>CP092864.1:129056648-129078258 GCA_030710605.1 Cordylochernes scorpioides | reverse complement strand
AAGATTTTGTTTTTAATGTTAAGTTTTAATCTCAAGAAACATTTTCTTTATACGTATCTGTAGTCATAGTTGACAATGGTTCATAGGGTGATTGGAAAAGTGATCTTACTAAAGACACTTTCTCTATTGTGTAGTGACTTTGATATTTCAGAAATATCTCCCAGCGGCAATGCCACCGGTTGATTTATAGCGTTGAGAGAATCTAGATCGATGTTTCAAGGAAATGCATCACTAGAATGTATATAGAGGTATGTAACAGTACTGTAAATATGAGGTAAGCATAGGTACGAGACTTACTCGATGTCTGGGACTTGCTGGTTGTAAACAGTCCTCCTCCCATCATCTCACCGTCCACAATTGATCATAGGTGCCAGACGAACTGTCTGACTGCGCATGCGCTCTAACATGCGCGGAAAACTTGGCCTGTACGTCTGCTTCACATCACCACTACTCCTAGCAAAGATTGGACGTGTGCTAAGGCCAATTTAGCTGTACGGCGCCTCACATTTTATGGTGAACTGAATGGAAAATTTCGCTTATACCTCTACACTCATCTCCACTTTATTTATATTTGAGTTTTTGTAGGTTGTGTTCTGTTATTTCTATTCTATCTGTTCATGAATAAGTGAAAAGCGGATTTTTACAACTGATTCTCTTCTATAAATCGTTAGTGTGTTTTATTTAAAGTTCATCTAAGTTAATTTCTTTATTATAAAATAAATGAAGCTTCCAGGGTTAAGTTTCTTATGCAACTTTTTATTTTCAAGCTTTCGGACTTGTCAGTCCTTCAACAGGATTATCACGTTAACAACTTAATAATAAATACAATTTTTATATACACGTTATTATGTACATATTTTAAATTCTTATTATATATTGAGAGAAAAATATATTACATTATTTCTGTTTGAAAAACAAAATTTTGAAAATATACGTGCTGCGTGGTGGAGGATACGTGCTGGTTGAATGATATCTCGAGACTTCAAATTTAATAAATTCGTGAACTATTGTGTTATATATAGAATGTGACAATTAAACAACTTTATTGACATCTCGTCAATCTTTACACTCAAAGGTAGTTAGTTATAAGGTAATAATAATGGTAGGAATGAAGAGAGATATATACAATCGACGTAGCCCTCTCCGAGGGCACGTCCGGATCAGGAGCTTAAAGCCGCCTTGAATCTAGACAGATCCCTGCCATTTGGGGAGTTCATGTTCGGAACATATATAGAAGAGTGCCTACATCTATGGGATAGTATTTGCCCATATTGTTTCGTATGTTTCTGATATTTCAATGCATCTGTTTATGCTTTTTTGTTGTTTGGTTGTCATAGATTCTATTAAAAGTATTTGGTATTACCATGGCTATTGTCATAATACGCTATCGTCTCTTTAGACAGTACTTAAGTGTTGTACCAGTCGCCATTAATCATGCTATTTGATTTGTAATGTGAGTAGTTAATAAGCCATAACACACACATATGTTAAAGTATTCGTCATTAGATTGTCATCATTATTTCTACCTAGCTCCGTGTTGTATCGAGTATACAAAGGTATATGTATTGTAACGTAGTAAAATTATGAAAGACAAACCTCAGAATGACACGGCAATTTATTTAAGGCAAGAACAAAACCAACATTTATAAGATATAAGATAAGCAATGGTGGAAGTTTCCAGAGTAACAAAATATAAATAATATAAATATTAAACTTAATAATCTGTAGATAAAATATAATAAATACTTTGCCACAATATTGTAAGAAATTAAAATATAAAAATGATTGAATTTCTAGGCTTTGAAATTCAGTAGAACCTCCATGAGAGGACACTCACGCTAGCGGGCACCTCTCAACAAAGGACAGTTTTCATTTGCAAAATTACAAGCAGCTCTCCGGTAAGAGGACACCTCTCCACAAAGGACAGTTTTCATTTGAAAAATCACCATTTTTACTATTTAGCAGCTCTCCAGTAAGAGGACACCTCTCTACAAAGGACAGTTTTCATTTGAAAAATTACCAGTTTTACTATTTAGCAACTCTCCAGTAAGAGGACACCTCTCCACAAAGGACAGTTTTCATTTGTAAAATTACCATTTTTACTATTTAGCAACTCTCCAGTAAGAGGACACCTCTCTACAAAGGACAGTTTTCATTTGCAAAATTACCATTTTTACTATTTAGCAACTCTCCAGTAAGAGGACACCTCTCCATAAAGGACAGTTTTCATTTGCAAAATTACCATTTTTACTATTTAGCAACTCTCCAGTAAGAGGACACCTCTCCACAAAGGACAGTTTTCATTTGCAAAATTACCATTTTTGCTATTCAGCAATTCTCTGGTATGAGGACATCTCTCCCTAAAGGACACTTTGGCTCTGTAATTAGGTGTTGTCCTTTACAGGGAGGTTCTATGGAATATGAAAATATTTACTTTAGTTTTTTTTAATTACAAATTGCATAAATTAAGTTGTCGAATTCATTACGTAGTGTATTTAGTTTAAATGATGCAGATTCAATACCCAGCAGTGGGTGAAGAAAGTGCGTCTCTACTTGACGAAAGAGAATTGGCTCAAACTGCCGGCAATTTAGTTTTTTTCTTTTTTGGCAACACTTGGTGAGAGTTCTATTTAACACTTTAGCTCAACACTCTCTTACTGTCTCATTAAAAAACGACATGGAGCACAGAGTCAGAGAAAAAGAAATTGTTGGTGGACGAGTAGGTAACACCCTCGATTCCCGACAGCCATGAACCAGGATTGAATCCCACGTTAACATTTTGTTTAATATGTGAATAACCTTTGCATATTATTCATTGTTATAATTATCATAAACTAGGTTGTTCTTGTTGAGCGGTACCTAATAAAGTGATTTTGGAAGAGAATAACTGGAAATGACAGACTTATTTGCAAGTATCGCTAGGACAGGTCCAACTAAGATTAGAGGTTTAGTCACCTAGCCTGAAGGACAAACTTCCGTACAAAACTTCAGTTATCAGGATACAAACCATATTTGAATTCGTGGATGAGAAAGGAACATATAAATTTTAATCAATTTTGTAGATATATATATATATAAAATAAAATATAAAAAGATCAGGTGTAGATCATGTTAAAAATGGCATATCCTGACCAGGAGCACATGTGCTTTACAGAAGGCAGAGCGCCATCTGGTGGAACAGAAATCAACTAAACATTGATTTAGCCTGTTCCCTGATATTTGGCCAACCCAATTTCTTGATAAATCAAGAAAAGCCATCCACGAACGCGTTTCGCGCTTTTGGCGCTCGTCAGCGTGGAGTAGGCTGAGCCATTGCGACCAAAAAAATATTTTTTGATCCCAATGGCTTCCTGAAAAACCAAGAAATGGGTACTTAAGGCCAAACTTGCGCAAATACGCTTAGCACAAAAAAACGAAATAAAAAAATAAAAGATAAAAAGATCAGGTGTAGAAATCAATATTAAAAATGGTATATCCTGACCAGGAGCACATGTGCTTTACAGAAGGCAGAGCGCCATCTGGTGGAACAGAAATCAACTAAACATTGATTTAGCCTGTTCCCTGATATTCGTGGATGGATTTTCTTGATTTATCAAGAAATTGGGTTGGTCAAATATCAGGGAACAGGCTAAATCAATGTTTAGTTGATTTCTGTTCCACCAGATGGCGCTCTGCCTTCTGTAAAGCACATGTGCTCCTGGTCAGGATATGCCATTTTTAATATTGATTTCTACACCTGATCTTTTTATCTTTTATTTTTTATTTCGTTTTTTAATGTGCTAAGCGTATTTACGCAAGTTTGGCCTTAAATACCCATTTCTTGGTTTTTCAGGAAGCCATTAGGATCAAAAATTCTTTTTTGGTCGCAATGGTTCAGCCTACTCCACGCTGACGAGCGCCAAAAGCGCGAAACGCGTTCGTGGATGGCTTTTCTTGATTTATCAAGAAATTGGGTTGGCCAAATATCAGGGAACAGGCTAAATCAATGTTTAGTTGATTTCTGTTCCACCCGATGGCGCTCTGCCTTCTGTAAAGCACATGTGCTCCTGGTCAGGATATGCCATTTTTAATATTGATTTCTACACCTGATCTTTTTATCTTTTATTTTTTTTATTTCGTTTTTCAATGTGCTAAGCGTATTTAAGCAAGTTTGGCCTTAAATACCCATTTCTTGGTTTTTCAGGAAGCCATTGGGATCAAAAAATATTTTTTGGTCGCAATGGTTCAGCCTACTCCACGCTGACGAGCGCCAAAAGCGCGAAACGCGTTCGTGGATGGCTTTTCTTGATTTATCAAGAAATTGGGTTGGCCAAATATCAGGGAACAGGCTAAATCAATGTTTAGTTGATTTCTGTTCCACCAGATGGCGCTCTGCCTTCTGTAAAGCACATGTGCTCCTGGTCAGGATATGCCTTATTTATTTTTAATATATATATATGTTATATTAATATATTATTTATTTAAAAAATTATATTTCATAGATTCAAATACTCTGTTTATATCTACCACCAGATGTCGGGACTTCGCCTATAAAAAACTCATTGTTGTTGTTTCCCGATGGCCGGCTCAAACCTTTTGTACATTTTGTAAATAAGTTTTCCATTTTTTATTCTTACGCCTTAATCCAGGCAATACTTTTATCAAATTGTTTTTTATATATTCCTTTAGCTAAATTAAAGCAATTAATGATCTGATCAAGACTATTTTTATTATTATACTTTCAAGATTTTTGCTACGACTGCATTACCAATACCATTTAGTACTAAAAAGAATCAGCAAATAATTCCATAGAATAATCTTTTAAGATAATCAAAAATCACGCAGAAAATCTCTTTTTTTTATATAACATATATACAACTATCTTTTGAACTGGGAAAGAGATGGAAGAAAATTTTTAGGAAATAACTTTTGTATGTTTGTCTTTTTTTCTCCATGACCAATTTTCTTTAGATAATTGTGTACTTGAAATATTGATGCAAATAATATTATAATTGAGTTAAATAAATTTAAAATGTTTGCAGAGTTTCTTTATTAAGGTATCGGGAGGCAAGCTTTCACGTGGTCGCGCTTTATTTATGCTTATGAGGTTATACAGCAGCGTATTTACAATTAGAGAGGAGACAAAATGAATTAAATCTAGAAAAAAGAAGTGAGGACATACGTGGTCGCGCTTCATCAGGCCACTGGCTCCGCAAAGGCGTGCAACAGATACACAATAGAGAGATTCAGAGAAATTAAATTTATTTAACTCGATTATATAATTGTGTAAGTTAATTGAATTGTATAAGTTTGTTTAAAGCCAATTTGATATGATGTTAGAAATGTATTGACGCAAATATCCCTGAGTTTGGGATATCGTGTTATAGGAAGTTAATAAAATATTAAGGATACAAACCATTAAAACTAACCTCGGTTCATACAGAGATACAATTCGATACCAAGACAAATATTTGTAAACTTAATTGCCATCTATCGATATAATTTGTAGCAATATATCATCGGCAATGTGCTTCACGTTTACAGTAGAACTACCTCCCTGTAAAGGACACCTAATTGAAGAGCCAAAGTGTCCTTTAGGAAGAAGTGTCCTCTTACCGGAGAGTTGCTAAATTGTAAAAATGGTAATTTTGCAAATTAAAACTGTCCTTTGTAGAGAGGTGTCCGCTAGCGGGTGTCCGTTAAAGAGAGTTTCTATTGATTCAAATAATATCTCTACAGACCTTACTACAATGGTAAAGTTTTTAAACGAGAAAGTTTGGCTCATCAGGGGTGAACCCAGTGGTTTCACCAAATAAATCTCCATTATTGAACGCTCTACTATTGTATTGGATTAGTTTTGTTTTATACCCTGTATATACTATGGAAGGAAGCTTAGGAGTGTTCAAGGAACCTATGGACATAAGATTATAGGTCTGTAGATGTGCATACATATAAATACAAGACAAGTATAGCTGGAAAGTTGATGGAAGACTCGGCCAATAAATGAATATGAACTTGATGTGTATTTGGAGGTCGCTTAGCAACGCTAGGAACATAGCGGCGGCCTACGTTGCCATCTGGAGAAACAATGCATTCAGGATGTCACACAATCATACAAAACTGTGAGGAGAAAACACCATCAAATTCATCCACCAAAGAGCAAGAAAAAAGATTCAGTATGGTACAAGACAGTGAATAAGCACCTTCAAATTGTCGCGGCTGACCCCTCCGCAATTCTTCGCGACTACGCCGCTTCTTCCTTCGTGGATCACCTATCCGGGCTCCCGTTGATCTCCCTCTACAGCTGTACCCTGCATAGCACCCAAAGATATCTGAGAACCACCGCTCAAGTGGAACTCCATTCCTCTGGCAGTATCTCTCGGCCTTACCACTGGTGGGGGGACACGAGAGACTTACCAGAAGAGTAGCAGCAGCAATGTGGCGATGGCGAGAGTAATAACAGCAACCGGCACCGAGACTTCGAACACTCCTTTTATTGTCATTTTTACTACAATATTTACGCCGATTTACGTTAGCACGGTGAAATGCGAATACATCCTGGGTCTTCTTTACACAAGTATAATAAGAAAAAAGATCTTCTTCTCTCTAAATTTTTGCATGGACAGAATAGCTACCAAGTGGAATAACACACAAACCAATCTTTGACGCGATATTACTTTAATCTTTATGTAGATAAAAGGGCATGTTTAAGGGAGTTTCTATGGTGAGTTTTCACTCCAATGAGGTCTTAGAATTTCCTAAGTGTGAGCTAATCAGTCAGGTATGTGTCGAATGTCGGTCTAGCCTAGGGGTCGGTAAACTGGCTCGCGAGTCACATGCGGCTCTTTGAATGTGAAGCTCTATATATAGTTCCTTATTTAATTAAAAAGGCATATATTGGATCAAAATATCATTTATTTCACCAATATTTCAGTTGGCTGAACGCCAACCTTTATCACACATTAAAATGTTATAACACCTTGATAAAGGCTGGCGTTCAGCCAACTGAAATATTGGTAAAATAAATGATATTTTGATCCAATATATGTCTTTTTAATTAAATATTTATTAATGGATTGCTCTATTTTAAAAATAGTTCCATGCGTAAATATTATTTATGTGAGTACTATTTATTGTTGGCAAGAAAATATTTTGTGGATCTTTAAAAAAATTTTGAAATTTTGTAAATTGTAATTTTTGACTCTTCCGACTCAAAAGTTTGCCGACCCATGATCTATTCAGTTGACGCGGATTCCCGTTATTCAGTTAGTTCCGTAGATAGCTCTAATTATAATCAAATATCAGAGCGCCATCTACCGAAATATTGTCAACATTTTATTGCGTTTCAATAAATAAAGACTATCATATATTACAGACCTATAAGCTTATGTCCATAGGTTCACTAAACACCCCTAAGCTGTCTTCCATAGAAAATACAGGGTATACTCCAAACCAATCCAATACAATAGTAGAGCGGTCTAGAGATTAATTTGGCGAAAGCGCTGAGAGGGTTCACTACTGATGAGCCAAGCCCTCTCATTCAATAACTCATATCATTGTAGTAAGGTCTGTAGAGATAATATTTGATGATATTTAAAAGAAACGCATTGCCAGTAAATTTATTTGGTTAAAATTTTAACGATAGATGGCAATTAAATTTAATTTACAAATAAAGACTACTCGTTCAGACTAAGGTGCGATGGGAGAAACAAAGATATTACCAGGTCTATTAGTATGAAACGCGAAAATTTTCAGTGAATTCAAAAGTTCACCAATTCCATACAACAAAAGACTTTTTATTCAAGGTAATTGCCCTGATTAGCTATACACTCGGACCACCTTTCAGGCAATTTTCGAATACCTTGTCTGAAAATTTCTATTCCTTTTGAGTCGAACCACTCAACAAGCCATTTTCGGAGAATGTCTGAGTTCGAAATCTCCTGGTTTTTTAGGGCGTGTCCTAAAGATTTGAAAAGGTGGTAGTCCGACGGCGCTAAGTCTGGTGAGTACAGCGGGTGGGGTAAGAGTTCCCAGCCCTGGTCTTTCATGGTGTTTTTGACCACCGTAGCGTTGTGGGCTGGAGCGTTGTCATGCTGCAGTAGCAGCTTGTTGTGCTTTTCACGCCGTTCCGGTCTTTTTTCATTCAATGCCTCTCTCAAACTGTGCATTTGTTGTTTGTAGCGACTAGTATTGACCGTTTTGCCAGGTTTAAGGAGCTCGAAATATACTACGCTGGTCTGGTCCCACCATACGCAAAGCATTGCCTTTTTTCCGAAGCGATTGGGCCTAGGCGTCTGTTTTGAAAATTGGCCGGGCTGGCCCCATGACTTTTGGCGCGTAGGATTGCTGAGGGGATCCATTTCTCATCAGAAGTTACAATTCAGTGCAAAAATGACTTCTTTTCATGCCTGGCGAGCAGCCCTTCACAGGTTACCTGACGCCGTTCTTGCTGCCTTTCGCTCAACTCGTGGGGGACCCATCTGGAAAGCTTTTGGGTAATTCTGAGGCTGTTTAAACGTAGAGAAACAGCACCTTGAGACACCTGGAGCTGTTTCGCGAGTTTCTCCTGCGTTTGGGCACTGTCCTCATCCAACAAAGCTTGCTGTTCAGCGTCCTCGAACTTTTGGTGCGGTTTTCCACGTGGTTCATTATCAAGTTCGAAATCGCCACTTTGGAATTTTTTAAACCACCTGTAACACTGCGATTTGCTCAGAGCGTGGTCGCCGTGAACTTCCTCGAGCATTCGGTGGGCTTCAGTGGCACTTTTCTTCCAGTTGAAGGCAAACAACAAAACTTCCTGCAAATGGGCACTTTTTGGCTCGAAAATCACCATTTTCCACGGGCTCCAGAAATTTTCCACGATTTGAATTTTTCTAAAACTCCACGCATGCTGATGCCACGTGAGTCAAAAAACAAAATGCCTTCAACAGCGCCACCGTCGGCTCAAATAAAGTTGCACAGCGCCCTCTGGCAGCCAT
This sequence comes from Cordylochernes scorpioides, assembly GCA_030710605.1. Classification (NCBI taxonomy): domain Eukaryota; kingdom Metazoa; phylum Arthropoda; class Arachnida; order Pseudoscorpiones; family Chernetidae; genus Cordylochernes; species Cordylochernes scorpioides. The sequence continues at coordinate 129,069,301 of CP092864.1, read as the reverse complement.
TTTCGCGTTTCATACTAATAGACCTGGTATAGGCTTGTCTCGCCGCCCCGGACCAGTTAGCGTTAAAAACTCATAGGATTTGGCTTAGATTTATAGGTATATAATGGAATAGTATGAGCTGAGTAGGATAATAGTATGCGAAACGTTCATAAGAAATCTTCAAGAAGTGTGTAAGAAATGTAGATAAGAAATCTCCAAGAGGTATGTAAGAGGTAGACAAGAAATCGTCAATAAGTATGTAAATAAATTATTAATCTCCAAGAAGTATACAAGAAATCTCCAAGAAATATGTAAGAAGTATGCAAGAAGTGTATAATAAATACCCAAGAAGTAGATAAGAAATAGCCAAGAAATATGCAAGAAGTGGAAATAAGAAATAGCCAAGAGAAAAATGCCAGAGAAATCCAGGCCGGCAGAACAATATCATATTCCATATTTCATACCTCCAAACGTATCCGGTGAATAGGGAGGAGAAATCAACAAAGAAAGGCCAGTAATGTATTTTCCATCTCGAATATTATTTGATATAATATAGAAGATCGCAATAAATAGAGGTCCATATATATATTCAATTTTTTATACAGAATTAGAGATTATTTATATAATTTCATATCATATGAATTCATAAAAACAAATGTAAACAACTAAAGGACTTTATTTAAGTTTAAATATTATTTTATTAGCGTATTAAGTATGTAAAATTTTATAGTTTATCCCGTAGAAGGGCTTACTTGCCCTAAAGCTCATGATATTTTTAAATAAAAATATAAATTCATAGTATACACAAAACAACAAACAAACAAAAGCCTTTATTGAGGGCCTCTCGTCCTATAAAGGATTCGCCAGTTTACAGAGTAATTGAAGAGAAGAGAACTAAGAATACAGAGATATAAGTAGTAGGTATAGTATAGTATTTTCTACACTGTGACTATATACAACAGCAGCAACAAGCCTTTTACTGGAATCAAAGTCCCATACAGGATTCGTCATTCTAATCCTGACAAAGATTATTTACATATGATTATTTACATCAATTAGATTATGTATATAGCTTCCCCTTCTCTACAGCCGTCTTCCAAATATATATTCATTTATGCAAATGTAGAGTTGAAATTAATTTCAATTCTCTTTGTTTCTTCTTTAAACTTCTACTCAAACCTTGTAATTATTCAATTGTTTATGTAATATAGTATCTTAGTGTTGTTTCTTGACGTAAGCTTCCCTTGTAGGGATATTGCGTCTTATTTGATAATATTAAATAAATATAGTTTTAAAATCAAAATAATTATTAATTTTAATACACCTATCCCCCGATTTACACGGTACTTGTTTTACACGTTTTCGCTTTTACACGGTTTTCCAAATAAGTTTTTTTTTTTTTGTTGTTGTTGTTTTTATCGCACTATACTAAAATGCGATATTCTACTCTATACTACCTATGTTGAAAAGAATATTGGTAGGCTCTGATTCATGAGGGGGCGAACACATTCAGATTTGACAGTTTAATATACACCTATCCCTCGATTTACACGTTTTTCTCAGGAACGTATCTACCATGTAAATCGGGGGATAGGTGTATTCAATAATGTCTAAATTTTCAAGTGAACAATTTTTCTAAACTGTTATATACTCTTCTACCTAATATACAATAAGGTAGTGTAGTTTCTATTAAAAGAGATTGTATGTTATATATTTGTATAATATTATTACAGAATTATCATAAGAACTAAAAACATCTCACGCTATATATTGATTACATCACATAATAACAACAACCAAGTCCTTGGTCAAAACCATATATACATATTGTATATTATATACATATTTATTAACACAAAGCAATAACGCGCCATCTATACATATAAAATGAAAGGATTTAAAAGCACGAATGTTTCTTTTATACATAATACAAACTTCTACTGCCCTTACTGCGATGAAAAAATATATTGGGAGGGCTTGGTTCATCAGCTATAAGCTTATGTCCATAGTTTTCTTGAAAACCATTTCTGAGATTCCATCCTTCAGTGCCGCGTATATAAGCAGAATCGTCCAATACAGTATTAGAGCTCTGAGAAGCGGTCTGGTGGATTAAATTGGCGAAACCGCTGGGAGGGTTCACCACTGATGAACCAAGCCCTCCCAATATATTTTTTCATCGCAGTAAGGGCAGTATAAGTTTGTATTATGTATAAAAGAAACATTCGTGCTTTTAAATCCTTTCATTTTATAAATATTTATATAGATAAAAGTAGTTTTAACACTGATATTTCATGAGAGCGACGTATTTCTAGGTTTATCTCAAATAAATATTAGAACCAATATTATCTACCAAGGAAAATATTGATAAAATGACAAACCCAATAAATATTTAATTTTTATGGAGATTAAATATAAGCCGCTCTATTTTTAGGAAATAAAAAATATTATTTTGAGCGCATTTTTTAAATAAGTGAATGGGGAGGAAATGTTATTTGACTTTGAGCCTTTGTTTACCGCACTGAGTTGTAAACAGAGAACCAAAGAATAAACAGAGAAGTGAGTGAGATTAAAAATTAAATTGGAAATCCTTAATGGTGAAGGAATTATTAAGGCCCTTTCGCTCCAAACGATCACGCGTTTATTGCAAATCTAGGTACATTGTTATTTATGTAAATGCCGTAATTATTTTCCATAGTATAGGGTTTCATTTATAATTTATATTATTTATTTATTTATTTATTACCAGTTAAGACACGTATATCCTATCTGGATAATTGCGCGTGAAACTATTTACAATAATTGTAGTAGAGTAGGTAACAGAATTGTCAAAAAGAAAATAAACAACTAAGAAAAAGAGCATTAAATAAACATATACATTAAACAAATGAGCAACAACATAAGCAGATAGAATAAATCACAAGGTAGTTATTTACAATATGTTAAGCAATGATGGAAGTTGATTTAATGAAGTTATCTGTAATGTATCGCGGAGAGAGAAAGTTGATCAAGTTGAGCTATTTACAATGAGTTATGTTCTAAAGTAACTTATTAATTATTTAAATTATATTGTACATTACATAATTTATATTGTAGCAGATTATTTATTATTCTACGAAAATATTTCATATTTTTATATTTGTATTTTGATACACTGCAAACATTTCTCGTTACCTCTCTGTTATTTAGTTTTAATTAGATTCTACCTGCATCCACTGTTCAGAAGAGCCACAGACAGTTGATCATATTCTCTTCGGCTGTCCAGCATTCCTGAGACATAGAATGCAAACAGCTATCCTGCTTGGACTGACCCACCTCAATCCTACATCTATGGCCAGTCTCCCAGACTCAACCTCAGCATGGAACTTCTTGGTCAACTGGTTCAACTCAGCAATCAAAACAGGACGCGAGTAAAAGCGTTCAGCACTAGTCCATACTGGTGAGCTGGACTCCCCGAGTAGTTGGTGTTCTGCGCTCCCTGGGTTATATATATCTCTCTCTCTTTCTCGCCAGCCAACACATCGACCTGCCCACTCTGTGGGAAAGAACTCTCGCAGTCCATCGGTGGCGGAGTCTTTCTCGCGGTGGGCGCCACCAATGAAGACCTTGTATATATTTTATATATATGTATATTTATCAATTACTTTATATATTTATATCTATTTATTTTTCACTATATATAATCTTATTTATTCATATTTTTATTTATTCTGTATTTAACCTTATATAATTTTATATGGACGTTTAAATAAATCAGTTTCAATCTCAATCTCTCTCTCTCTCTCTCTTGTTTTAAATTGATTTTTACGCTAAATAAATTGCTGTGTTATTCTGAGGTTTGTCTTTCCTAATTTTCTATGTTACACATTGGATCATTCTATATTGAACTTCTTTATACGTATAAATATCGAGATTTTAATGTGAAACCATTTATCATCAATTCATTTGAATATCTTGGACATAAATAATTGAAAAGGTATCTGGAGATGTATTTCTTTTCATTTTATTCAAGTATTCTCAAGTTTTCAGGCATCTCTGTCCTTTTGGATTCCAAAGTTTGACATCAGGCGGTGTTTTATTCATTGAAATTATTCGGAAGCTGTTTTCCCTAATTTAAAGCAAAACTCTATGCAGACTCGCTGTTTTTCAATACAGTCCATACTAAAATTCGAAAATGTTCTGATATACTCGAGCTTATAAATTCGAAAAAACGTGACCGCGTGCGTTTGTGTGATTAATTATTTTTCTACATACACTGCGTGACATTGAAAATGGAACACCAAGAAATAGTGGTCAGAAAATTATGCAAATTTCAGGGTATACCCGCCTAACCGAGTTATGCAAATGATGTAAAATGCGCAGCTCTTGTGCGCACATGGAGCAAGATATAAGGGAAGGAACTTGCAGAAAGGACAGTATTCGTGTCGTTATTTCTTCAAGGAAAATCATTGTAGAAATTTTGTTCTTGTGTCAAAAGACACGTGTAATAACAGAGAATGCCAGGTCATCGTAAACGGAGGCAGTTCAAGCAGACAGACGCTTTTACGAGGGGCATGGTGATCGGACTGAAAAGGGCAGGTTGGTCCATACGTCAAATCGCAACTGATACACACCTTGGTGTGTCCACGGTGCACCGACTGTGGAGAAGATGGTTGGAACAAGGAAATGTGGCAATTTATAGGAATGTCGGTGCAACCAGAGTGACGTCAGCACGTGTGGATCGGCGTATCCTTCGACAAGCAGTGGCGGCCCCACAAGCCACTTGTACCGCCATCCTGCAACATGTGCAAGACACCCTAGATCATTCCATCTCGACCAGAACCATTTCCCGTCGATTGGTTGCTAATGGCTTGTACTCATGCCGTCCGCTAAGAAGACTGCCATTGACCCCACCGAATAGGCGCCAACTTTTGGAATGGTGCCGGGCTAGATCGACGTGGATGACGGAATGGCACAGGGTCGTGTTCTCAGATGAGTCGCGTTTCTGCTTGTCCAGTGATAGTCGCCGTGTACGCGTGTGGCGTCGACGTGGAGAAAGGTCCATTCCGGCAGCAATTGTGGAACGCCCCACCGTGCGACAACGTGGAATCATGGTTTGGGGCGCAATCGCGTATGATTCCAGGTCACCTTTACTTCGTATTCAGGGCACTATGACGGCCCAACGATACGTTGATGATGTGCTGCGACCGGTGACACTCCCCTACCTTCAGGGGGTACCCAATGCCCTTTATCAGCAGGATAACGCCCGACCGCACACTGCTCGCATTAGCCAACAAGCTCTGCAAGATGTACAGATGCTTCCCTGGCCACCGTACTCTCCTGATCTCTCACCAATCGAGCACGTCTGGGACATCATTGGACGCCGTTTGCATGCCTTGCCACAGCCGCGTTCAGAAGACGAACTGTGGCAAATGGTTGAGAGGGAATGGAGAGCCATCCCTCAGGACGCCATCCGTACTCTGATTGACTCTCTACCTAGACGTGTTGCTGCGTGCATCGCCGTCCGCGGTGGTCCTACTTGCTACTAAGCCGACGCCGTTCTCGCTCTGTATTATGACTATCATTTTTAAATAAAGATCACTTATTGTTCGTCCCTGTCTCTCTCTGTCTGCCGAGTTTCATCACTTTCTGGCCACTATTTCTTGGTGTTCCATTTTCAATGTCACGCAGTGTATTATTGACTGTATTGACTCATCCATTGATGAGCTCTACTCTTCCCCGGCAGACACCATCAAAAATCTCAAGCTTTACAAGCTTGATACTTTAGTGTGATTGAGTGGAGATAAGAAAGAAGAAGAAGAAGAATTCTTTTCTACGTGTTGATAAATGTTTTATCTATAATTTCCTTTTAAAATTATTTCATTAATTTGAATATTTTACGTGAACCAGTCTCATTCCTGGAAATTATTGATCACACGTTGTATATGTTGTCCTGTAGAAGGGCAGCTATGCCTGAAATCTTTTGAGATTGTATTTGACATAAAAAGAAACTCATCTCCAGAAACCTTTATTAATTGGTTTAATTACTGAAACCATTTCTATAGAGTGGAACAAAATTACTTAAAGATAATTGTTTATAAATTATTATTCTAGTACGTCATATATATATATTATACTAGCCGAATGCCCCAGGCAACGCCGATGCTTATAAAAAATGGCCATATTTGGGTATTTATTCCATTCACAAAAGCAAACGGTGACAGAATTATTGATTGATTGTTGATTAATGACTCTGATACTTGTATATTTTAATAATCTAAAAACTCAAATATTTCTATATTTTAAAATATATATATATTTTTTTTTTATTCATTGATAATTTTACTTTTGTTATCATCGTTTTCAGAAATACTTTCAGTTTTTGTTGTATAGTTTTGTTGTAAATATGCGTAGTTAACATATCTATCTTTTTAAATCACTAATATAGGATTAACTTTATAAATTCTATATAATGTGAAAATAACTAATGTGTAATATTTCTTCAAGTAATTGAAAATAAAAGTTACTTGATGGTAAATAATTATCTTTTTTTTTATCACGACTGCACCTCAACCCTTTATCTTATCGATCCTTTGTCTTATCAACCCTTTATCTTATCGATCCTTTGTCTTATCAACCCTTTATCTAACAACAAACAAATTATTCAGAACAAATATATATACAATAGTTGAGGTGTACGCTCCAGGAACCTGGGTTACTTAAATAAATAATAAAATAATAATAGTTGAGGTATTGTCTGAATTATATATTTTATAACATTATTGATTAGCGCGCCATCTGTTATGAAAAATTTAAACTATTTCTGACACGTGTATTTCTTTTTAAAATAAAACAATTTCTACTTCCCTTAGTGCAATGATAAATTGATGGGAGAGCCTGGCCTTCCCTTCAATATATCATGGCAGTAAGGGCAGTAGAAATTGTTTTATTTTAAAAAGAATCATACGGGTCCAAAGTAGTTTGAATTTCTCTTACATTATATTACAATTATTTAGAGAAGTAAAACTTATCGTTAAGATAAAATATTTTATTTATGAATCTAAATGAACAAAATATAAAGACGATCATCAAATTAATTTTAAAAAGCAAAAAAACAAAGTGTCGGTGGACGAGTGGCTAACACCCTCGAGTCCCGGCAGTAATGAACCGGGATTGAATCCCTCGTTAACATTTTGTTTAATATGTGAATAACCTTCACATATTATTCATTGTTCATGATAAAATTCTGAAAAATATTAAAATTACAATTATATTCTCACAATAAATATCTTTTTTATTTAAAAAACGCTAGCTTTCAAGTGTTAATCGCTCTTTAACGGGCTTACTATAATATCGACTTTATCCCACCAGAAATATTTACAAAAACAAAAACAATTTTTTCAGTTATAAATATCCACGCTTCGCGCGTTTGTTTTTGTAAATATTTCTGGTGGGATAAAGTCGATATTATAGTAAGCCCGTTGAAGAGCGATTAACGCTTGAAAGCTAGCGTGTTTTAAATAAAAAAGATACTCCTTGTGAGAATATAATCGTAATTTTAATATTATTCATTGTTGTAGATATCATAAACTAGGTTGTTCTTTTTGAGTGGTACCTGATAAAGTGTTTTTGGAACAAGAACAAAAGTAAAGAAGAATTCTCAATGTTTCTGAATCACACACACACACAAAAACCTTTATTAAGACAGACAAGTCTTACAGAGGATTCTCTTTGGGGTTACAAGACGGAGAAACCCATGAAAGTGGGAAATATACAAAGGGGTAAAAATGGAGAAAGATTATATACACATGGTAAATATATACAGATTATTATTTGAATGATCCTATGGAAAATAAGAATATGGATTTGGGGAAAAAATGGAAATATGGATGGAAGAAGTGGAGAGCGAAAAGAGGAAAAAAACAGGTATTTATATATGGAACATACATATAATGGAACAAGTCAATTTAAGCTCTTCTGCTCACACAGCACATGTGGACCATGGCTTTTTTCAAGAATGTTTCTGAATCATTATCAAGAACAACAGATTAAACATAAATAATTCAGTGATGAATAAATTAAATCAATATATTTAAATATCCTGGATATCAATCAAACAAATGCTACAGGTTTCTGGAGATGAGTGTCTTTATCTTTATTAAACGTCGAGCTTTCAGACATCTCTGCCCATCTACAGGAGTACATGGAAATATATAAACGCCGTTAAGATGCTAACTGATACCCAGCACCAATAGTTGCACCAGGTTGCGGCTTGGCAGACTCTTCAACCTTGATCCTCTCCTTTGCCGGGTCTTGTATCTTACCAGAGCGTGTTTCAACCATCCTACAAATTTATATAAGGGAATAATGAGATAACTTTAAGTAGCCTCCAGAAAAATGTATTTATTTCTCACATCAAAGAGAGCAGTGAAGTCACACAGTGTACCTAAATACAAATGATGATTCTATAATACATATATTCTGTTTATAATACATATATTCTGTTTAATAAAATAAATAAATATAATATATAAATTAAAAATATATGAAAAATAATATTACAAATTAAAATAAAATAGGTTCATTAGCCATGATGCAACAATATATAGCATTTTGTTTTTCTTTCAGCTGCTTTTCACACGTGTAGACATGTGGTGCACATGCAATAAAAGCAGTCGTCTACTTTTACCCACCATGATTATCATGGCCTGTACCACGTGTACTAGGAATAAGCAATATATATAGGTGGTGTGTAAAATAAGACGGACGAAACTCCCGCCGGGTTTATCTTTGACAAGTCCCGGCCCGGTACCAATCTCTTTCCATCCTGGTCGAACCATTATGGTTTCCATTAAAACAAGACATAAAATTTGACTCCATTTTACACTAAAAAAAATTATTATTAAAAGTGTTATCAACACAACAAAAAAATGTAAAATTAAAAAAATTACTTTAAAAAAAAAATTAAATTTTATTTCTTATTAACTTTAAATGTTTGATAAAAAGATAACATGGTTCTGTCTTTGCTCTCTTTCTTATCCTAATACCTTCAATTCTTCTTTTTTTCTATGTTCTGCTACAATGACGCGTAACTGCCGAAGCTACAGCGTGAACTTGTTATAACCCTATGTTGTTACTTTTAAAAAAAATGTTGATACCCATATAGTAATATTTTATAATTTGTTTTTAATAATCATCAATTTACAACTATCTTTCATATAAATTATATTTAATTCTACTTTATATATATATATATATATATATATATAGAAGTATAGGGCGTCTCTCCCGTCAAAATAAACGTCAAAAACTGACGCCATCTATTGACCGTCGCCGCAACTAGCGGTCTCGAGTCAGTGACAAAGCCACAACACCAGCTTTGGCAAACTGAGAAACGTCCACCTAGAGACCATGGTTTCGGGCTAATGGCCCTTGTCAGTCTAGGGCGGACTTTATTCCATGAGATCCACACGGATCTAATGGAATCTTCACAATCTACCAAAGAGGTGTTTTGCTGGCAAGGTGGCTGGGCCAAATCTATGGCTAGAATATAGATGGAAAATTTGCCGAGAGGAAATTTATCCATAGAAACATAGGGCGCCTCTCCCGTCAAAATAAACGTCAATAGATGGCGTCAGTTTTTGACGTTTATTTTGACAGGAGAGGTGCCCTATGCTTCTATGGATAAATTTCCTCTCGGCAAATTTTCCATCTATATGTATATACATTTAAATCAGTTAGCATCTTAACGGTTTCTATACGTTTTTATACTTATCTATTTTATACTGCGTATACTCCTGTAATACGTATATAGAAAAATTACGATTTACTATTATAAAATATCAAAACTCCTTACGCAAGACGTTTCTTTATTAAAATTATTATTTTTTTTTTAAATAAATAAACTTATTGAGCAAGGTTTTTTGATATTTTATAATATACTACTCTGATCAAAAAGTTTCGACACTTTGCTCATAAGTTAAAAAAAACTTTATTATTCTACCAAATTCAAATTCTCCCCTTCAAAGTAGTCCCCGTTGGCCGCGATGCACTTCAGCCACCTTTTTTTCCAGTCGGCAAAACACCTCTGGTAGTCTGTTTTCGGGATCGCCTTCATGGCCTTCTTCGATTCCACTTTGAACTCTTCTATGCTCTGAAATTTCCGACCCTTTAACTTTTTTTTGAGCTTTCCAAAAAGGAAGAAGTCGCAGGGGGCCAAATCGGGACTGTAGGGGGGTTGGGGGAACACAGAGGTTGAATGGTCCTGCAGGAACTTCGAGATTTTGAGGGCTGTGTGCGCCTGCGCGTTATCGTGGTGGAGGATCCACGACTTGCTCCTCCAAGCTCGGGCCGTTTCTGCCTGATCGCTTCCCTCAATCGCCTCAAAACTCCCAGGTAGGAGTCAGCAGTTATTGTAGAGCCTTGTTGTTGAAATTCATGATGAACGATTCCCTGGTAGTCGAAGAACATCGTCAACATGACCTTGAATTTGCTGGGAGCCTTCCTCGCTTTCTTTGGCCTCGGCTCATTTTTGAAGCGACACTCCGATACCTGTTGGGTAGTTTCCGAATCAAAGCCGTAAATCCATGTTTCGTTTCCAGTAATGACCCTCTTCAGCACTTCGGGGTCGTCGGTTGTTCTTTCGAGATTGAGACTGGCCGTTTCTTTCCGGGCGTTGTTTTGATCAAAAGTCAAATCTTTGGGAACGAGAACGGCGTTGAGTCTTCTCACTCCCAAAATGTCCTTCATTATCGATTGAGTCGACCCGAATGATATCCCTGCTTCTTCGGCGACCTCCCTGACAGTTATTCGTCGGTCTTCACGCACCAGTTCCAACACCTTGTCCACTTTTTCAGGCGTGGTTGATGTGGACGGTCTCCCGGAACGCTCGTTGTCGGCGGTCTCTTCCCGACCCTCCTTGAAGCGCTTGTACCACTCGAAAACTTGTCTTCGGCTCATGACGGCATCCCCGTAGGCTGTTTGCAACATCCAAAAAATTTCGGCACCCTTGAATCCGTTTTTCACACAGAACTTGATGCAAATTCGTTGATCCTCCATTTCGGTGACTAACGAAATCGAAGAACGGGCAAAATGGCTTCACTTTCGAACAGCCGCTGCTCGCGCTGTTGTGGCGCGTGATTTTTGAAAATTGGCGGGTCTCCAAGCCAAGGGCAACGCTTGCGTTTGCCACAAACTGGGAGAAAATATATTGAGTTTTCAGGATTTTATGAGCAAAGTGTCGAAACTTTTTGATCAGAGTAGTACTCCTGTAGGAGGGCATAAATTCCCGAAAACTCGAGATTACGTTAAAAAAATATAAAAGAAATTCGTCTTTAGAAAAACCTTTACCATTATTTGAATAAATATAATAAATGTTGTACAATATTATTAAATATATTTCTTATTTTTATATAATATGGGGAAATATTACATGTTTATATAAGAGAATAAAAATAACGTCGTTAGGAAAAATGAGAAGGAGGCTTCCATTGATTTTTTGTCAGCCACGACTTCATTACAGATGGAGAAGATGGTCGGGTTTCTTCTGAACAATGTGCAGCTAAATATCTCATCAGATTGTCCAACACGCTGCGGAAGATCTCACAGAATAATCAAACCTCTAAACGTGACTTTTAAGTTTTAAAATATACTACTGTCCATTAAAATTGTTACACCGGGAAGTAAAGCAAATAAAAATAATAATTTATAATCCAATATAATGCGGCTTATGATTGTAGAACGACATATGAAAATTATCCCGCATGTGTTTCTTTTAAACGAAAAATCTAAACTTATTTTAGGAGAAATAACGATTATTTCTAACCTTAGGGATGAAGTATGAAAGGATGAATTGTGAAGAATAATGATAAACGGAAAAATAATGTGTCCAGGGATGGGAATCGAACCCACAGTGTTCCGCTTACCGGGCAGATGCCATGTCCATTAGGCTACCCTGGACATATTTTCTGTTCGTAAATATTATATGAAGTAATTTATAATACAATATAATGCGGCTTGTGATTGTAGAACGACATCGGAACGACTGAGGTTAGAAATAATCGTTATTTCTCCTTAAAATAAATTTCGATTTTTCGTTCAAAAGAAACACATGCGCGGGATAATTTTCAAATGTCGTTTTACAATTTATAGATGAAATCTTTAAAGCACGAATGTTTCTTTTACACATAAAAAAACATCTATTATCCTTACTGCCAGGAAGAAATATTGGAAGGGCTTGTGTATCATATTGCCACGTGGAAAATTGGGAAAGACAAACTACAGGATGATACAGCTCTCTCTTGAGGTAACCCGGATTCCTGGAGCGATGACACAGCAATATATTTAAGACAAGAACAAACTATGAATGATGAACAAAAGATAAGCAATGAGGGAAGTTTACAGAGTAGTAAAATATAAAAATAAAAATGATACTCTGTTAATAAAATAATAAATACTTCGCTACAATATTTTTTAATCGCAGTAAGGACAGTAGAAGTTTGTTTTATGTAAAAATAAAGTAATAAACATTCGTGCTTTACAATGCTTCCATTTCTTATAAATATATGGCATGTTATCGCTTGAAATTAGTTAGAGTGTAACTCTGTACCGACTTAACATTGAGAGTCAACTAATTCATGGTGAACCCTCCCAGCACTGTTCTAAAAGTCTATGTCCATAGTTTGCTTGAATTCCATTTC
>CP092864.1:128752115-129056548 GCA_030710605.1 Cordylochernes scorpioides | reverse complement strand
TATTATGGCCTTTTCCTTATTTTTTTCGGAAAAGCATTGCTCGATGTAAATATTTATATGTAATTCTACTGTCCTAAAAGCTTATGTCCATAGTTTGCTTGAATACTATTTCTAAGATTCCACCTTTCAGTGTAGTATATATATAAACAGAATGATCCAATACAGTGTTAGAGCTCTAAGAAGCGGTCTGGTAGATTAAATTGGCGAAATCGCTGGGAGGGTTCACCACTGATTGCCAAGCCCTCCCAATATGTTTTGATCGCAGTAAGGACAGTAGAGGTTTGTTTTATGTGTATATACAGACATCATCATATATCAGGGCACTACAAGATTTATAAAAATCTAAAATCCTACATTATGAAATCCCAAACAAGTACCAACGTTTGATAATGAAGCCCTTGAATTAGTTATCAAACCAAATTCAATAAATATGAATTTTCGAATCTCCCAGTCAGTGTTATAATGGTCTGTGGACAGGAAAGATCACCAACATTCAGCTCGGGGTCTCGAGACCATAGTCAACAACTGCCACCTGTCCCTCACTCTTGATGAACATCTTCTGCAACTGCAGGTCATTGCAGAAAAGGTGGATGCAAGTATAATGTGCAGAGTTATGGTGCCATCGAGCCTCTCCAACTCCGTCAACCAAACTCCGCTATAAAAATTCGGAATACCCTGTAATCCTCCTCCAAATTGGCGAAGCATCCGAGTCTCGAACACCATGCATCACAAGTATGCTTCGCCCTAGTTGGGCATCTTGAGGGTGAATACACTTTCTGACCAAGCTTTGGGAAACCCTCGAAGGCATGACAAATAGAGAAATTGGAAGGAACTCTTGTGTAAAATCAAGATCAATCTAGCCTTAGCCATCAAGTCTCTTCACGACTCGCGCATGGAAGATGAAGACAACGCCTTACGAACTGAACCTTTTGTCCGATCTAACTCTGTGAATGCGTCGATCAAGCCGGATTAGCCATCATTGCCTGATTTCAGACGTTCGCTCCGTCGAGGAGATACCGTCGATTACCATCTACAACAGCGCGGGTCCTATCATCGAGCGGTGAGGTGTCATCGCCAGCTTGAAGGATCTGTCCATCCTGCTCATCTTCAGTGGCTTTCCACAAGGCGGGACTTGAAAATCTCAGAATATCAAAGCGATCCATTCTCTTTCTACAAGATAAGTGAGGATGCTATTGGACGTCTGTCCAAACGGAAAGTGGCTGGATGGAACGAGCTGCTTTTAGAGATGATCCTCGGCTTGAAGGCTTACTCGTGACTTCCCTCTATCGAGTATTCGTGGAGTCCCAAGGCTGCGACGTCCTACCCCTCCATGCGCCGCAGTGAAATGTGCCCCAAGGTCCAGGATTCACAGGACTACAACCTACGACAGACGACCGGATCATTAGCGGGGTCTTCTACAGGACATCGGGTCGAGTTAGGCTTTTCTAGGAAGAACGCCATCTTGGAATACCTTCCACGTCTCTGCCGAGGTTGCCACAGCCAGAGGGAAGACAAGCTGCTGGATCTCACTGACATGGAAGCTGCGTTTGACACGCTGGGCCGAGGATTCCTGGTATACCTTCTCCTTCTCGCCATAGGTCTTCGTGGGATGGTGCTCCTGCTCTATGCTGGGGAGAAGCGACTGTAAGAATCGGCCGCGCGGGGAGAACTCCTGTGTTCCACTTGTCTGAAGATGTGAGGCTGCGCTTCACCATCTACCCCATAACCAGTTTGTTATGATATGTGTATACGCGTCCAACTACTTTTTTAAATTTCTATGAAAAATAGACACTTCGGCCAGTTAGAGTTTTTTATTATAGAACATATATAGAACAATTTTTAACGCCTTGCCAAATGCTTTATTTTTATTTACTTCTCCTGACGAAGACAAAAGATTTTTGTCGAAACGTTGAGAAAATAAAAAACTCTAACTGGCCGAAGTGTCTATTTTTCACAGAAATATGAATGCCGGCCAGGCAACTTCTATCTTCAGGACACTTTTTTTTTAATATGTTAATATTTACGGGACGATTTTGTTCTATAGAAATAGAGGTCATATCTCCCGTCAAAATAGATGTCAAAACTAGACGCCATCTTTTGACTGTCGCTTCAAACTAGCGGCCTTGGGTCGATGACAAAGCAGCTTTGGTAAATCTGGTGTTGTGGCTTTTTCACCGATCCGAAGCCGCTAGTTTGTGGCGACGGTCAATAGATGGCGTCTAATTTTGACGTCTATTTTGACGGAAGATGTGACCTTTATTTTTATAGATTTTTTAAAGTTATGTATACACACATTTTAATCACTCATTACACACCGCAAAAAGTTTATTAAAGGCAAATTTATTTTTTCTTCTGTTACCTCTAGGTGTACCACTTGGTATTTCTACTAGTGGTGGTGTCTTGTCCAGCAGGCCCCAGCGTTCCCTCGGACACAGTAGCATGGATCGTCAATGTCTGATTTTGTTGTTCCATGGAAAGGGAGAGGTACCATTGCCCCGTTAGTCAGCCACATTTCAGAGTTCCGTGTTCACGGTTACCGTAGCGGCTCACGACACCGTACTACAGGACTGTCCCTTACTTGTGTTGCTCCATGGAAAGGGAGAGGTATCATTGCCCCGTTAGTCAGCCACATTTCAGAGTTCCCTGTTCACGGTTACCGTAGCGGCTCACGACACCGTACTACAGGGCAGTCCCTTACTTGTGTTGCTCCATGGAAAGGGAGAGGTACCATTGCCCCGTTAGTCAGTCACATTTCAGAGTTCCCTGTTCACGGTTACCGTAGCGGCTCACGACACCGTACTACAGGGCAGTCCCTTACTTGTGTTGCTCCATGGAAAGGGAGAGGTACCATTGCCCCGTTAGTCAGCCACATTTCAGAGTTCCCTGTTCACGGTTACCGTAGCGGCTCACGACACCGTACTACAGGACTGTCCCTTACTTGTGTTGCTCCATGGAAAGGGAGAGGTACCACTGCCCCGTTAGTCAGTCACATTTCAGAGTTCCCTGTTCACGGTTACCGTAGCGGCTCACGACACCGTACTACAGGACTGTCCCTTACTTGTGTTGCTCCATGGAAAGGGAGAGGTACCATTGCCCCGTTAGTCAGTCACATTTCAGAGTTCCCTGTTCACGGTTACCGTAGCTGCTCACGACACCGTACTACAGGACTGTCCCTTACTTGTATTGCTCCATGGAAAGGGAGAGGTACCATTGCCCCGTTAGTCAGCCACATTTCAGAGTTCCCTGTTCACGGTTACCGTAGCGGCTCACGACACCGTACTACAGGACTGTCCCTTACTTGTGTTGCTCCATGGAAAGGGAGAGGTACCATTGCCCCGTTAGTCAGCCACATTTCAGAGTTCCCTGTTCACGGTTACCGTAGCGGCTCACGACACCGTACTACAGGACTGTCCCTTACTTGTGTTGCTCCATGGAAAGGGAGAGGTACCATTGCCCCGTTAGTCAGTCACATTTCAGAGTTCCCTGTTCACGGTTACCGTAGCGGCTCACGACACCGTACTACAGGACTGTCCCTTACTTGTGTTGTTCCATGGAAAGGGAGAGGTACCATTGCCCCGTTAGTCAGCCACATTTCAGAGTTCCCTGTTCACGGTTACCGTAGCGGCTCACGACACCGTACTACAGGACAGTCCCTTACTTGTGTTGCTCCATGGAAAGGGAGAGGTACCATTGCCCCGTTAGTCAGCCACATTTCAGAGTTCCCTGTTCACGGTTACCGTAGCGGCTCACGACACCGTACTACAGGACAGTCCCTTACTTGTGTTGCTCCATGGAAAGGGAGAGGTACCATTGCCCCGTTAGTCAGCCACATTTCAGAGTTCCCTGTTCACGGTTACCGTAGCGGCTCACGACACCGTACTACAGGGCAGACCCTTACTTGTGTTGCTCCATGGAAAGGGAGAGGTACCATTGCCCCGTTAGTCAGCCACATTTCAGAGTTCCCTGTTCACGGTTACCGTAGCGGCTCACGACACCGTACTACAGGACTGTCCCTTACTTGTGTTGCTCCATGGAAAGGGAGAGGTACCATTGCCCCGTTAGTCAGTCACATTTCAGAGTTCCCTGTTCACGGTTACCGTAGCGGCTCACGACACCGTACTACAGGACTGTCCCTTACTTGTGTTGCTCCATGGAAAGGGAGAGGTACCATTGCCCCGTTAGTCAGCCACATTTCAGAGTTCCCTGTTCACGGTTACCGTAGCGGCTCACGACACCGTACTACAGGACTGTCCCTTACTGGTGCTGTTACTATTTCTACTAGTCAGAATCTCATATACACTTCTATCACAACACCTTGAGTTTGAAAGAAACTATGTAATCTTGGGAGTCCGGGATATTTAAATTACTAAAATCTAAGAATTTTTCCGAAAATCGGGTTGTTTGAAATATCTCAACGCCAATTAACTTTTCTAAAAATCTTCTTATTAAAGCTTTGGGAAAGGTTATTAAAGCCAAAATTGTTCTTATTGTGAACTTTTAAAGATTATTAAAACTTAAAATATTTTATCCTGATGATAGAGGTTGCCTGGCCGGCATTCATATTTCTGTAAAAAATAGACACTTCGGCCAGTTAGAGTTTTTTATTTTCTCAACATTTCGACAAAAATCTTTTGTCTTCGTCAGGAGTAATATATAAAAAATAAAGCATCTTTAACGTCTTGCCAAATGCTTTATTCACTTCTCCTGACGAAGACAAAAGATTTTTGTTGAAACGTTGAGAAAAATAAAAAACTCTAACTTCCTTTATTTCGACTTAGAGCGCTATGTTCCCCTAGGGACACTTGCACTTTAAACATAAACAAAAATTTTGAAAGAAAAGAAAGATATTTTAAATATGTACAGAATTAGTATGCAAGTTAGTTAGATGAAAAATATCAACACAATTGATATATGTACAAAGGGACTAACTGGTCGAAGTGTCTATTTTTCACAGAAATAAAATATTTTAATTAAGGGGTTTAAAATTTTATATATTAAGCTTGGAACGCGTTGTATGAAAATCTTAAAACCGTTTAAAGTCACAATTCAGATAGTTAGAATATCGGACAATTGAGGTCCTACGTGTAGCCGCCATTGTCAGCCATTCCCAACCTCCCGTGCTAACAATATATTGGAATTGTTGCCAACAATGTGAGCCATTGTTGTTGGTAGAAATCCAGTTGGTATTTTAAGCCTACTTCTGTTGGTAGCTTCTCACAAATTCTATCTCATTAGTTAGTATTTAGTATATGTATTGTGAATATGTCTCTAATATCTTGCATATTTTCATTCTAAAATATTCCTTAAAACTTCCTTCAATCTGTAAATTTTCCTCGAATACACTACAATCATTTAACTAAATTTGCATACCAACCCTTTGTACATATTGTTACGTAAAAAGAAAAATGGCGCATTCCAGAAGAGAATGTTTTTAGAACGTTCTAGAAAAATGTAGAAAAATCGGAGAACAACGGATTGGCCAATCAGTAGGATTGCGCAATGCTCAAGCCTGGCGGCTTTGTGATTGGCTAACCAACCATGACCGTTCTGGAAAGATCTACTCCGGTATATATAGGGATGAGGACTCATGCGAGAGTCGAAGAACGAAGCTACGTGGTGTACTCCAAGCAAGCTGCTGTTTCAAGAGGTCGGACTGATGCTTACCGCCGACGCCGGTGTACTTCCTGAAAGATTCTAGAAGGTTCTACGAACTTCTGTCTCCTGTTCTGCTCCTGCTTTCCCTCACCGTGCTGCAGTTGGTGAGTTTGTAACTGCTGTGTTTTTTATTTTATTTTTGCGCTCTTCTGTAATTATTTTATCAATTAGGCTTAAATAAAGTCCTAAAGATCCTTTGTACCCACGGAAGTTATTCTTTGTAAACCAACAACGCAACAATATTATAATTGTGTTGATATTTTGTCTCTTTTCATCTAACTAAATTGCATACTAATTCTTGTACATATTTCAAATGAGTTTAAATATTCCTTAAAACTTTCTTCAATCTGTAAATTTTCCTCGAATACACTACAATTGATTTCATTTAACTAAATTTACATACCAACCCTTTGTACATATTTCAATTGTGTTGATATTTTGTCTCTTTTCATATAACTAAATTGCATACTTATTTTTGTACACATTTCAAAGGATCTTTCTTTCAATGTTTATTTTACCTCTAAAGTGCGAGTGTCCCTAGGGGGACATAGCGCTCTAAGTCAAAATAAAATAATAATAATATCTTTATTTCTCTCAAGGTGAATAAACGTCAAATTTTAAATATTAAATTTATATTATTAAAAGATAATTCTTTTTGATTTAAATAACGTAGCTAAGCACTAAGTGTGTGTCTTTAACAAAGCTAAGTCACTGTAGTTTTCGGTCTTAAAATTTCCCAAAAGGTTTTACCAAACGTTTCTAAAAGAATTCCATGTTGCTGCTTCAACTTTATTTAAGCTATCTTCAAAATTCCCATCCTGCAGCAATTCTCGAATCTGAGGTCCAACGAAAATGCCTTCTTTAAATTTTTCATCCCTTACACTAGGGAATCTTGGCTTCAAATAGGCAAATCCTGCAGTAATTTGGATACATTGCCTTGACAAAGTTTTCATTAATCCCAGTTTAATATGTAGTGGTGGTGAGTATATATTTTCAGCTTTTACCAATAGAAAAAATGTGCAATATTTTTTAAAGTCCTGGAGTAAGGGTTTTACGGTTTGGCCAGTTATTTTCGATACAATGCCTTTCCTTGTCTCTACTATCCCACTCACACAGAAACAACAAAATTCCGTATATCAAAGCTGTAAACCAAGCAAGAGGCAATGACTTTCAAGTCGCCACAGATTTCCCAGCTCTATCTGTCGTATTCATCTTTTTTCAAAAGCAGTTTCATGATTTCATAACTCTCTTTCATGTTGAATGCGTGTGCTATTGACACCGATGGAAACTTATTACCGTTGTGAAGGAAAACAGCTTTCAAACTAACTTTAGAATCAATGAATAAGCGCCACTTTTCTGTATTATGTTCATGACCAAGCGCATCCATTAGACTAACAACATCATTGCAGTACACTAAGTAAGTTTTGTGAAAAGAAGTCTTGAAATTCAGCTTGTCGTTTAGAAAAACGTTTAATTTTGTGTCCTTATGCAGCAGATTTCAACCTTTAAATCTAAAAGGTAAATGTTCACTCTGTTTTTAGATAAATTCAAATCACGTACGAAGTCATTCTAATCTCCTTTAGTTAATAAATGAGGTTCGGATGAAACATGTGCTATTATGTCATCCGACTCTTTCTCATCACAATTAGAATCATCGTCACTAAATGTCACATTTTCGGGAGTCTGTGGCACAGGTAAATCGTCACTATGCGTAACTGGTTTCATAGCAGATGGAAAATATGTAAATTTTAATTGTATGTTTTGATTTAGATGTAGCACCTGTTGTTTTTGTCAAACAAAAATAACAATCTGAATAATGGTCTTTTGGTTCCCTTCATACCATTGTAACGACAAAAGACATATGGCCTTTACCTTTAATCTACTCTGTAAGAGGCCGAGCACAAGTTTGACAACAAGGAAGAGGGGCCCAAGTCTTATCTTGGTCACCCACTTTACATCCAAAGTAAAGTTCATAGCACTTTTGATGAACAGTTTAATGTTTCGTCTTTGAGCTTTGAAAGTTAATTCTCCACAGATGTAACAGAAAGTATCTCGATTTAATTGTCAATTGTGTAAATGGACGCTTCTCAGTTTACCAAAGCTGGTGTTGTGGCTTTGTCACCGACCCGAGGCCGCTAGTTTGCGGCGACAGTCAATAGATGGTATCTAGTTTTGACGTCTATTTTGAAGGAAGAGGTGAATCACTATATAATATTGCCACGTGGAAAATTAGGGAAGACCAACTTCGGAAATATCTTTATTTACGGGGCTGCTAACCAGAATGAATGATTTTTGAGCCCCGATGGAAGCATAAAGCGGAATATAGATAAAGCACTGTTGGAGGGGCCTGGGGATGGGTGGCCAGGGGATCATCGCCGGGTGAGAAAAAAAAAAAAAGACCAACTTCGGGATGAGACAGCAATTTATTTAAGGCAAGAACAAACTATGAATGGTAAACAAAGGATAAGTAAAGAGGAAAGTTTACAGAGTTGCAAAATATAAACATAAAAAATGATACTCTGTTAATAAATGATACATACTTTGCGACAATATGTATAGATGTTCATGTACCCAAACTCCCGTAGTAAACTATGTTACACGGGGACACTGATCGTAAAAGTAAATTGATGCGATAAAACCTTCGACACTCAGTTCGTATTAGAGAGCCATTCTGGTAGAAACAACCTGTGAGATATCACAGACACATACAGCTTTATTAAGACCACCAGTCTTATACAGATTCACCACAGGAAGGAAGCATAGATGGAGCTCCTATACTCCAGGCAGCGCAGAGCCCAACAACAGCCTCCAGGTCCGATACATGCCCATTATATATGTTATATTCACACACATACAGCTTTATTAAGTCCACCAGTCTTATACAGATTCACTACAGGAAGGAAGCATAGATGGAGCTCCTATACTCCAGGCAGCGCAGAGCCCAACAACAGCCTCCAGGTCTGACACATGTCCAGTGGCCACAGAATCCACCGTGCATACCTTGTTAGTTATCATTACCAGTATTATCAATTTTTTTAAAGTTTAAAACAAACATATGCGTTTTTTATAGCCACACGTCATATATACTCATACTGGAAAGTCTTTGATATCACCATTTGTCTGTTTTTATAAGATTACAGAAGCAATTTTATTCAAATATGTTTTGTGCAAATATGCATTTCTTATAGCCACTTTATATATACTCATTGTCAAAACTTAAGAAGGTTGAAAGTCTTTGATATCACCAGTCGTCTTATTTTTGTTTGTTTGTTTTTCAAGAAGATAGAAGCAATTATGATGCATTAGTGCGCCATCTGTTATCAAAATTCGAAACTATTATAGACGCGTATGATTATTTTTTAAAATACACAATTTCTACTGTCCTTACTGCAATGGAAAAATTAATGGGAGGGCCTGGCTCATCAGTGGTGAACCCTCCCAGCGGATTCGCCAGTTTAATCTACCATTGGATCACCACTGATGAGCCAAACCCTCCCATTAATTTTTCCATTACAGTAAGGGCAGTAGAATTGTTTATTTTTAAAAAGAATCTTACGCGTCTATAATAGTTTCGAATTTTGATAGAAGTAATTATGTTCACACTTTGTTATCTCGTATGTCTTCAATAAAGGTCACCATGTATCAAATATCTTTCATAGTTATTGTCTGAATCCCGATATACATGCTAAAAAGTACAACTTCCATAAGTTTTGTCCATGAGTGTATCTTTTTATATATATCAATATTTAACAAGAAATATGAAAATATTTTCCATTTATAAAAAATCTAGGTTAAAATTATAATAACAAACTAAATCCCAAAAGATTGAAGACACCTTAAGAATAATTTGTGCGGGAAAAAGTTTGACAATTTTTATTGATGCATCAAGTGCAATAAAAATAAACTTTTAAAGTGTTTTCTGAAACTCAATTTTCTCTCGGGCTCATCAAATTTGGATGCAATCTACTTTCTAATATTATTTGAATAAAATAAAAAATGTTTTCCATTTATAAAATGGATAATTTAGAAAAATACCTTTCAGATAAGAATACGAAAATATTTATAGTAGAGAAAGGATGAAATTATCACATCACCTATACATTTGTTTATCTGACTTTTCTGAGACTCTCTCCTTGTGTCCTACACTCATTGACAAAACTTAAGGTGGTGGGAAGTCTTTGAAGTCCCCGGTCGCCTACTTATTTATTTTTTAATGAGTCAGAGTCAATTTTATTCACTCTTGGTTATCTCGTGTGTCTTCAATAAAGGTCATTGTGAAAAGAAACATTCTTAATGCCTTCATCCGTTATATATAGATGGCGTGTTATTGCTTTGTATTAAATGGCCACTGTATATCAAATATATTTTGAGAGTTATTGTCTCAATCCCGATATACATGCTAAAAGGTAGAACTTCCTTAATTTTTTTCCATGAGTGTATATTTCATATTTTTAACTAGCGCTGATCATTCGTTTGTATTATTTGGAGTGATAAAATACATTCGTCCTCAAAATAGTAAGACGAACAAAACGTTTCCTGCAAGGAACTACGGAAAGCATCAGTCTGAAGAATCCGCTTCATGGAGCAGATCTCACCTTGAGTGAGGTGGAAACTGCCATCAGCCGACTGACACAAGGGGAAACAGCTGGTTGGAATAGCGTGCCCTGCGAGCTCGTCAAGGGCTTCGAGGACTTCTTCGGAAAGGCTATACATTGAGTTATCCTCGAATCAAAGCTTCGCGGATCTCTGCAGGAGAAACATCATCTGCCTCATCCCCAAAGCGCACGGTGGTCCGGGCCTAAGAGGCTACGGGCCTATATATCTACCAACGGTGGATTACAGAATCGTCAGCGGAATACTTCTGGGTCGTCGCCACCTACCAGCCATGGTGCCGGAACTGAGGTAGTCTTCTATGGGGTGGATAGTGGACTGCGCACGGCCCTCAAAAGGACCATCTTTTAATGCCTCCTTGTAGGGCAGATGTGCTTTGATTGAAATCTCCAATGGAGGGACGTCATTGAGTGAAATAGCTAGAATTGTGGGGGTACAGGAGCCTCCTCAAGCACCAATTGAAATTGTTCAAATATAAGAGGATCAATGAGAGAAGTTCACGCAGAGTAATAAAATATAAGAACCATCAAAATGAAAATAATCTGTTATATAATAAATAATACACACTACAATATAATAAAAATAATTCAAAACGATTTTAAAATACGTATTATCCACACATAAATATTGCCTTCCTTGTTATTCCAGAGAACATAATACTTTTGTTATTATTTAATTCCAACTTTGCCAACAATTGTGAAAGTTAGAAGATGCAATTAGGAGGTGTAAGTTTAATATGGATTCTGGGAAGTTTCCTAAACAATCCGTAGCCAGGGGTAATTGGGGGACGGGATGGTAAAAAAAAAAAGATGCTAATAAGCTGAGTGGAGTTGGAGAAAGTCCTTGGGGCTTTATTCTGTCCTCGGTAATTGAGATAATTACATGGACTGCCGGCAACCTGCCAAACCCACTCTTCCCAATCCTCGTTATGTAAAAGCAAGGTAACAACGCCACAGTCAAACCTACGTAGAGCGGTTGATGTCTGAGTCTCTTTGGTCAAATCAGAACTGAATTGATCTTCACGAACCTTGTGTGCCAAATTAAGTACACTGTAAGAGTATATTTAATATTGATCACATCATTTGTGGTAAAAGATGAAAGAAAGTAAAATAAAACTTTTAAAAATAGTGTTGCTTGACAAAAGAACAACTTCCATGGGTATAAAGGATCTTTCTTAATTAGGCTTGAATAAAGTCCTGCCGTCTCAAGAGGTCGGGTTGCTGCTTACCGCCGAGGCTGATGTATTTCTTAGAAAATTCTAGACGGTTTTATACTAACTTCTGTCTTCTGTTTTCTTTATCTGTGCTGCACTTAGTGAGTTTGCGACTGCTGTATTGTTTCGTTGTTTTCTTTTGCATTCTTCTGAAATATTCCTTTATTAATTAGGCTTGAATAAAGTCCTGAAGGAATATTCCAGAAGAATGCAAAAGAAAACAACGAAACAATACAGCAGTCGCAAACTCACTAACTGCAGCACAGATAAAGAAAACAGAAGACACAAGTTAGAATAGAACCGTCTAGAATTTTCTAAGAAATACACCAGCCTCAGCGGTAAGCAGCAACCTGACCTCTTGATACTGCAGCTCACGCTTGCTTGGAACACACCACGTAGCTAATAATTGGGATGATATCTGTTTTTGTTAATTTGAGAGATTCACGAAAGAGAGCTTCCACTTTTAAGATGTTGAAGTTGGGAGATACAAGTGACGAACCATACTTTCCTAGGAACATCTTCGTTCGAATATATTCCGCGTTTAAAATCTTTAAACCGATTGTGGAAATATCTAAGAACATTTTAGACCTATTTTTAGTTATGTAGAAAATCATAGCAACGCTAAGTTCATATGTTCATGTCAATGACTGACGCAAATATGAATGTTTCATGATCACTTTGTCTTCTATGTGACAGAAAATCTTCGTTTTTCAATATGGAGATTGATGGGATCGAGTTGGACCACCCTCATGAAATATTAGTCCCAAGTGAATGACGAACATAGAGCTATGGCTCTCATGCAAGAAAGATTCGCCCCATTCCAAGAATTTGACATGAATTTATGATATGCTGGTTGAAAGTTCAATTGAAAACAATCAAGAAATAAGCGGACATGTCAATCAGTCAAGAGAAAAATGAAACAAATGAAAATTGAGCAGACAGAGTAGAAACTTCCAAGAAGGAATCGACTTTTCAAGATTGTCTAAAGCCCCTAAAGCGCTTAAAAGAAAAGACTGAGAATCTCGAGTCGAACCTGCAAAAATGGTGAAGGATGAAGCCATCGCAACCATGCCACTTAAGCAACAAAGGAGGAGTGGAAAAATTCTCTAAAGCATATCAATAGTCAGCATATCAATAAGCAAAGTCAGGGCTAGGTCGGCATCGGCGACATTCAACCAGTACTGCCTCGTTGAGAGTGGACTTCCATCCATCCAATACATGATGGCGCTGGAAGAGATGCTGGGCAAGTGTCCAGTGTTACAGCTTATGAAGATGTCCGGCCATGTTATGGTGGGCCCGTGCAGCACTTAGAAGGCCTGGTCGAGGAGGGCCTCACCATTGACAGCAAGAGGAAAAGAGTCGAGAAGGTCGTAAATCTCCCCATCGCGTCGTCAAAAACATCATCAAGGAACTACAGCCTTATTGGAAAGTTGCCTCAATATCTTATGAGGTAGTGACCTGTGAATGTTACTCCTGGACCAAGGGCAACAGGGAGGCCTTCTTGAGGCCTTCTTCTTGAATGAAGGCCTTAAGATCCACCAGCTCCTCATGTAATTGGACATCAAGTTCAGGGGGTGAAACGATGCCAGAGCATACATCTCTTACGGCGTCAAATACAGCAAGTTCCACGATTAAGGACACCAGCGTGACAGCTTCCACAGGAGGGACACTCGACAACCTACCTCCCAGCATGATTCAGGATATTTCCCATTCCACCCGTTGGGTGCCGCAACTTTACCATCTGCAGTTAGCTATGCGAATCCTGTGGAAACCCCTGATCCTGCGAAAACTCTCGCTAATGCTACATTCGAGGTCACAATTTCACTAGCGGTAGAAGAGGCCATACCTAGCAAATCGAACCTGCTCAGAACTACAGCTTTTATATCAAGTGAATAAAAACACTCCTCTAAAGAATAAGGAGGAGGAATCGTCCTAATACCTATAGGGACCAAAGCCTTCGTACAGCTGAGGCAGTCATTGAGCAGCTTCCTGACACCTTATTCAAGGACACAGCGGGTATAGGGAAGGAAAGGATTGTGCTGGCAATCATCTTCCAACGTTTCATAAAGAAGCTGATACCTGTTCTGAATCCTGATAAGGTGGCAAGCCTGATCAACCTCCTCTGGAAAATCATCTACCGTATAAAGGATAACGCCTCTACAAGCGGCTCACCAGGGCTGCAGCAGTTAGAAGTGTGTCATATGTTTCCGCATAGCGTGCCTCAAAGTGCACGGCATTGCTGTTCGTGAAAGGAGTGTGAAGATGTGTTTCTCCTTGAAGCAGCATGCAAGAGACGAGCGTGCATGTCCTGAATAACGTCCTGGACTTCTGCCTCGGGTACCGTCTTCGTTCCATTAGCGACTCCCAGGGGATTCATACTTCCTGTCATCGTAGTACCCGCGTGCCCTTCTCGTCTCTCTGTTGTTGCTCTTTTGGGGGCCATACGGCGGACACGAACAAGCCATCCTGTCTGCATTACATTTCCTGTCACTGGCCACCGACCGCTACTGGCACTGTCCGCCCTCGTATCCGAATGGAGTTCTCCATCATTGGACTTCCAATCCTAGATCTTCGCAGCGGTCCTTGAGTAACATGCCATTACCATCTCCTCAGTGGGACTATGAAGCACTCAGAACGCCTGGTGGAGGAGGGCCTCACCATTGGTAACAAGAGGGAAAGAGCTGAGAGCCATTATTGTAAATTTCCCCATATCAAAGGCATCATTACGGACTTAGAGCCGTCCGCCATCTCATCCGAGTGGAGTTCCATCGGACTTCCAATCCTAGATCTTCGCAGCGGTCCTTGAGTAACATGCCATTACCATCTCCCCAGTGGCACTATGCAGCACTCAGAACGCCTGGTTGAGGAGGGTATTGGAAGAAAAAGGAAAAGAGCCGAAAAGGTCATTATTGTAAATCTCCCCATATCAAAGACATCATTACAGAACTACAGCCTTATTGAAAAGTTGCCTCAATATCTTATGAGGTGGTGAACTGGGAAGCTTACTTCTGGTCCCGCAGCACCGTCTGCCCTCTCATCCGAGTGGAGTTCCATCGGACTTCCAATCCTAGATCTTCGCAGCAGTCCTTGAGTAACACGCCATCACCATCTCCTCAGCGGTGAAGCACGCGTTCTATGTACTCTTCGTAGATTGCGAAATGCGTGATGTCGCTGGCGATCTCCCAGCAGAAACTACAGAGGTGACAATGCTACCTTGTACATAATCGTTGTGTAGACCCCCCATTTACTAATGTCAACATACACCTATCCCCCGATTTACACGGTAGATACGTTCCTGAGAAAAAAGTGTAAATCGAAAATTAAAAATTTTTAAAAATTAGAAATATAGACACAGTGTGCGTGTGCAGCAAGTCAACACATAAGCTCGGGATTCCTCGTGAAATGTGTACACAGCGCATGTGTTCAATCACAGTAGCATTTAGTATAGTGCTATAAAACAAACCAAAAACTTATTTGGAAAACCGTGTAAAAGTGAAAACGTGTAAAACACA
Organism: Cordylochernes scorpioides; assembly: GCA_030710605.1. Taxonomy (NCBI): domain Eukaryota; kingdom Metazoa; phylum Arthropoda; class Arachnida; order Pseudoscorpiones; family Chernetidae; genus Cordylochernes; species Cordylochernes scorpioides. Next base: position 129,041,557 of record CP092864.1, on the reverse strand, counting down.
TACCGTGTAAATCGGGTGATAGGTGTAGTTGTATAAAAAAGGTGTACCTGGATCTGTAAAAGAGAAGCATTTTTTTTTTCAGAATATTTCGAAGGGTAGCTCCCGCGTTTCCATAAATTATTGCATAAAACCTATAAGTTTTTATTAGTAAAGAGGGAGCAAAATCTCTCGAAATATTCTGAGGAAAAGGGGGGTTTTCTTTCACATATCCAGGTAAGCCTATGTATATCATTATATTCCATGGATCGTCTTTTAACTCAAATAATTTTAAACTTTCATCTCATTGTCATACAGTAGAACCTGGATAATTCAAACGTCTTTAATTCTAATATTTATCTTGGTCCCTGGACTTTCCTATAAATAGAATTTCTGTTTTTATTTTGAATTTTTGGATAATTTTTTTTTTAATCCCTTGGGCTTCAGATTATCCAAGTTTCGACTGTATTTCATGATGGAATTTGTAACAAATAAATTCACTGGCAATGTGTTTCTTTTCAATAATATCATCAAATATTATCTCGAAAGACCTTACTGCAATGATATAAGTTATTGAATGAGAGGGCTTGGCTCATAAGTAGTGAAACCTCTCAGTGGTTTCGCCAAATTATTCTCTATGTTATTTATTCTTTTGTCTGTTCATGGTGACAATGCTGTTACCGACACGTCACACACTATTAAATTATTTGGATTAGGTTTTATTTTCTTGTGTTTCATTATCACTCTCATGACAGAACAAAAATTGGATCTCTCATTCCTCGGTACCATCTCCCTCTTTCTCTAGGACGTCCTCGAGTACCTGTCACCTGAGCAGAGGTCTGAAGCTATTCCTCGACATGGCAATAGTGGGGGAGATCTGTCCGACTTCAGGACGTGACATCATACCAGACATAGACCATCAGTGGGATTCCTCTGAATAAAAATAATATTTATATTACGATGCACTTGCGCGCCATCTGTTATCAAAATTCGAAACTATTTTAAAAGCGTAAGATTCTTTTTGAAATTAAACAATTTATATATTTATAATTGTATGTAATTCTACTGTCCTCAAAACTTATGTCCATAGTTCTTCTAAAATACCCATTCCAAGAGTCTACCAACAGTATCACTATAAAAGGAAGTTCCAAAAATGCAATATAACAGCGCTATGGTAGATTAAACTGGCGAAACCGCTGGGAGGGTTCATCACTGATGAGCCAGGCCCTCCCTTTAATTTTTCCATTGCAGTAAGGGCAGTAGAAATTGTTTAATTTTACTTTTATTTACCCTCCTATCAACCCTATAAAATCTTATATGTATGGTTAATGAAAGTACATTCAATCTCTCTTCATCGGTGGCGGAGTCTCTCCCGCGGTGGGCGCCACCAATGAAGACTGTATATATATATATGTATTAACACAAAGCAATAACGCACCATCTATACATATAAAATGAAAGGATTTAAAAGCATGAATATTACTTTTATACATAATACAAACATCTACTGTCCTTACTGCGATGAAAAAATATATTGGGAGGGCTTGGCTCATCAGTGGTGAACCCTCCAATGGTGGTGAATTGTCCAATACAGTATTAGAGCTCTGAGAAGCAGTCTGGCGATTTTTGAAATTGGCGAAACCGCTGGGAGGGTTCACCACTGATGAGCCAAGCCCTCCCAATATATTTTTTCATCGCAGTAAGGACAGTAGAAGTTTGTATTATGTATAAAAGAAACATTCGTGCTTTTAAATCCTTTCATTTTATATGTATAGATATATGTATGTAGTATATTTTGAATTAGATAGGTCACAACCTTCTTCTGATATTTATTATAACCCCATATCTATATAAAATATGTATCGAACAATGGAAGTGACAAATAAAACAAAGAGGACGAGGTAGACCAGACGAAAACAACCCGGCGCCAGAAAGTGGCGTGATTACAGTAGCCAATCAGGAATCACCACATATGCGGGCGTCCAGTATATAAACGCCCAGAATTTAGACAAAGCAGTTGTTTTCAGAGCGACGCCGTTATACGGTCAGTGGGATCTCTCACCCCCCTTCTATCCGCGATGTAGGCTTTGGGCATCCGTGACGCCCGTGGTTCGACTGCCTTCGTCCGTGGTCTACCTCTACCTTCTTGGAGCTACCATCTAGACCTGCCTCTGTCTCTTGCTGTCCCAGTGCGGGAATCCCATCACGCACCCACTACCACGACTGCCCAGTACATTCCACAACGGGTTTACTACATGTATATTTATCTCAATTACTTTATATTTAATCTATTCATATATTTATCTTTTAAAGAGACAAGGGTCGCCTCTCCCGTCAAAACAGACCTCTTAAACCAGACGCCATCTATTGACCGTCGCCACAACTAGCGGCCTCGGGTTGGTGACAAAGCCACAACACCAGCTTTGGAAAACTGACAAACTGTCACCAACCCAAGGCCGCTAGTTGCGGCGACGGTCAATAGATGGCGTCTGGTTTAAGACGTCTATTTTGATGGGAGAGGCGACCCTTGTCTCTTTAGATCAATTTCCTCCCGGCAAAATCTCCATCTATATTTATCATTATATAACCACATTTATTCTGTATTTAACCTTATATAATCTTATATGGGCATTGAAATAAATCAGTTTCAATCTCTCTATCTTTCTCTCTTGGCCGTTGGACCAGATCAGCAATGTCATTTGACTAGTGATGTTATATCAAATGGTACGTGGACTTCCAACCTGTACACTATATGAAGGCCTTGATGGAGATACCAGGAAGAGATCTGTCTACCAGCTGATGATGTCTGGCGTACTGGCAAGCAAGGCAGAGGGGGTGAAATCCTCTCCATCCCAAGAAAAGTTCGGAATGAAAAGGAGAAAGAATCATATACAAAAGTCAAGCCTTTGGACTTGGAGAGAGGTGAACTCCTTCAGGCCTTTACTCACAATGGCAAGATAAAACGTTTCTGGTTATATCACACACACAAAAACCTTTATTAAGACACACAGGTCTTACAGAGGGGTTACAAGACGGAGAAACCTATGAAAGTGGGAAATATACAAAGGGATAAAAATGGAGAAAGATTATATACACATTTTTTTTGCTTATCCCTAGTACACGTGGTACAGGCCATGATAATCATGGTGGGTAGAAGTAGGCGACTGCTTTTACTGTAAGTGCACCACATGTCTACACACGTGAAAAGCAGTTCGACTTTGCACTTTTATATACACATGGTAAATATATACAGTTATTATTTGAATAATCCTATGGAAAATAAGAATATGGATTTCTGGTTATATCCAACAATGAGCAGGACACCTTGGTGTTCATGGCTCTAACAGAAGAGGTCAAGTAGAACCCTGTATAAGCAGTCGCATGCTGAACTTGTGCCAGGAAGACAAAATTAGCTTCTCGAAATGTGACCCTGAATGCCCCTGGATTTGTAGGCTTGGTTCTTCAGTGCCGGCCTCCATCCCGAGGCAATGACAAGTGTGGCTACCATCTACAAGTACCATCTTGTCTTGGGTTGGTAGCGCCGGCCATCACATTGACCTGCCCACTCTGTGGGAAAGAACTCTTGTAGTCCATCGTTGTGTAGCGGAGTCTTTCCTATGCAGTGGATGCAACCAATGAAGACATTGTATTTATTTATGCAAATTTATATTATTATATAATATTTATACTTATTCATTGTATTCAGCATTATGTAACCTAATATGGATAATGAAATAGTTTCAAGACAGCAGTCCAGAGAGCTGCCTAAGGACACTGCTAACACAACACTGGAGGTTCCAATCAGGTCATTGTTGATTTGACAAAGGTGATCAATTAGATATGTCGCTCATGGAATATTTTGTGTCTAAGTACCACCAGAATGTTGTTTCCCCTTATGTAAAGATTACACAAATTTCATGAGTCCATGAAGCCACAACACACCTCATTGTATCTTTGCCTTTTCTCAACCTCTAGTTATAATGAAGGGAAGCCATGCAAGACTCAAGAGAGAACCACAATACATTTAAACATGTCTATAGCACCCCTTCTAAATAGCGCCTCCCTCTCTATAGCACCCAATTTTAAATATGTAGTAAGATGCAATTTACATTAAAAGTGACCTGTCTATAGCACCCTATTTTGGTGAGTCCCAAGAAGGGGCGCTATAGACAGGTTTAACTGCATAATTTCAAGAGTTCAAATAAACAACAAAAAAACACAATAAGAACTGCCAAAATTTATTATAAAAAGTAGTTACCCTTGAATATATAAAAAGATATAAAAAGTTGCTAAGAAAGGTCAACAATGGGATAGCTGGGACTCTCAGAGTCTGTTGAGCAGGAAGTAGGAGCTGAGGGCAGAGATGGGAGCTCCCACTGGGATCCCTGGGTAGGATCCTTCAGACCCTGCAATGTCCATGTGGGAGTACTTGAGCGGCTTCTCTGACTTGGTCCCGTGCTGCACACAGACTCTCTCTTAGCTACATAGGCTCAATTACCTGCCCAAACTAATCAAATTATTTTATTAATAAAAGTACTTGTTACAGTAGAACCTCCATGAGATGACACTCGTGCTAGAAGACACCTCTCTATAAAGGACAGTTTTCATTTGCAAAATTAGCTTTTTTACTATTTAGCAACTCTCCAGTAAGAAGACATTGCTCCCTAAAGGACACCTAATTACAGAGCCAAAGTGTCCTTTAGGGAGAGGTGTCCTCTTACTGGAGAGTTGCTAAATTGTAAAAATGGTAATTTTGCAAATGTAAACTGTCCTTTGTGGAGAGGTGTCCGCTAAAGGGAGGTTCTACTGTATTACCTTGTGTAAAGATTACACAAGGGGATAAGAAACAACAACAACTCATTGTGGATTGTGCTTTTGACAAAACACAAAAAAATGATCAAGAATCTTCACCTCTTTATTTATTGGATTAAAGGAACTTTCAGCCATGCCCTAACACTTTTTAGTTAGTTGAAGAAGGACCGATTCTTTTAATCAAGTGAATAAAAAGAGATGCATAGTCTTGATAATTTTTTCATTATAAAAGTACTATTATAGAAAAGTTCTTTCTTATCTCCACTCATATCTTATATCAGAGTATCAAGCTTGTAGAGCTTGTTGATGGTGTCTGTTGGGGATGAGTAGAGCTCATCAATGGATGAGTCAATACAGTCAATGATGTGTTTTGGGGTTGACACTTAGTACATAGTGAGAAAACCTTGTAACTATTCTGGAAAGTCATTGTCCATATAGGCCCCACTTAAGTCTGGAAGAATAGTAGAATATGCTGTGAGAAAGTACATTGATACTCCTCGTTCCTAAAGGTCTCAATGGCCAGTTGTGTGTTTGAGAGGAATTTTTATTCCAGGTTTATCCTGGCCAGTCACAGCTGGTACGGTGGAGTGGACCCAGGAGGAGCTCTGAACCTCAGACAGCATCAAACAACACTAACAAGATTTAGAACAGGCCATCTCAAGCCAATGAAGATAGAAAATAACAAAATCTACCCCACTTGCCCAAAATGTAGCTTGGCACCTGCAGCTCAAGAACACATTTTGGCTTGCATTATATGCACTAAACAGGACCTTTGGCAGAGGTCACTGCTTATCATAAAATAGCTTGAGGAGCATGAACTCATGGAATTCGTGTAATCTTTACACAAGGGGATAAGAAATAACAACATCCTGGCCAGTGGTAGCAGCAACTCCTGGTGAATGATTCAACACATGGACAACTCCGGAGAATGTGTGTCTGCTTGGAAACTACATTCTCAAAATTGCTAAAACAATAGTTTGATCCTCCTGTGTGTATCACATAGTTCTTCACATAAATTCCATCCATCCATCTTGTTGTTGTTGTTGTTGTTTTTTATCCCCTTGTGTAAAGATTACACGAATTCCATGAGTCTCATGGAATGGGGTGTAGGGGTGCAGCTTTCATTGATCATGGCACCATGATCCAGGCACACTTTGGTGAAAGTCTGACTTTGCCTGTAATTTGAGGATGTTCCTAACATGGAAGCCATTGCTGCCGACTTTAACATGAGTAGAGACACAGCTCCTCCGTATCCCTGGAGTGGGACCCTTGCTGAGGTCTATCAACCGGGTCAGTTGAACTTCAGGATTTTTAAAGAAGTCTACTCCTCTTCTAACAATGCTGCTGTTGTTCCGCGACTGTTTATTTGTCAGAGTTATTCTGCTTGTTTCACAGCTGGCTTTCATATCTGAAGGTCGTTCCCCTATCTGGGGACTGTAGCAGTCAGCTCTGCCACAAAGTATTTCTGCTTCAAATCAACAACACCTTTATAATATGATAGTGCACCATCTGTTATGAGAATTCAAAACCATTATAGACGCGTAGGATTCTTTTAAAATATTGTATACTGTCTTTACTGCAATGAAATGCCCTCCCATTAATTTTTCTATTGCAGTAAGGGCAGTAGAAATTGTTTAATTTTTAAAAGAATTTGTCTATAATAGTTTCGGATTCTCCAAAACATCTTTATAGCAATTTAGCCATTTTCCTTAAAAATCAACACTGCACTGAAGACAGACATAAGCTGTCAAAGATTACTAAACTGAGACCATTCCTCTCATCAAAACAAGAGAATAGAAGATCTACCTTGTCCAGTCCGGAGACAGTGAGGAGGAAGGCTGCTGGGACCTGGTGTCCACGAGGAGTGCGGGAAGAAGGCAGGCTGTTGGACTGGATAATGTCCTCGTACTCAGACTTGCCCCTGTTGAACTCAAAGTCCTGCAGCAGCACCAGTCAGTTATCCAGGTACACCAGACAAGGTACCACCATCACCTACCTCAGGCCGGATAGTGGAGATCTCCACCATGTCTCCCACCTGGTCACCAGCCCGCTGGATGCCACGGCCCACCTCAGCCTTCTTGGCCGGCCCGTTGTCCAGGATGATCTGACAACAACAGTTGGCAAGGATCTAACATAAAGTAAAGATATTTACGATGCACTAGCGCGCCATCTGTTATGAAAATTAGAAACTATTTTAGACACGTAAGATTCTTTTTAATATTAAACAATTTCTACTGCCCTTACTGCAATGGAAAAATTAATGGGAGGGCCTGGCTATAACAGCGGTATGGTAGATTAAACTGGCGAAACCGCTGGGAGGGTTCACCACTGATGAGCCAGGCCCTCCCATTAATTTTTCCATTGCAGTAAGGACAGTAGAAATTGTTTAATTTCAAAAAGAATCTTACGCGTCTAAAATAGTTTCTAATTTTCATAAAGTGAGAATACTTCAGCCAGTAAACATTTTTATTAATAATTATTATTTAATTAATTAATAATACAAAGATTTACTGACCAAAGTATCTTCAATTTTAAGAACTATGAATACCAACCAGGCAAACTCTATCTTTATGATAAGGCACAATTTGGATTATAGATTATAAACACAAGGTAATAAGACCAAATCTAAATAAATAAATAGTGTGTGATGTTTTGGTAACAAATTGGAATGGATTCAGTACTTTTGTCTGAAGATGATAATAACACTGTTACTGAAACGTCACATACTATTCATTAATTTGAATTTGGTCTTATTACCTTGTCTCTATCTTTATGATAATATAAAAGGAGAAGCTCTGAACATCAGAAATAGACAGCATCAAACAACACTAACAAGATTTAGAACAGGCCATCTCAAGCCATTGAAGATAGAAAATAATAACAAAATCTACCCCACTTGCCCAAAATGTAGCTTGGTACCTGCAGCTCCAGAACACATTTTGGCTTGCATTAGATGCACTAAACTGTACCTTTGGGAAAGGCCGCTGCTTATCATAAAACAGCTTTAGGAGCATGAATTCATGGAATTCGTGTAATCTTTACACAAGGGGATAAGAAACAACAACAACAAAATAATATAGAAGTGGTTTCTGGAGATGGCTTTTCTTTGGTAATGGGTCAAATTGTTTTAACTTTAAATAGGAAAACTAAGGTAGGAAGAGAGACAATTGTGGGAAATCAATGAGAGGGAAGCAGTCAGTACTCACAGTGTAGCCGCTGCCAACAGCCAGGCAAGCATGGCCAGTGAGGGTGGCCAGGGTGAGGAGATGGGCATTGGGCTCATTCACTACCTGTTCACATCATATTGCTCACAAACCTGAATGGAACAAAATCATTCTTACACTGCAAAAAATCAAATATCAGATATACCAATATTACAAAGTTATTATAACGCCTAAATAATTTATTTTTTTTAATTAACGAAAAAAGAAACAAAAGATAAACCAACTTTATTATTCGAAGAACAAAAGGTGACAACGGCCGTTCAATGTGCGCGCGTCTCGTGACATCACTCAAGTGCAAAGGGCGTGAGCAGCAGGCAAACAATTTATAGCCCTCCCTTCCTTTTTTCTCTTATATTACAAATTTATAACTATAACCCTGAAATAAATTTGCTCCTAAAAGTATTTCAGTTATTTATTACCATCAAATCAGACGCAATATCCCTACAAGGGATGATTGCATCAAGCAACAACACTGAATTCAGAGAACTGTTTTAGATAAACAATTGAAACCAAAACAACGAAACAACCATTGAAATAAATACAAATATACATAGTTAGGAATTAAGGTTTTTTAACCAAGAGAGAAAATCATAGATATATTTACAGAATTTTCTAAATTTTGAATGAGTCCTTACTATTTATAAACATAAAAAGAGCATTGTATTCAATGTTTTCCCGATTTCTGTAGTTCTGGAAGATTGGGTAGATAGGTGTAGAAATAGAATCACAAAAAGAGGTAGGGGAGATTGTGATTGAAAGGGAGAGAACCACTTGAAAATCAATTCAACAATCTATTATAGAACTTCATTGCAACCTTTTAACTAACAAAACACTGCCTGCTGAATGGCTAATGAATTCAACACTGAATAAATCATGTAACAGCCAGCCAACCGGGGCACAGTTTATAAATGGATTCACTGAGTGACAACTCACCTTCTCCTTGAGGTAGCAAAGGACATCAGCCATGGCCATCCTGCCTTCAGCATCGGTGTTGCCAATCCTGATTCTCTTTCCAGACCTAGAGGTGATGATTTCATCAGAGACATAGGAATCTGGAATCACAGGCACTCTCCTTTATTACCTCTGGTACAACAATGGCCTAAATAGGACCTTTGGGAGAGGCCGCTGCTTATCATAAAATCGCTTGAGAAGCATGAATTCATGGAATTTGTGTTATCTTTACACAAGAGGATAAGAAACAACAACAATGGCACAGCATTGATGCTATGAAACCATGGAGAGTTCCATTGTGGCTATGTCACACCACCATGTGTCAATGTTGTTTAGCCAGGACAAAGCTTGGGGATGTTTAGCACGTTGCACAAGAGAATGCATATTGATAAAGCACAATTTGGATTATAGATTATAAACACAAGGTAATAAGACCAAATCCAAATAAATAAATAGTGTGTGACATTTCAGTAACAGCGTTGTTACCATCTTCAGACAAAAGTACTGAATGAGAAATTTTACCACAGCATGTTTTAAATAGTTACTGTTATCAAGTGTGTAATTATCTGTTATTTTGTTAACACACTGGATAACAGTAACTATTTAAAACATGCTGTGGTAAAATTTCTCATTCAATACTTTTGTCTGAAGATGGTAACAACGCTGTTACTGAAATGTCACACACTATTTATTTATTTGTATTTGGTCTTATTAGCTTGTGTTTACCTAGAATAAAATGGTTATAGTTTTTTTTATTCTAGTTTGCCTTTTAATTTTATAATAAAAAAAAAAAAGGATTAGGGACTTATGGACTACCCTGTATATATAGAATTTTAATGATATTTTTCTAAAAAGGCAGCGTTAAATATGCTGAGAAAGGGCTTGCCCGAAAGCTTTTTTTTTTTTTGCTTATCCCTAGTACACGTGGTACAGGCCATGATAATCATGGTGGGTAGAAGTAGGTGACTGCTTTTACTGTAAGTGCACCACATGTCTATACTTGTGAAAAGCAGTTCGAGTTTGCACTTACAAATGTGCTAACAGTCAAAAGCCATTTTTCCACCAGTTTTACCTGGTTTCCAGAAAAGGTCACTTGTGGTAAAGCGGTGACATAAATTGGAACATTTTACTAGCCTTCCATCAACATTACTTCAAAGCATTACAAACAACAACGTTACATCAAAGCTACTTTATACCATTGATGAAAAAAGAGTTGTGGCATCTTATATCTATTTGTAATTTGTTGAAATCCACAAACCTGTGATAATTAAATGAAATATAATTTTATTTTATTTTTTTTAATTATCCCTAGTACACGTGGTAGAGGCCATGATAATCATGGTGGGTAGTTAGCGACTGCTTTTACTGTAAGTACACCACATGTCTACACATGTGAAAAGCAGTTCGACTTTGCACTTACAAAATGTGCCAGAGCCCCGTTTGGTTACTTGCACTCGCTGGTGGGGTTGGACTTTTGCAAAAATCGGGGGCCATTGGTGCATTTTTTTTTTTTATCAGAAAAAAAGTGTCGAAAACCAAACAGTTTAACCAGCCTTCCACCGACCCCCAATTTCATAAGGTAATGACGAAACACCAAGAGATGAAAATTATAAATTATTATAGATGCATATGATTCTTTTAAAAAGGGAGGGTCTGGCTCATCAGTGGTGAACCCTCCCAGTGGTTTCACCATATATATTTATAATTGTATGTAATTCTACTGTCCTCAAATCTTATGTCCATAGTTCATCTAAAATATGCATTCCAGGAGTATGGTAGATCAGTATGGTAGATTAAACTGGTGAAACAGCTAGGAGGGTTCACCACTGATGAGCCAGGCCCTCCCAATAATTTTCCCATTGCAGTAAGGGCAGTAGAAATTGTTTAATTTTTAAATGAACCATACGCGTCTATAATAGTTTCAAATTTTGATAACAGATGGTGTGCTAATGCAATCATAATACCAAGTGATGTTGGGCATACCAACAGAGTAAAACCAACTCACCGGGTCCCACACTGTTGCGGACCATGGACATTCCTCCGAGCACCTTGATTCCCTTTGGCCGGAGTTGGTTCAAAACCTGCAACATGTACAAGGTTAGGCTGATGACATTTTTACTATCATGAATATTCTTTCAGGCCTTTTTTTCAACTTTCTTGCATTAGATGCACTAAACAGGACCTTTAGGAGAGGTCGTTGCTTATCATAAAACAGCTCGAGGAGCATGAACTCATGGAATTTGTGTAATCGTTACACAAGGGGATAAGAAACAACAACAAGATTAGGCTTAATTCTGAAGGACAACCTTGCTACCATGGGCTTCTACCAAAATGTCACAATAGTCTTATAATGAAACCTTATAGCATTGTCAAGAGACCAGGTAAAAAGCCCTCTCTCTTTTAAAGATTTCACAGTTCTATAAATTTCTCATTACATGTTAAGATTTCAAATATAAATTGTTTGCTTCTTTGTTGTGAGTATCCATCAAGTCAACATTTAATGATAAGGCACAATTTGGATTATAAACACAAGGTAATAAGACCGTGGGGTCGGTGGAAGTATGGTCTAAACCGTTGGTTTACGACTGCTACGACCCAGGTTTGATTCCCGCATTGGGAACTTTTTCCGATTTAAAAAAAAAATGCTCCAATGGCCCCCCGATTCTTGCAAAAGTCCAACCCCACCAGCGAGTGCAAGTAACCAAACGGGGCTCTGGCACATTTGTAAGTGCAAATTCGAACTGCTTTTCACATGTGTGGACATGTGGTGCATTTACAGTAAAAGCAGTTGCTTACTAACCCCCACCATGATTATCATGGCCTGTACCACGTGTACTAGGAATAAGCAAAAAAAAAAAAAGGTAATAAGACCAAATCCAATTAAATAAATAGTGTGATGTTTCGATAACAGGGCTGTTACCTAAAACATCACACAGTATTTTTTTAGATTTGGTCTTATTACCTTGTGTTTATAAGTCAACATTTAGTAACTATGTTGACAGATATTCTCCAAATCAATCTGTTAGAGATCATCAGCTGACATTCCAGTAGCTTTCTTTAATCCTTCTAGCCAGTTCAATGCATGTCATCCTCTCTTCCTTCAATTTTTCCCAACATCAATGTCTTTTCTAAACCATTTGCTCTTATTATGTGTCTGAAGTAGGCCAGTCCTTGTTTACATATTTTGGATTCTAGGGAGCTACCAGGAATAATTTCATTTAAGGTTGAAATATTTGTCCTTTTATATACAGTAGAACCTTTTTTTGCTTATCCCTAGTACACGTGGTACAGGCCATGATAATCATGGTGGGTAGAAGTAGGGGACTGCTTTTACTGTAAGTACATCACATGTCTACACATGTGAAAAGCAGTTCGACTTTGCACTTACAAATGTGTCAGAGCCCCGTTTGGTTACTTGCACTCGCTGGTGGGTTGGACTTTTGCAAGAATCGGGGGCCATTGGAGCTAATCAGAAAAAAAGTGCCCAATGCGGGAATCGAACCCGGGTCGTTGCGGTCGAAAACCAACGGTTTAGACCATCTTTCCACTGACCCCCTACAGTAGAACCTCCATGAGGAAATATATATATATTACAGTAGAACCTCCATGAGAGGACACCTCTCTACAAAGGACAGTTTTGATTGTCAGAATTACCATTTTTACTATCTAACAAAACTCTCCAGTAAGAGGACTAACCTCTTTGTAAAAAGAACATTTTTGCTCGGCAATTAGGTGTCCTTTACAGAGAGGTTCTACTGTACCTATCCATGGCACTCTGAGCAGATTTCTTCAGGTCCACATTACAAAAGTTTGCTTTGTTGGCTTGTACAAGAAAATTATCTATGATGGTAAACACAAGGTAATAACACCAAATCCAAACAAATAAAGAGTGTGACGTTTTGGTAACAGTGTTGTTACCATCTTCAGACAAAAGTACTGAATGAGAAATTTCACCACAGCATGTTTTAAATAGTTACTATTATCAAGTGTGTAAACAAGATAGCAGATAAGAAAAAGATACTTTTCTGAGAAACACAGATAAGTGGGTTTTTTCCACTTTTAATTCTAAGAATAATTATCTGTGTTTCTCAGAAAAGTATCTTCTTCTTATCTGTTATCTTGTTTACACACTTGATAACAGCAACTATTTAAAACATGCTGTGGTAAAATTTCTCATTCAGTACTTTTGTCTGAAGATGGTAACAACGCAGTTACCGAAACATCACACACTATTTATTTATTTGGATTAGGTCTTATTACTTGTGTTTATAATCTATAATCCAAATTGTGCCTTATCATATCTACGATGGTGTCAAATGTTTGTTGGTCCAAGAGTCACCAACCTGGAAGAAACCGGCCACAGCTGCAGCTCCGCACTTGTCCCGGTGCATGCCGGCCATGGCTCCTCCATGCTTGATGTCAGCTCCACCGGTGTCGTAGGTCACTCCCTGGACACAACTCATGTTGTGAGGAAGTGAAGTAGAAACAACACTTGCTATTATACATTGTTGCATCAATTTTAATGCGCCCTACATTTATTCAAAATATTCTATGATATTTAATATTTATTTAAAACAGAATATTTAGAGATTATCATCATTCCTTTTTATAGTTTCATTCCTTTTGTAATATTTTTATTGCACATATATCTTGATTGGTTATTGGAGCGAGAGAGGACCTAGACGAAGACTGCGGATCACGACCTACGAGGAAGACCACGAATAAATAAAAACAATAACTTTAAAAGGTAATTTATTTTTATTTACTTTTATTTATTTATTTGCTTTGAATATGGAAACCCGCTCGGTGTACAACACCAAGAAGGAAGAAACCAAGGTCGACGACCCTGCAAAGCTGCAACTTGGTGCAACAATATTTCAAAACTTTGGTATAGACTTCTATTTATTTTTTTATTCCTGACCAATTTAACCACCACCATCTTCAAATTCAATCTTTGATTAATTTAAAGTAAATTTGAAGGAGATGGAAAAAAAAAGGTAAAATGTAAGTACAACAACAACAACAACAACAATAGCCTTTATTGGGCACACGTGCCATACAGGATTCTCCCGGTAGGACAAAATAAATAAATAACAGATTAGCATCATAGTTATATACAAATATTGGGTATTGACCTCGACTAATTATCGAGTTGGATCCGGTGTCTGTGCTAAACATTTTGATTGAGCTGATTTCCAGTATTTATAAAAAGCGAATGCAAAGGTTCTGGATTTTACGACTTTTGCCATTAAAACATAAGGTGAATTGCTATTAGGTAAATGTAAGTAAATGTGTAGAATTGTAGTTGGTTGAATGAGAGAGATTACAGTAGTGGAGACTCCTCAATGATTACCCAGGAAGTCAGCAGTTATATATGGGGAGAAGTGGAGTTACCTTGCCCACAAGGACCAGGGTGGTGTCAACAGGTCCCTCAGGGATGTAAGTGAGCAGGATGACTCTGGCTTGGTGGCGAGGGACCACTGTACTCACACCACAGCTAGGACATGGACATAGCCGCACAGTAGAGGGGACAAACCTTGGGCCGCCCTGTTGACAGCTGCCAGGAGAGGGAACTCCTTGTTGATGGTGTCTCCCTTGATCACCTCCACCTTGATGGGGGAGTTGTGGAACACCGCAGAGACATACTCCTCCACCCTGGGGGCGGCCATTCTCTCGGGGTCTGACCCTCCGATGTCCCGGCACACAATCCTGCCACAGCCACCATGTTGCTGAGGGGAGAGAACACACATACATTTATACATGGATATACAGTAGAACTACCTCCCTGACACCTAATTGCAGAGCTAAAGTGTCCTTTAGGTGTCCTCTTACCAGAGAGTTGCTATATAGTTAAAATGGTAATTTTGCAAATGAAAACTGTCCTTTGTAGAGAGGTGTCCTCTAGCGAGGTGTCCACTAAAGGGAGGTTCTACTGTAATTATATTAATAGAGAAATATTTTTACAATCTCTCTATTAAAATTTCACATTTGAAATAATCTCTAATCCATATAAAGTAATCATATATCTTTTTAATCACACAAATGGGTCATCATTGATTTATTTAAAATGGCCCAATGTAAGTGGAAATGAGAGGTCAAAGTCTATAAAAAAATGTCTTTTGAACACAATTATGAAACCCCACCTGCCACTCTCCAGTCCAGCTGCCAGTTGGAGCTCTGCGGAAGATGGAAGATTTGCAATTCCCAAGGAGGAGACTTTGAGCAACTTTTCAGGGTAGGCCTCATGCACTTCCAATGGCTGTAACAAACAATTCAGTGGGGATTCTTTCATAGTTATAGCAAATATGATGATGTTTTGCTCTTGAAACATTACATATAAGTACAAGCAGATCTTCCAACCTGCTATCTTAGATCTCCTCATAGAAACTTGCTGAGATCTATGTAAGGTCCCACACCTCATTACTTTTATTTATATAACTACAAATACCAAATCTAAATAAATAGTATGTCACATTTCTGTAACAGCATTGTTACCATAATCAGACAACAGTACTTATGTCTGATGATGGTAACAATGCTGTTACCGAAATGTGACATACTATTTATTTTGATTTGGTCTCATTACCTTGTCTGATGATGGTAATAATGCTGTTACCGAAACACCCCACACTATTAATTTGAATTTGGTCTAATTACCTTGTGTTCCTAATCTATAATCAAAATTGTGGTTTATCATTGTATTTATATACTATGGCATGGCATAGTCCACCTCATAAGTCCCCTTGAAGAGATACATAAGAGGGGATACAAGACCTGCTACTGAAGAAGAAAGCCCAGTGTGAAGGAGGATGATTGCCAGCCTTTGGATGAGATGGCATATAATAATAGCAATAATGGGAAAATGAGTTAAACCTCCTTTAAGATGGCAAACAGATATTTCAAGGGAAGTTGGCAGTTATCTATTCCAGTCCAACAACAGAGAGGGGTCACCTAATTTTCTTCTTTGCTTCAATTGTACATTTGAACCACAATTTGTTTACAGTTTAGATAAATTAAATATTTAGGTACAGCAGAACCTCTCTTTAAAGGACACCTAGTTGAAGAGTCAGAGTGTTCTTTAGGGAGAGGTGTCCTTACACGAGAATTGTATAGTAAAATTGACAATTTAGCAAATGAAAACTGTCCTTTGTAGAGAGGTGTCCTCTCATGGAGGTTCTACTGTATAATGAATAGTGTTAGTTTTATTTTCAAACAACACCCTGCATGCTACCTACCACATAGAGGGCCTCGAGGGCTCCAAGGATGGCCACCAGGTGGGACCTGGGCAGGTCCTGGGGGATATCAGAGGGAAGGTAGATCAGGACTCTCTTGGCACCAGAGGCCAGAGCCCTGGACAACATCCTGTGGTTGGCTCATCACCCTTTGACACTTCCAGTCACTGCTGACTAAATAGCAGCACATTCTATTTTATCCATTTATTTTCAATTTGCCTTACTTAATTTTCCTTTGATCACTTCAATTTAGGTCTTGAAATCCTTCCATCACCAATCTTTGCTGGACTTTTCTTTTTTATGCTTATCCCTAGTACATGTGGTGGGTAGAAAAGGGCAACTGCTTTTAATGTAAGTGCATCACATGTCTACACATATGAAAAGCAGTAAGACTTTGCACTTACAAATGTGCCAGAGCCCCATTTGGCTACTTGCACTCACTGGTGGGATTGGACTTTTGAAAGAATCGAGGACCATTGGAGCATTTTTTTTTTTTTAATTAGAAAATAATGCCCAATGCGGGATTCGATCCTGGGTCGTAGCGGTCGAAAACCAATGGTTTAGACTACCCTTTCACCGACCACCTATTTATAAAGCTAATCACAGTTAATGGTAATATGAAATGTATATACAAGAAACTTAATTAAGATAATCACAAGCTAATAAATAGATTAGTCTGGGTAAATTGGAGGAAAATAAATTTCTTATATCTGGATTTACCTCGGGGTCTCTACAGATGCTAATTATTTTATTCTTATCAGTAGTCTTCTTCTTTCTTATCTGTGAAGGTGCTTAGCCCTCAGTGTTGTTCAGGCCCCAAGATTGATGTTAAAGTGTCCAAGGATGAGTAGATTGGGGTCAAGTAGGTGAGCAATTAAGTTTAGTAGTAGGGAAGTAGTAGTAGTGAAAACTCCGTCTTTGCCTGTCCCAAGCCCGGATGAAAAAGGAGGAGGGGGAGCAGTAACAAGCTCGCTAAAAAACCTGGGCTCAGCTGGCCATGCTGATAGTACCCTGTAAGGGCTACTAATCCAGGGATAAAGGATGAGCAGTGTTTGTACTCCATGTTAGGAGCGGCTGCACATGACGTTTGTACCTCATGTCAGAGGCGGCCATTTCTTTTGGAGCTAAGTCGGCCTGCCACTGAGTAGTGCTCCCAGTCTTAATGACAAAGGCAGACGCATTCTACTTCACCCAGTGTGGAGATAAGAAAGAAGAAGAAGTAGTAGATATCATTATTATCATCGTTTTCAGATCCCCAAGATGTACAAAACCTAATTATTCATTATTGGGCTAATTTGTATAGGCTTTGAAGAGTCAGAATATCTTCAGCTAGGCACTTTCTCAACTACTAGACATGATGAACTATTGAACTGAAGAAAGAAGTAAAATAGCCTCTCTCTCACATGGCAGTAGCTTACCTTTTAATTCCATCCTTGGCAGCATCAGCAAAGACCCGGACATCATCGTAATCTGTCAGAGGCTTGATGGGGGTGTAGACCTAGGAGATAACATTAAACTTATTACTATATATAAATATATAAACCAAAATATAATACAATTTCTGAAACACCATTGTTATTGGATGTATTAACATTGTTTATATTGATACAGAAATTTTTGGGAAGAAATAAAATTGGCATTCAGGGACCCTGAAGCAAGAGAATCTACCACCCAACTAGACGAAAGAAACCTCCTCCATACCATCAAAACCCAATGACTGCAGGAATGGAAATCTGATGCTGCACATGACTGGTACAGAGCAGGAGGGTCAAGCACCGGTTTTGTCCTCCCAAGAGAACAACAGTCTTTGATTTCCAGACTTAAGTCTGGTCATCTACGGACAATGATTTTCCAGAATGGTTGCAGGGTTTTCCCACTATATACTAAGTGCAATTCTCAGCCTGCAACCCCAAGACATATTATTGACTGTATTGACTCATCCATTGGTGAGCTCTACTCTTCCCCGGCAGACACCATCAACAAGCTTTACAAGCTTGATACCTTAGTGTGATTGAGTGGAGATAAGAAAGAAGAAGAAGAAGGGACCTAACAGCTACTTCTCTGAAGAAGAAGGCATTATATTTGTCAGTTCACATCAGATCCCAACACAACCAACCATATGTGAATTCGAAAGACATCGTTCTTTAGGGATTTTAGTATCTCTGTGAAAGTGTTCTTGTTTTTTGCAATCTTCACCAATATTATCAGAGAAAAAGCTTTAAAAAAATAATAAATTTGTGGACAAGTGGATCATTTTTCAACATTCTGTTCTTTTCTTATCTCCACTCAATCATATCAGGGTATCAAGCTTGTAGAGCTTGGGATGGTGTCTACTGGGGATGAGTAAAGCTCATCAATGGATGAATCAATACAGTCAATAATGTGTTTTGGGATTGTTGCAGGTAAGTGTCCTTAGTACATAGTGGGAAAACCATGCAACCATTCTGGAAAGTCATTGTCCGTAGATGACCAGACTTAAGTCTGAAAATTAAAGACTAGTGTTCTCTTGGGAGGACAGAATTGTCCCTCCTGTTCTGTACCAGTTTTTTTTTGCTTATCCCTAGTACACGTGGTAGAGGCCATGATAATCATGGTAGGTAGAAGTAGGCGACTGCTTTTACTGTAAGTGCACCACATGTCTACACATGTGAAAAGCAGTTCAACTTTGCACTTACAAATGTACCCTAGCCCCATTTTTTTACTTGCACTCGTGGGGGGGTTGGACTTTTGCAAGAATTGGGGACCATTGGAGCATTATTTTTTTTAAATCAGAAAAAAGTGCCCAATGTAGGAATCGAACCTGGCTCCTAGCAGTAGAAAACCAAAGGTTTAGACCATCCTTCCACCGACCCGCTCTGCTCTGTTCCTTTCATGTGCAGCAGTAGATTTCCATTCTTGCTGGCAATGATGGAATGGAGAGAAGGTCAACAATTTGTTCATCTAAGTAAATACTTCTACCAAGTCAGAGTTTTGTCCATAATGGTTCTTTCCGGCTTTGCTGTGTTTTCTATCAAAATATTCCTTGCCTGAATTATGTGCCATTAATTATGTAGGAATTTTATTCTTAAAGGTTTTAGATACAGAATATAATATAGCATATTAAATGAAAACTGTCGTTGGTAGAGAGGTTTCCTAGCGAGAGTGTCTTCTCTCACTCATGGAAGATATTCTACTGTACTCTCTCAAGAATTTAAGATTAAGCCACAGAGGATTAAATCCAATCCAGCCTCAAGAAATAAAACTTAATCCAAATAAAATAAAATGTATTCGGATTAGGTCTCATTTTCTTGTATCTATAATTCAAATTGTGCTTTATCATCCAATCCAGTCTTAAATCCTATATGCTTAAAATCATCCTCATTATTCTTCTTCTTTCTTATCTCCACTTAATCATATCAAGGTATCAAGCTTGTAGAGCTTGTTGATGGTGTCTGCTGGGGGTAAGTAAAACCCTCACTATAAAAGGTAAGAAGACCAAATAAATATCATCTCCTAATGTATTTCAGGAGGAGGAAGATGAGATTACAGTAGAGGGGGGATAAGACAACACCAGATATATCAGCTGATAGGAAGGGCAGTAGACATTGTCCTATTGTCTAGCAGATAATTCTATCGTCCATCGCTCTTACTTAATAAAGAACCTAATCTTATCCAACTTTAACAAGATAGCCAAGTTGTTGTATCTGTCCATGGTAGAGTGCTTTGAGGAATCCTAATTCACTAAATTTGGGCGGTGAACTTTGCAGAGAGAACTTGGGGATAATGGGGGACATAGCACTTAAAGTCAAAATAGAATAAATGTTACCAATCCCATGTAGACTGGGACCCCTGCCAAAACTATATAAATGTTACACTTTACATTACAATCTTGCATTTTGATTAAAGCACAATTTGGATTATAGCTACAAGAGAATAAGGCCTAATATCCAAATAAATGAATAGTCATTAAATGAGTCATTCTTTTGTCTGATGATGGTAACAACTGTTATTGAAATGTCACACAACTATTAATTTATTTGGATTAGGTCTTATTTTGTTTTAGCTATAATCTTGAAATTTCTCACATACACCTATTGGGTGACCCCGGATGAAAAAAGAGGAGGGGGAGCAGTAACAAGCTCACTAAAAAACCTAGGTTCAGCTGGCCCGGCTGATAGTACCCTCTGTAAGGGCTCCTAATCCAGGGATACAGGATAAGCAGCGTTTGTACTCCATTGTTAGGAGCGGATGCACATGGCGTCTGTTCCTCATTGTCAGAGGCGGCCATTTCTTTTGGAGCTAAGTCGACCTGCTACTGAGTAGTGCTCCCAGTCTTAATGAAAAAGGCAGATGCATTCTACTTCACCCAGTCATGATCTCAAGCTTTACAAGCTTGATACCTTAATATGATTGAGTGGAGATAAGAAAGAAGAAGACTTATCGGTGGGGTTGTACAGGGTGGCGAAGCAATGAATCAATTAAAACCCAGTACAACAAACATGGAGGTAGTAGCACTTACTGCATTCCTGATGGGGTACCTCTCACTGGGGAGCAGCAGGAAGATAGGGCCCTCCGTGGCAGCCTTGTCATACTGCCAACACACCAGCTCTTGTAGCCTCACACTCCAGAGACCTCATTGTCTTTATGACAAAGCCAGACATTCTACTTCACCCAGTGTGGAGATTAGAAAGAAGAAGAAGAGACCTCACCAGACCACCTCTTGGAATGTACATGGGAGCCTCAAGACAGGACCTATATTCCAACCCTTCCAAGATTGTTGTTGTTGTTGTTTCTTATCCCCTTGTGTAAAGATTACATGAATTCCATCAAGTGGGATGTAGGGGTGCAGCTTTCGTTAATCATAGCACCATAATCCCGGCACACTTTGGGGAAAGTCTGATTTTTGCCTGTTACCAAGATTGTGAATTTGATCAATGAATATAGTCTCCAAGACCTTGTATAATATTATACAATGGGATAAAATATATAGAATTCCATAGAATGGAAGAAAGGGGAAATATAAATGTTATTTACTGATATGCCTTTAATTATATTTTTTAAAAAAATCCACTTTTAATTCTAAGAAGAATATTTCAAGTTGACTTAAAAAACTATTTTCCTTATCTGTTATCTTGTTTAAACACTTGATAACAGTACTATATAAGAACTTGCTGTAATATTTTTTCTCATTTATTCTTTTGTCTGATGATGTTTGACTTTCAAATGGGGTTTTCTAAACTTGGGGCAAGCTTACATTCTAGATTGAAAAGAATTGGACCCTAAATCCTCTCATGAACAACTTGTCTTGTGTTCAGCTGGCCTCAACCTTTGTTGATGTGATACACTTTTGGTTGACAATCAGTTATTGAGACAGAATTCCAAACTGTATAATACACTGCAGCTTGTGATTGTAAAACAACACTTGAAGTTACACCGCATGAGTTTCTTTTCAATGAAAAATCAAAATTTATTTCAAGGTGAAATATTGACTATTTCTAACCTTTTTGGGTGAGGTATGAAAGGGTGAATTATGAAGAGTAATGATGAACGGAAAATATTCCCATCCCTGGACACTTTTATTTTTCCGTTAATCATTACTCTTCATAATTCACCCTTTCATACCTCATCCAAAAAGGTTAGAAATAGTCAATATTTCACCTTGAAATAAATTTAGATTTTTCATTGAAAAGAAACTCATGCGGTGTAACTTCAAGTGTTGTTTTACAATTCCAAACTGTAACAATGAAGGAGGTTAGGTAAGACGCTCGAGACAAGACACACTTCCACATTGAATCTTTTATTAATGGATACCTATTTTACATATCTTCCATACACATTGAATAAACAAAACAAACAATAAATTTACATAACACCCAACATTTATGTTGTTGTGTTGTTGTTTCTTATCCCCTTGTGTAAAGATTACACGAATTCCATGAGTTCATGCTCCTCGAGCTGTTTTATGATGAGCAGCGGCCTCTCCCAAAGGTCCTGTTTAGTGCATCTAATGCAAGCCAAAATGTGTTCTGGAGCTGCAGGTGCCAAGCTACATTTTGGGCAAGTGGGGTAGATTTTGTTATTATTTTCTATCTTCAATGGCTTGAGATGGCCTGTTCTAAATCTTGTTAGTGTTGTTTGCTGCTGTCTATTTCTGATGTTCAGAGCTCCTCCTGGGTTCACTCCACTGTACCAACTGTGCTTAGGTGGGATCCTCCAGTTCTTGTTTATTTTTGTTTTGGCTACTGTCTCTATTTCTTTAAAAGTAAGTTTATTTTTCTGTGGCAAGGGTTCTTTTGTGCCTTTTTTCGCTAGCACATCAACAGCTTCATTGCCTTCAATTCCAACATGTGAGGGTATCCATTGAAGGTGAATTTTTGAGGTTTTTGAGAGTTTTTGGAGATAGCCAATTATGTTCCTGCTTACTTTGTCTCTGAGTTCCCCTGTGTGACTCAAGTGTTGTATGGCACTTCTACTATCAGTAAGAATCCAGATATCTTGATAATTAGTATTTCTGATGGATTTTAAGGCTTCATAGATGGCTATAAGTTCTGATCTGAAGACTGAGCAAAAATCTGGGTTTCTTCTGTTCATTTTCTCAATGCCATTTGTGGTTTTGATGAGACAGCCACTGCCAGTGTGTCCTAGCTCGTCTCTGCTACCATCGGTATAAATAGTTATTGCATTTTTAGGAATGTTATTAATTATTTCTAATGATAATTGTTTTAAGTATTCCCGATTTTGGCATTGTTTGTTGGTGGGTTCATTTAAAGAGGCATTAAAAATAACATTTTGTAGTGGTTCGCATGGAGAAATTTTTTCTGCTAAATAATTTTTTTCTACTTTATATTTTAAAAATCCATTTCTTTTGGCCAGGTGGAGAGGGCCTTCTTTTTTGAGTCTTAGATTGGATTCCCAATTAAGTATGTAATTGGAAGTTCTGTGTTTGTTTCCATAACTCTTGATTTTGTTTATATATTTTGGCAGATTGTAGCTTCTTCTATCCTTTAAGGGCATAATGTTTGCCTCGTAAAGTACAATATCGTTAGGGCAGGTATTTCGAAGACCTGTAATAATTCTAGCTGCACTTAGTTGTATCCTTTCCAGTGATTTTAGATTTGTTTCAGATGCTGTACCATAGATTTGATATCCATATTCCAGGATAGGTCTAATTAGAGATGTGTAAGTTAATTTTAGTGTGGTTGCATCGGCTCCCCACTCTCTTCCTGAAATATATTTCAGGATTTTTAGTCGGTCTCTTCCTTTTCTAATAACTTCTTCAATATGTTTACTGGAGTTAATTTCTGGATCCAGGGTGTAGCCAAGATATTTAGGATGTTTATTATATTGTAATTGTTGTTCTTTCAGAATAATTTTTGGCCTTATTTTGTATAGTTTCTTATCGGTAGTAAAAAGACAGGTTTCAGATTTTTGGGGGTTAAATTCTAATTTATGTTTATTAGCAAATTTTTCTAGGTGGAGAAGAGTCTTGTTCAAATCCCTTTCAGCTTTTTTCCAGTTAGTGTTACTGCTCCATAGAATAATGTCATCAGCGAAAAGTCCAATATTGGTTTTATGTGAAATTTTTTCTTCTATGCCTGCAATAAATAGGGTGAAGAGAGTTGGGCTAAGGACTGATCCTTGTGGTAATCCTTGGTACAATTTGAAGGTTTTAGATAGAGTTCCATTATATTTGACCCTGATGTATCTATTTTTAAGGAAATCATTTATCCAAGTGATAGCTTTTCCATCAATTTTGAAATGCTTGTATAATTTTGTAATTAACTTGTTTTTCCATACTTTATCAAAAGCTTGTGTAAGGTCTAAAAAAACAGCTATGGTGTGGTTAGTTGGTTTTCTGTTTTGTGCATCTTTTACCTTTTGTGTGAAAAATAAGAGTTGGTCTATTGTCCCATGTCCTTTCCTAAATCCATATTGTTCTTCTGGTAAGAGATTTTTTGTGTCGAGGTGGTAAGTGAGTCGTCTGAGTATAATTTTTTCCATTAATTTGCAGCAAATACTTGTGAGGGAGATAGGTCGGTAGTTTTTTGGGTCATCAGCAGATTTGTCAAGTTTTTTAATAGGAATTATTGTTGCAGTTTTCCAGTCTTGAGGCAATTTTCCAGTTTTCCAGGAGTTATTGAAAATATCAAGAAGTCTTTCTTTGCCATTTTTGCCCAAGTTTGATATCATTTGGCCATGGATTCCATCTGGCCCAGGAGTCTTGTTTAGGTCAGTGTTTTCTAATGCATAATCTAGCTCTTTCATATTGATTTTTTCATGGAAAATATTATGAGTGCTGGTGATATTTTTACAGTCATGAATAATCTTTCGGGCCTTTTTTTCAACTTTCTTTTCTTTTATTTCAAATTTGATTTTACTACTTATTTGATATGAATTACCTAAAAGATTAGCAACATTTTTGTCATTAGTTGCTGGGGTACCATCTGTATTCTTAATCATATTTGTGTTTTCAGTTTGTGACTGGGATCTGTCAATTTGTTTTGCCAAATGCCAAAGTTTTGTATTTGGGTTTCTTGGGTTCAGGTTTTCACAAGTTTGTTTCCATTTTTCCCTTTTCATATTTACATATAACCTTTTTATTTTTGCATTCACAATGTTCAGTTCAGTTCTACAATTTGTTTGGTTTTGGGTGCACTTTTTTTTGTAGTTCATTTCTTTTAGTTATAAGTGTTTGAATATCTTTTGCCTGGTGTGTATAATTTGGAATCCATTTCTTAATATTACCTCTTGGTATTGAAACTTTGGCTGCTTTAATAATGGTGTTTTTGAAAGATATCCAATTTTGTTCTAGATCTTTTATGCTAGTGGGTGCTTTTCTAAAGTCTTCATTGGTGTTTTGCTGGTAAAGATTCCAATTAGCCTTTTTGAAGTTCCAGAATTTTTCTTTAATTGAGCTTGTTTTGGTCTTGGTGCTAATTTCTATCAAAATAGGCAAATGATCACTTCCAATACTTTTTAATAATTGCCATTTGCATTTGTGGAAAATGTCAGGACTGGAGAAACTTATATCAAGTGCTTGTGCAGTATTATAGCTGTAGGAATGGTGGGTAGGATTCCCATCATTTAAGCACATGAAGGCATTGTCGTCAAATAAGTTTGAAAGTATTTTGCCTCTTGGGTTTGGCATGGAACATCCCCATAGTTGATGTTTGGCATTAAGGTCACCTACAATAATAGTGTTGTCTGTAAGAAATTGAGCCATTGTTCCATCGTCAATAAGTTTATTGTTTGGTGGGTGATACATATTGAATATGTTGATGGTTTTGTTTTGACTGAGGTAGACTTTGATACCTTGGGCTTCGAGGTCTGATGTATTTGGAATATTAATGGCTATGTCTTCATAGTACAAATTCTTGATTAAAAATGCAAGGCCACCCCCTTCTTTATTTCTGTCTTTTCTGAGGATATTGTAGTTTTTGTATTTGAGATTGTATTTTTCATTTAATTTGGTTTCCTGTAGGGCTATAATTTGTATCTTTTGTTTTTCAGCTATTTCCATTATTTCTTCTAATTTTTTTTTTTGTTGCTGTTGAGCACAATCCATTTATGTTGCACTGCAAAATTCTCAATTGCTTGGAAGCTGCAAAGTTAGAAGTTTGTGGAGACTGTATTATACTTATCGGACAGAACCCTCTACCTAAGTCCTGAACGCGCCCCTGTTTATTCTGCGCGACGGGCGATGCAGCATGCAAATCAACATCTGATCTCATGGAATGTGATGTTCGATATACTAGGGTAAATACAGTAGAACCTCCCTGTAAAGGACACTTAATTGCAGAGCCAAAGTGTCCTTTAGGGAGAGATGTCCTCTTACCGGAGAGTTACTAAATAGTAAAACTGGTAATTTTGCAGATGAAAACTGTTCTTTATAGAGAGGTGTCCTCTAGCGGGAGTGTCCTCTCAAGGAGGTTCTACTGTATAACAAAATTGACAGAAAGAAAATATCTCCTGTGTTCTACAAGTGGCCACCCACCTGAGCGTACTCAGCCAGGGGCTGGTAGTAGGGCTCCGCTGGACCCTGGAAGAGCTGGGAGTCCAGGCCTGTGTACAGGATCACCAGGCAGTCATACTGGTCCGGCCGTGGGGAGGACTCCTTGCCGAGGTAATTCAGGGCATAGGGCAAAACTCTGGAACACTCCATGTCAATAATACTGCCATTTCTTATGTTTATATTGAGCTACCTCACCATTTAGTGTTTTTTTTTTAATGGGTAACTGCTTTTTACATGTGTTTTACATGCTTTAAACATAGTTTTTAATGGTTAATGGTTTTTCACATGTGGTACACTTATAGTAAAAGCAGGTGCCCTCCAGGATTATCATGGCCCGTACCACATGTACTAGGGATTTTAAAAAAAAACATTTAATGGTGGCATAAAGTGTCAGAACTGAATCCCCCACATTGTGATGCAGTGTGTTGAGTTTGTTTCAATATAAGTTCTCACAATCTCATTAGGGAGTACTTACTAAACAGTACTTTGGCATCCTTAAAGTAGCATCACTTTTTCAAAAATCACATTTTTAGAACCACCAAGTTTGACCAAAATCTGTAAATTTGGCCGCCAATTTATTTTGTCCTTTGTAGAAGAGTACTTTAGTTGATAAATAGGAAAAAATCTGAATAGCTCTCTCTCTCAATACTGTTTTGTTTTTCTTAATAAAACTATAATATTAAAAAATAATAATAATAATGACAAAAGAGGCATATCCTGAATGTGTTCACATAAGCATTTAATATGTCTTCTTCTTCTTCTTTCTTATCTCCACTCAATCACACTAAGGTATCAAGCTTGTTGATGGTGTCTGCCGGGGAAGAGTAGAGCTCATCAATGGATGAGTCAATACAGTCAATAATATGTCTTGGGGTTGCAGGCTTAGAATTGCACTTAGTACATAGTAGGAAAACCCTGCAACCATTCTGGAAAGTCATTGTCCGTAGATGACCAGACTTAAGTCTGGAAATCAAAGACTGTTGTTCTCTTGGGAGGACAGAACCGGTGCTTGTCCCTCTTGCTCTGTGCCAATTTAATATGTAAACCTCTTTAATTCAACTTTATCCCAAGGGATAGGTGCTGAATCAAAGTGGTTATCATTTTCTGTAAAATCTATAAAAAGAGGAGAACATAAAAAGTTCATTGGGTAGCTTATTATCAATTAGGTACAATTTGGATTATAGATTAGAGACACAAAAGTAATAAGACCTAATCTATATAAATAGGGTGTGACATTTCATTAACAGAGTTGTTACCATCAGACAAAAGACCGAATGGAAAAAAAATACCACAGCACACTTGATAATAGTACTAACTATTTAAAAGCATGCTGGGATATATTTTTCTCATTCAGTCTTTTATCTGATGATTGAAACAACGCTGTTATCGAAATGTTATACACTATTAATTTATTTGGTATTACAGTTGAAAACATTTTATTCGTGATCAAACATTGTGTGGCCCACTATTACATCCCAAACACGACACCAGCCATCTCTGTCTTGAGCTCATTGTACCATCTCGGCGACCGTCAAGCCAGTGAGTTCCTTTAATTGGTCCACGAAGCGTGTCGGCGGGCATCCAGGTATGCATCAGCCAGACGTCTTTCCGGTTTGGTCTTAAGACCTTTAATTTCATATACACCTATCCCCTGATTTACACGGTAGATACCTTCCTGAGAAAAACGTGTAAATCGAGGGATAGGTGTATATTAAACTGTCAAATCTGAATAGGTGTTCGCTCCCTCATGAATCAGAGCCTCCCAATATTCTTTTCAACATAGGTAGTATAGAGTAGAATATCGCATTTTAGTATAGTGCGATAAAAATAAAAAATAAACTTATTTGGAAAACCGTATAAGAGCGAAAATGTGTAAAACAAGTACCGTGTAAATCGGGGGTCGGGGGATAGGTGTATTCTTTGGTTCCTTATATGAATTTTTTAGAGTACAGTGTAGAACCTCCATGAAAGGATGTACTAGATGACACCTTTCATTTGCAAAATTGCAATTTTTACTATTTAGCAACTCGCCGGTAAGAGGACAGCT
This sequence comes from Cordylochernes scorpioides, assembly GCA_030710605.1. Lineage (NCBI taxonomy): Eukaryota > Metazoa > Arthropoda > Arachnida > Pseudoscorpiones > Chernetidae > Cordylochernes > Cordylochernes scorpioides. The sequence continues at coordinate 129,013,324 of CP092864.1, read as the reverse complement.
CTCTCTAAAGGACACTTTAGCTCTGTAATTAGGTGTTGTCCTTTACAGGGAGGTAGCTCTACTGTATTGAGCAATGAATAAACAAACAATCTAGAGCCATATATATAACTATATTCAAACTAATTGGACATTACCGAGAGGCATTACATTTGTACATTACATTGGCGATTACCAGGGAATGATTTTTTTTTTTTTTTCATTTTGCTTGGTATGATAGTAAAATAGAAGAGAACAGGCTCAACTACGGACAATGACTTTCCAGAATGGTTGCAAGGTTTTCCCACTATGTACTAAGTGCAATTCTCAGCCTGCAACCCCAAGACATATTATTGACTGTATTGACTCATCCATTGATGAGCTCTACTCTTCCCCGGCAGACACCATCAAAAGTCTCAAGCTTTAGAACCTTGATATCTTAGTGTGATTGAGTGGAAAGAAGAAGAGAACAAGCTTGGGCCTAAGATACTTGCTTTATCTTAAGGCAACTCTTTTCTCAGAAACACAAGCTATTGCCCAATAGTTGTGAATCGGGATTACCAAGAATGTGTTTCCTAATTGTGTGTGGTGTTGTGTTGAAAGATCCTTTGTTCTGTAAGTTGAGGTAAGAAACTTACTTCACAACTGCCTGTAAGAATTGAGCGACTATACAGTATATAACTTCTACAAGAGAATAAGAGCCAACCAAGTAAATTAATAGTTTGTGATGTTTCGGTAACAGCATTGTTACCATCATCAAACAAAATAATAATAGAAGCCAAATAGAAAGATATCTGCTGAAGTTGTTGTTGTTGGTGTTGTTGTCGTGTCCAAAGAAGAGTCTCAGATGTTCCCATGCATCTCCATCACAGCAGCAGCAATGTCCACTATCTTGGGTGTGTAAAGCTGCTGCTCTGGGTCTAAGTCAATTTTCTGCAAGGCTGCGGCCATTGCTGGGCATGAGAATATGTGGGTAGGTGTTAGTTCCACACCAGGACAGTTGTTGCATGCTTTATAAGTTCTTGTGCCATCTGGATGTATTGTCATTCCTTTATAGTGTTTTGTTCTGCTGAAGTGTGAAGCCAGTTAGAAACAAATGTTGGAATCAAACATTACCTAGTTAATTATGTTTAAATATTTAGATGGTGTGTTATTAAGCAAAATTTTCCAAGTTAAAATCAATAAGCAAGAATACCTGGTTGAATTAAAAAAATATCCACAATAAACATCCTACATTATATTGTCCTTATCCCAAAAATACTGTCAATTCTGTTCTGGCATAACACTATATTGTTTATTTCAAGGAGAAATAACGAATATTTCTAACCTTTAGGATGAGGTATGAAAGAGTGAATTAAGAGTAATGATAAACGGAAAAATAAAAGTGTCCAGGGATGGGAATCGAACCCACAGTGTTCAACAGGTTAGAAATAATCGTTATTTCTCCTTGAAATAAATTTAGATTTTTCGTTGAAAAGAAACACTTGCAGGATAGTATTCAAATGTCGTTTTACAATCACAAGCCGCATTATATTATATTGTATTGTTCTTCTCCAATACATTTTGATCTTAGCCGAAAAGCTCCAAGATTGGCTCTATAAAGATTCAGTTTATCATTTTTATTAGAATTTTTGATGAGGCTTATTATAAAATTACTACATTCCACTAATTTTGACAACTTGATATTAATAAATTGATAAAGTACAATTTGGATTATAGATTATAAACACAAGGTAATAAGACCAAATCTTAATAAATAAATAGTGTGATGTTTCGGTAACAGTATTGTTACCAGCATTCAGTACTTTTGTCTGATGATGGTAACAACTCTGTTACTGAACTGTTTGCACACTATTTATTAGGATTTGGTCTTATTACCTTGTGTTGATATTAATGAAGTTCCCTCTCACCAAGTTCTGATCAATTGAGACCTAACTGGGGAAAAAAATAGCAGTCCCAGGTAATCATTTTATTTTTTCCATGTGCATTAATCACTTTAAAATACTATAATAATATCACCTATTCAACCCCTGCCCAGAAGTCCTCCTCTACGTGGGGAGAAGCAGCACAAGTAAGACCCTGTAGTACGGTGTCGTGAGCCGCTACGGTAACCGTGAACAGGGAACTCTGAAATGTGGCTGACTAACGGGGCAATGGTACCCTCCCTTTCTATTTTGGACAAGACACCACCATCTATTCAACTAAAATACAAACTTTTGTTTAATTGAGACTAATTTTTGTTCATGATAAAATTGTGAAAACGTTTTAAAATTACAAAATATTTTTTCACAATGAGTTTCTTTTCATTAAGCCCGTTGAAGAGCAATTATCACTTGAAAGCTAGCATTTTGAAATAAAAAGAAACTCATTGTGAGAAAATATTTTGTAATTTTAAACTAATTTTTGTCTTTACAGAAGTTATTAATTGTGTTTAGGATAAGTTTTAATGGATGTTTTATGGTCAAAATGAATTGCTACCTTATATCAAATCTTTAATAAATCTGCATACTAAGGCACTGCTGATCAAATTTTTAAAACACAAGTCATTTTAAGATCTCTATCAATTTTAAGAAACTGATAATTTATATTATGTGTTGTTGTTGTTTCTTATTCCTCAAGTCGTTTAAATGACCTCCATTAGGTTCCATTGTCTCATCTTTTCTATTATAGTCCTGGGGTTTTCCCAGAGGTCTTTTTTTGGAATATTTGATAAAATTTAATTTACATTATGTTTTTTTTTTTTTTGCTTATCCCTATTAAGTCAGAAGACATTATGTTGATTGTAGATATTACCAGACATTTCTTTCTTTTGTACACCGTTCTTCTTTCTCCTTGTTAACATCATATGACTATTCTTTACGGCCTAAAAGTATTGCATATAAATGTATAGACAAATGTAAAGGAATACATGTATGACAGTGCAAGTGTCCCTTGGGGGACATAGCGCTTTAAATTGAAATAAAATAAATGGTGTGTATGCAAGAAACTAAAATCAAATTTCTTATACAGTAAAACCTCCCTGTAAAGGAAACCTAATTTCAGATCCCAAAGACAATCTAAGTAAATAATTTCCATGTGTGGTGAGAGACAGCATTGTCCTCAGACCCAATCACCAAACTATCACGACAGAAAGGAATTAATACAGTAGAATCTCTCTGTAAAGAACAACACCTAATTGCAGAGCCAAGTGTCTTTTAAGTAGAGGTGTCCTCTTACTGGAGAGTTGCTGAATATTAAAAATGGTGATTTTGTAAATGAAAACTGTCTTTTGTGGAGAGGTGTCCTCTAGTGTGGTGTCTGCTAAAGTGAGGTTCTACTGTATTTGCCTTTCTTACATCAACATTCTTTTTTGTCATATGTTATAAACATTTTGGGTGAAATACACATTTCACCACTGGTGGCAAAGTGCTGCTAAGTATATCAATAGGCAAGGTTTGGTTAGGTTTTCAGATAGTTTAAATTAGGTTAGGTTATTTTAGGATGAATTAGACATATATCTTATTTTTGTTTATGATAAGGCACAATTTGGATTATAGATTATAAACACTAGGTAATTAAGACCAAATCCTAATAAACAAATAGTGTGTGACATTTCGGTAACAGCGTTGTTACCATCTTCAGACACAAGTACTGAGTGGTTCATTCAGTATAAACATTCAGTACTTTTGTCTGAATATTGTAACAACGCTGTTACCGAAACGTCACACACTATTTATTTATTTATTTGGATTTGGTCTTATTACCTTGTGTTTATTTGTGTTTGCTGTGAACAGGCCTAGCAAGGAGTATTACAATCACTAATGGTCAGCTGAATGAGTATCTCATCCAAATGTCTTTCAAAATTAAGGAAAATGTGGAGAAAAATGCCCTTCTTTACAAGATGCCACTAGACAAAAAGTATTATGATACATTAGCGCACCATCTGTTATCAAAATTTGAAACTATTATAGACGTGTATGATTCTTTTAAAAATTAAACATTTTCTACTCCCCTTACTGCAATGGAAAAATTAATGGGAGGGCCTGGCTTATCAGTGGTGAACCCTCCCTGCGATTTCACCAGTTTAATCTACCATACCGCTGTTATATTGCATTTTTATATTTTATTATTTATATATTTATAATTATATGTAATTCTACTGTCCTCAAAGCTTATGTCCATAGTTCTTCTAAAATACCCATTAAAAGAGTCTAGCATCAGTATCACTATAAAAGGAAGATCGAAAAATGCAAATTGTAAAAATGGTAGATTAAACTGACTAAACCGCTGGGAGGGTTCACCACTGATGAGCCAGGCCCTCATATTAATTTTTCCATTCCAGTAAGGGCAGTAGAAATTGTTTAATTTTTAAAAGAATGTGTCTATAATAGTTTCAAATTTTCATAACAGATGGCGCACTAATGCATCATAGCATTATTATTTGTGTTTACTGTGAACAGTATTACAATCACCAATGGTCTGCTGAATGAGTATCTCACCCAAATGGCTTCCAAATTTAAGGAAAATGCATTCTTTATATAATACCACTAGACAAAAATAATAATTATATAAGGCTTTTGAAAGTGAAACAACATAAGCACAACTTTAAACAAGTTAAAAATACATATTAATGAATCACGCCAAGAAGATACTGAACAAGATCAAGGTTGAAAACCCTCTACTCAACCAAAAATTGGGGGAGGTACGGCGAGCCGTTACTAGAATGGAAGCAGAGGTAAAACTTTCCTCCTCCAACCTTGAAATCATGAGAAACAAAATGCGACAACGACTTAAAGAGGCAGATGGCATCATCAACAACATGGAAGAGAGCGTTATGGAAGTCCGAGAGAACGAGAAGAAGGTGGACGCACTGCGCCGCACCATGGAACACAAGATGAACGAAGCCAAATCCATGGTGAAGAAACTCAAGGCCGAAATGAGAATCACAAACAATCGCATGAAAAGAATAAAGGAAATGGTGGAGAGTAAGTTCAAAGAAACCGAGAAGAAAGTCCTGAATTAAAAGACTTCTTGAGAACAAACATACTAATATTTCTTCTATGAGATAAAATGTGGACCAATTAAGGAACTCACTGGCTTAACGGTCATCAAGATGGTACATCAAGCTCAAGACAGAGATGGCTGGTGTTGCATCTTTTGGGAGATAATACATACAATGGGCCACAACGTTCAATCGCGAATAAAATTATATAAGGCAAAATGTTAAAAAATTGTTACAAAGAGGAATCAACCCCCAACTAATATATTTTTAAATAATTACATGTACTGTATGTATGTACTTCAAAATGTATGTTCCATAAATTTAGAGAAGTTTAAAAATAGCCAAACCATGGCTATTGTGAATTAAAAGTTTTGTCTCATTGGGATTAACACTAGCGAGGTGTTTCTGTATTTATTCATTCTTAACAAACTTCCCAACCATCTAAAAGACCTAAGAAATGTTGTGCACCTGCATTATCCTCTGAAATGAGGGTAGTATTTTCAGGTAGCCTGGAAATATATTAAAAATTGTTCACCGATTTATATATATCGATAAGGCATATGTTAATAAATTAAAACTTTTATAATATATATTATGAACATATTAAATATTTTGCAGCTGTCTCAAAATATTATATATAACATTATCTTTGTAATTTCAATTGCTATCTCTTTTTGCCATAAATTGGCGAAACAGCTGAGTGGGTTCACCACTGATGAGCCAAGCTTTTTAATCTATAAATGATATCATTGCATTAAGGTCTGTATAGATAATATTTAATAATAAATATCAAAAGAAACACATTGCCGAAAATTATTATTACAAGCATATATAAATAAACTTACTTTATTTCAGCCATAGCGGGTGCAAACGACAACACCAAGCGTTTGCAGAACGATGAGGTGAGAAAACAGAAACTATAAAAAATAAAAAATTTACAAAAAACGCCCCCTCCCCTAAAAACAAATTTGACTAAAACTTTTCAATGAATAATATTAATATGATTTTTTTATTTATATAAATAAATTTATATTTTCCAATTAACAGAGAAGGTTATAAATATATATACATCTTTAATATATTAGCTTATTTTTGTCAGATTATATACTTTTCATTTTTTTATGAACAGAGAGAGAGATTGAAAAAATATATAAACTATAATTAAAATTATAAATGTGTGTTTTATCACGCACACACACAAACACAAAAACTGCTAAGGAATATATTTTAAAATAGCTAATGACCCTGCTTCACACTCTTTTTCTGATTTCATTATTCAATTCTTGTTATTTTAATTATGTTTTCTTAAATATCTTTATTATTTTAAATATGGTACATATTGTATCTATGTACAATAGGTGTGCAGAGTATTAGGCTCATAGATTGTTGAGCTCTGGAAACCAAAAGGAATAATACTCTGCTAGTGATCTCTTTTGACTTGTATATCTATATATATATAAAAATGAATGTATGTGTGTTTGTTTGTTTGTCCTTTATGCCTGACCAAACCACTCATTGGATCGCCATGAAACTTTGGGAAGTTATTTAGTATAGTACTGGGAAGGTTTCTAGCAAATAAAATTTTTGAAATAACTTTTCGCCTAGAAATAATCAAGATAAATATTCTAATTTATCTGTTATAATTCAACAATCTGCTCTAAATATTATCATGATGATACGATGATTTTGTAATGTAGAAAATTAGGAAGACAAAATTCAGGATGACACGGCAATTTATTTGAGACAAGAATAATGATACAATTCCAAAGCAAAGATACTATTCTTTTAACTTCCAGTTACCGAGGGAACCAATTAATATTGATTTTATTCAACTTATCGAGTATTTTTCAAGGGACCGGGAAAAAATGTTCACTAGATAAAACGATGATTTTGTAATGTAGAAAATTAGGAAAGACAAAATTCAGGATGACACGGCACACAGGGACCGGGAAAAATGTTCACTTTATCGAGAGATTCAAATTTACGATTTTCAAATTATCAAAATATATCTTTTTTTTTTTATATATATAAGTTTATAGAGAATTGTTTTAACAAATGTTCGTTAGACAAACCTTTACTGGGTAAAACCCCGGGCGAAGCCGGGTACGTCCGCTAGTAATATATATAATATAATAGGAAATAAACTAATGCTTAGTTAATCTTGCCTCGTCTTGGATAACAACACATGGTGGCAGCGGTAAACTGAATTCATAAAGAAGGTCGTTGTTCGAAGAAAATTTGAAATTCGACATCAAGCAAGCTTAGAAGCGGTAAACTGAATTCATAAAGAAGGTCGTTGTTCGAAGAAAATTTGAAATTCGACATCAAGCAAGCTTAGAAGCGGTAAACTGAATTCATAAAGAAAGTCGTTGTTCGAAGAAAATTTGAAACTTGACATCAAGCAAACTTTTTGGTAAGTTATATTATATTATAAGTAAATCTTTATAATGTCCCAAAATTATAATTGTGTAGCCCCAGAACCTTTTAATTTTTCAAATCCAGGTGATTGGCCAAAATGGATTAGGAGATTTGAACGTTTTAGGCAGGCAAGCGGGTTAATTAATAACCCAGAAAATGAGCAAGTTAATATGCTCGTGTACTGCATGGGTGATAATGCAGATGACATTTTGTTGTCATGTAAAATAGCAAGTGACCAACTAGAAAATTATAATAAAGTTATTGAATGCTTTGAAAGTCACTTTATTCCAAGACGTAATATAATTTATGAAAGGGCAAGATTTAATCAAAGATGTCAGCAGGAAGGGGAAAAGGTGAATGAATTTATCACAGCACTCCATAGCCTAGCTGAGCACTGCAATTTTGGGATGTTACATGGTGAGTTGATTAGGGATAGGATAGTTGTTGGAGTAAGGGATAGAGCATTATCTGAAAGAATGCAACTTGATACAGACTTGACCTTAGTAAAAGCCACACTAATGGCAAAGCAATTAGAAAGTGTCAAAGAACAGCAGTCTAGCCTTTACCAACAAGATTCTGTAGATCAAATAAAGAAAATGCCTAATCACATAGAAGAAACAAAAAGGCACGAACCAAAAATAAGACAATTCAAGTCAAACCAGTTGGGAGGGTCATCACATGGATGCACCAGGTGTGGCAATTCAAATAATCATGATTGGAAAAATTGTCCAGCTATGAACTCGTATTGTAGTAAATGCAAGAAAAAGGGCCATTATGCCAAAGTATGTAGATCAGAAGCCATAAAGGAAATAAAATCATAGATAGCTTTTCTGGGATCTGTAGAAGATAATTCCAAGAAATGGATAGTACCAATTAAGGTGTAAATAATAGACAAATTAATTTTAAAATTGACACCGGAGCTGATGTCAACGTGCTCCCCCTACAAAATTATTATCAAAGTTTCCAAAGAATAAAACTGGAAAAATCTGATAAAATATTACAAGGTCCAAATGGAATACCCTTGGAAACAGTTGGAATGATCCACGTAAAACTTCAAAATAAAGGCCAGCACTTAAACTCGAAAATATACATTGTTGATAAACTAAAGCAGCCACTTCTCTCTGGGGAGACAAGTGAAAAATTAAACATTGTGAGAATGATTCAGCAATTATCATCAGGAGGCCGCGGCGGACAGCGTGGTAGACTCGGAAGTGGAGATAACAGAGGCTGCTACAACTGCGGGGAAGAAGACCACCGCAAGTTTGAATGTACCAAACCTGCCCGTGGTGGTGGACGTGGCCGTGGACAGAGCCGTGATGGAGGCAGCAACAACACCTGCTACAACTGCGGAGAAGTTGGCCACCGTAAATATGAGTGTACCAACAACACGGCTGAAGATGGAGGACAGGAGGAGAACCAGCGCAAGTCCAAGAAGGCTTGCTACATCTGTGGGGAGTTTGGCCATAAGAAGGACGACTGCCCCAAATCTGGAACTCAAGATTCCGGAGATGAGGAGGAGTCCTCTGACAATGAGGAGGAGGAAGTAGAAGCTGAAGAACCTCCCAAGAAGAAATCTAAGAAGCCCAAGTCCAAGAAGAAAGAAGAAGATTGCTATCTGACTCTTCAAGCATATAGAACGATGCCCCTGGAAAGCGCCAGGAGCAGAGAAATGAGGAGATCTCCACTTCGACATCAACCTGGCTCTCAAGGAGATGCAAGGATGACCAGGAGCAAGAGACCGAGGAGGATTGCCCTACACCAACGGCCTCATCTACAAGAGATGGAAGGATGCAGAGGGACAACCAAGACCAGGATCCAGAGAAGAGCCTCCCTTCAATGCCAGCCGTGCATACAAGATATGGAAGGGCAGTCAAGATACCTCGAAGGTTCCTGTAAAGTTAAAGGAGGAGATGTGCAGAGTATTAGGCTCATAGATTGTTGAGCTCTGGAAACCAAAAGGAATAATACTCTGCTAGTGATCTCTTTTGACTTGTATATAATATATATAATATAATAGGAAATAAACTAATGCTTAGTTAATCTTGCCTCGTCTTGGATAACAACACAATAGGTTCTTTTTTGTGTTCAGGGCATCTCAACTTTTAGGAGTTTTTTCGCCCAGAAGTTGACTTGACTTGAGGTTGTTTTCTGTAATTTTAGTAAGTTAATAAACTAAAAATAATAATTAAGAAAAAGGCATCTCCTTATCGTGCAACTGAAAGTTGCTGGTGGCTTGCATCAGCAACTTCAAGTTGCATGATAAGAAGGTGCCTTTTTAAAAAATGTATACACCTTTTTATACCGATACAATTTTACGTTTTCGCTATTTTCACATAAAATAATAAGTTAATTAATAATAGTTTTAATTATTTGAATGAAAATCACTTGAATCAATATTAAAGTACAAACATTAGGCCTCCAGGAAAAAGTTTTTTTTTTTTACAAATCATTCATTTATAAATATCTCTAGCTTTCAGGCAAGAGAGCCCTTTTCTACGGAAGAAAATATTTACATTGAATTTTTATTCTATTGGCAGTTCAATGTAAATATTTTCTCCTGTAGAAAGGCTTTCTTGCCCAAAAGGTAGAGATATTTAAAAATAAATTATTTGTAAAAAAAAAAGAAACTTCTCCCTGGAGGCCTAACGTTTGTATTTTAATAGTTTTAATTATATCTTGCTCGGGTATTCTAGCATAAATATTCCCTCTCCCCCTTCAGCACGCGCAGAGTTTTTTTCTTAAAGAGAAATTGTTTACTCGCTCCGCTTATACGTAACCTTTTTTTCATTGAATCGGTGTTTACTGAAAACCCAACAACAGGCCAGCACAGCAATGGTGTAGATCAAGCATGTCAAACTCGCGGCCCTCGGGCCTCATGCGGCCCACAACGAATAAATTTGCAGCCCACCAGGCAATATATTTTAATCAAAAAATGTTTATTAATTTAAAAAAAATAATAATAATATTGAATAAAAAAAATTTAAGTCTTAGAAATGAATTTGAAACAAGGTTTTCTGATTTCAAATCTTTGGAAGGCAAGTTTACTTTGTTTTCTTCGATTTTCTCGATAAATATAGAATCAGTACCTAATCATATGCAAATGGAGGTAATAGATATCCAGTGCGATTCAGATTTAAAGGCAAAATTCATTGAAGTTGGCGTTTCTGAATTTTACAAATATTTGCCAGCCAGATTTGAAAACACTCAAAAATTAGCATATGAAATTATGTCCATGTTTGGAAGTACTTATCAGTGCGAGCAGTTATTTTCACTTATGAAAGGAAATAAGTCTCCAATCAGATCGAGAATTACTGACGTTCACCTTGGGTCAGTTTTAAAATTAATCACTGCGAACAAGATTTCCCCCGAAGTAGGAAAGATGGTAGCAGAAAAGAGATGCCAAATATCAGGGAGAAAATATTAACTTTACTTTCTTTTTTCTTATTAGTATTTTTTAAAATAAACCTACATAAATGTTACTATAAAAATTTAATTACTTGTTTTCTTTTTTTTTTGCGGCCCACATAATCTTATTACTTTTTTATTTGGCCCGTGTTAGGATTTGAGTTTGACATGCTTGGTGTAGATGCTGGCTCAGATCTTAACCCTGCAGATCCAAAGTCAATACCATTTAGTTCTTTCAGCGACTCTTCAACAAGATAGATCCTGTTTGTGCTGTCCTCACCACATCAAATTATTTTCATCCAATCTGAACCTCATAGTTTCGAAATGCTTGGAGTGTATTAGGAAGAAGATCCCTCAGAATGTCTGAAGGTGATTGATCTACTGGCAAGACAACAATATGATGTGTAGTTGGCGAAAGCCAAGAGTTACTTAGACATAACTGCAAAGAAATGAATTAAGCTCAACACCCCAATGTGTATTACATCTAGCCTATATGAAATCAGGCACTCCTGATTGGAAGGCAGGCAAAATTAAAATTGATAATAAAGTTTAAAATAGAATACAAGTCTCCAACAAATCGATTCCGTGATACTCAGAAAACGTGTTTAATATGTGAGTAAGGGGAAACGGAAATATCTTTATTTAACGGGGCTGCTAACCAGAATAAAATGATTTTTGAGCTCCAATAGCCGCGTAAAGCGGAATATATGCAAAGCACTATGACCAGGCTGGGGAGGCTAGGGACAGGATCTCCATCAGGGAAGAGGCAGGTCAGGCCGGATTGGGTCTGCGGAGGTCAGGAGGCAGAAAGAAGGCGGGAGGACTAGAACTTTGCAGCTCTAGCTCTGGTAGTTGGGCAAGACATTGATCTTGCCTCGTGGTCGGTAGAGAGGCCTTTGGCTGAGAAGTTAGCGGGGCTTTGGCTTTGCCGAATTTCCTATCTGAGAAGTTAGCGGGGAAGAAGTTTTTCCCGCCCTCTACAATCACTCTAGAGGGGAGTGAGTGGAGAGGCGTCTCTGCGTGTTGTCCTCCGTAGGGGTGCCACTGGCTGATGTCCAGTGAAGCTGTAAGCTGGCCGTCTGCCCTTGGTTGTCTGAGGCGAGGCGCACGTGTCTTGAAACTCTTGGGTCTTCGCTCTGTGTGTGCGTCATTGGGAGCGTCCTTGCCGTGCGCGAAAATTGCACCAGGGCTAGGCCTGGTGTTGAAAAACCAAGGGGTGCACACAGTAGTACCACCCCCCGCCTCCGCGTTGGTTTCCCCGCGTCAACCTCAGTACCTCAGAGGTCCTTGATTCGACGGCAGATTCAGGGAGTACTGGATAAGGGTTCGAGGGCTAAAGGGGGGGAGTCCTATTGGAGCGTAGGACGGGTTTTACTAAGTCCGAACGGGAGGGCTCGGTCAGCAACCTTGCCAATGAACTCTCGGAGACGCCTGTGGGTGAGTGGTCAACCCCATTGTAGCCGGACCATACTGGCGGGCGCGAGGGGCCTACCAAAGGCCGCTCGGTGCATGGAGAATGCATCATTCCTTCTGGCTGTGTGACGTGGTTTTTCAGCGAAAAACAGGGGATGCAAGGGCTTTTGCTGCCTATATCGTCCCTGGCTTTGCCGAATTTCTATTCTGAGAAGTTAGCGCACTTGGCCGTGCGCGGGTTGGCGAGAGTTGGACAGCTTCGGCCTTGGTGGTCAACAGAAGCGCCGAATAAGGGGGAAAGGTCGCAGCGACCGTTTTATGCTGGCCCATCTTGACCAGGTGGACAAACAGACAGAACGGCAGTCAGAGAAATAGGTTAAATAAAAGTTTTTATAGATAAAATAGTATTACTTTTAAAAAGAGAAATAAATATATTTTAAATTCATCTTGAAAATTTATTGAATAACAAATATAAGTTGTGAGAGAAATTAGAACTGTTTATTTTATAGAATTATTTTTAAAATTATCAACCGCACTGATAAATAAACAGGAGGGCCTGGATCATCAGTAATGAACCCTCCCAGAAGTTTCGCCAGTTTAATCTACCAAAGAACTGTAATATTGCATTTTTCCGTTTTCATTTTATACTGATACTGAAGCTGACCTCTTGGAAAAGGTATTTCGAATGAAATATGGACATAAGCTTTGAGAACAGTATATAGAAATATATAAAATTATATATATATATAGTGTAAAAACTATATAATAAAAATATAATAGTGATTCTATATTTAAAATTTAAATAGTAAACTGATAAGAATGATAATTTATATCAAGTAGATTTGATTAGATTAGCAAGCTAAATCTAAATTAATTATTAAAATAAATAGTTGTTTATTTTTATAGTTTAGTTTTGTATTAAAATTATCTTTATTTCTTTGATTATTTAAATTCAAATTATAAAATTTGTAAATTGTTATTAATTAATAGAGAGAGAGAGAAAAAAAATCCTTTACTTCTTATACATCATCCATATATATTTATAATTAATAACAATAAAATTTAACAACGCAACGTCTTTTGCAGTCGGCTTTTACACGTCATTTAGACATACTCTAATTTGTATATAGAATAATAGAAGTGAGAATATATTTAATAGTATAATTTTTAGTAGTTAGAGAAAAGAGAGAAAGACAGAACCATGCACTTTTATTCAAACTAATAATAAGAGAAAAAAAATTTTGTAAAGAAGGTGGATAAGATTGTTAGTATATATATATATTTTTTTATAATTTTATATTTTATCCTTTTTTTATATGATATTTAAAATTTTTTTATTTTATAATATAAATATATCTAGTTGTATTTAGTAATAAATCTATAATATGAATTAACTTTTGTTATAAGTTTGGTTATTATGTTTTGAAACCCTAATGGTAGACCAGACATATACAAACAAATTTTAAATGAATTAATTAATGGAAAGAGAGATCTGCTTGACTGGAGATTTTCAAATAGAAATCAAGCGTCATTTCACTCCTGCTCTATTATGTCATAGAACTCTCTTAAACCAGATTTTATGTGTTAATATTAAGTTGCTTCAGTGAAACATTTATATGAACAGGTCCAACAAATACAAGTGTTAAGGAACTTCCAACTGTGTACCTACCTCGTCCGCGACGCCCTCCTCTGTAAACAGCTATTTCTGGTTGACATCTGTTGCGGGGGGGGACACATGTCGTTCCTTCAAAATTAGAGTGCTTATTCAGAAATTTTAGAACAATAAGACAGCTAAAGAAGAAAGAAAATAGTTAAGGAAAGAAAGCCAAACTTTATAATCTTTACAGTTAGTTATATTAATATAACTGATTTAACCATTATTTATCTTTCAATATTCCTTTAAAAAGGCAAATTATTAGATGATTAATAAAGCTATTATTTTTGAAAATTCATTTTTATTTAATTTCCATTTTCCTCCCCAGAAATTGGAGATTAAATCAAATGAATTCTATACAATATTACTTTAAAAATCTTGTGAAAAATCTTCAAATTAGTTATATAATTTAAGTTTAATTAACTGTTAAAGATTATAAATTTGTATTAGTTATTATTGAGGGAAATTATAGAAAGTTGATTTAATAAATGGATACTTCCATTTATTTATTTTTAAATATTTTATAATTGATATACTGTTGAAATATTTTACTTGTCTAATACTAAATTTGTTTTTAATAAATTCCATGTTTAAATTTTTAACATCTTCTATGAAATTTTCTAATATATTATTTATTCTATAAAATCTTAGAAACTGACCAAAATATATACCTTTACAGCAATTTAATGATATATTAGAATTTATATTACAGTATTTTATAATGTTGAAATTATAATTACTTTTTTTATTATAAATTTTAATAGCATTATTTGTAAGGTTTATATTTAGGTCTAAAAAGTTAACTTTTTTGTTTCTATTAATTTTCTCATTGTTCTTAAGTTTCAAGTATTTAGGATATATTTCAGGTATTATGTTTTTAAACTCTGGGTTATTAAATATAATAATGTCATCTACAAAACGGAATATTTGCCAATTAACATTATTTTGTAGAAAGTATTCTCTTTCGTACCAGAAGAGTATTAGATTAGCTAATAAAGGACTTGATGAAGTTCCCATAGGAACGCCTTCTGATTGAATATATATTTTATTTTTAAATTCTATATAGTTAAAATTTAAAAATGTTTCTAGTAGAGTTTTTGCTGTTTTAAGATCTAATTTAATTCTTTTATATCTGTTATGAATAATTTTAATGTAGAAAGTTTTGTCATTAATGAATTCATTAAATAAATTGGTTATTTTGTTATTTAGATATCTTAAATTTATTTTAGAATATAGGTCCTCAAAATCAAATATGTGTACTGTTTCAATGTTTGTTCAATTGTTCATTAAATAGTTAATGATTTTTTTATTTGAGTCGATAAATTTATAATTATATTTATTAGTTAATTAATTTATAATAAATTGTAGTGTTGAAGCTAATTGTATATCAATGTTTTTTATAACTGAATTTATACCAGATGTGATAGTTCTGAAAGAAATTGGTTTTTTGTGTAGTTTAGGAATTATATAGAACTTTGGTATGTTTGGATTTTTGTAGTAATTATAAATTTTTAGTGAATTTTCAACGTTTTTGATGTCTTTTTTGATTTTTGTGGCTGTAGTTCTCGCAAAAGTGTATCTATGATTATTATCAATTTCCTTTTTTAGTATATCGTGGTATAGAATTTTACTAATTATAGATAAGTTATTGGAACATTTATCTATAGGAGTGATAATAAAGTCCTTCTGTAATTTAATTATATTTTCTTTAAAAGAAGGAATATCTGAATTAGGTTTTGTGTATTTAAGTGTATTATTATAATAATTTATAATTTCCTTTTTAATATTATGTTTCCATTCCAGAAAAGTAAATTCTAGAATACTGTATTTTATACTAGTTTTATTTATGAAAATATCTATATCTTTTAATATAGATTTAATTGTATTATTATAATTGTGTTTAATTTGAGGTATATATTTATACCCTTTATTTAAAATATCCTGATATTCTGGATTTAAAAAAGAAAAATTGCTAGTTAATATATGACTTGAGAACTTATATCTATCAATATAGTTGTTGCAATTACATTTAAATTTTTAAAAATTTGCCAAATTATTAATAAATTGGTTATAATTGCAAACTAAACTACCTATATTTTTGTTGTATCTCCAGATTGTTTTAAAATTTAATTTTTTTATAGGGAATTTTAATAACCAAAACATCAATAATCTTTTCCCTATAAAAAATTTAAATTTTAAAACAATCTGGAGATACAACAAAAATATAGGTAGTTTAGTTTGCAATTATAACCAATTTATTAATAATTTGGCAAATTTTAAAAAAATTAAATGTAATTGCAACAACTATATTGATAGATATAAGTTCTCAGGTCATATATTAACTAGCAATTTTTCTTTTTTAAATCCAGAATATCAGGATATTTTAAATAAAGGGTATAAATATATACCTCAAATTAAACACAATTATAATAATACAATTAAATCTATATTAAAAGATAGAGATATTTTCATAAATAAAACTAGTATAAAATACAGTATTCCAGAATTTACTTTTCTGGAATGGAAACATAATATTAAAAAGGAAATTATAAATTATTATAATAATACACTTAAATACACAAAACCTAATTCAGATATTCCTTCTTTTAAAGAAAATATAATTAAATTACAGAAGGACTTTATTATCACTCCTATAGATAAATGTTCCAATAACTTATCTATAATTTGTAAAAATCTATACCACGATATACTAAAAAAGGAAATTGAAAATATTCATAAATACACTTTTGCGAGAACTACAGCCACAAAAATCAAAAAAAGATATCAAAAACGTTGAAAATTCACTAAAAATTTATAATTACTACAAAAATCCAAACATACCAAAGTTCTATATAATTCCTAAACTACACAAAAAACCAATTTCTTTCAGAACTATCACATCTGGTATAAATTCAGTTATAAAAAACATTGATATACAATTAGCTTCAACACTACAATTTATTATAAATTAATTAACTAATAAATATAATTATAAATTTATCGACTCAAATAAAAAATCATTAACTATTTAATGAACAATTGGACAAACATTGAAACAGTACACACATTTGATTTTGAGGACCTATATTCTAAAATAAATTTAAGAGATCTAAATAACAAAATAACCAATTTATTTAATGAATTCATTAATGACAAAACTTTCTACATTAAAATTATTCATAACAGATATAAAAGAATTAAATTAGATCTTAAAACAGCAAAAACTCTACTAGAAACATTTTTAAATTTTAACTATATAGAATTTAAAAATAAAATATATATTCAATCAGAAGGCGTTCCTATGGGAACTTCATCAAGTCCTTTATTAGCTAATCTAATACTCTTCTGGTACGAAAGAGAATACTTTCTACAAAATAATGTTAATTGGCAAATATTCCGTTTTGTAGATGACATTATTATATTTAATAACCCAGAGTTTAAAAACATAATACCTGAAATATATCCTAAATACTTGAAACTTAATGTATAATAGTGTGAAATATATAAGTGATGTGAATATAAGAAATGGATTAAGAACAATAGACTGACTGTGTTTTGTAAATATATAATTAATCTTTACTAAATTTAAATGTGTGTGATAAATAAATATTTATGATTAAATAATAAATATATAAGTTGTAGTTTATAAAAGATAAACAACACAACATATTTGGCGACGAGGATTAAAAAAATAATAATAATAATAATTAAATAAGCGTAACAGAAGATGGCAAATAATTTGACGTCTCCGTTACCGTTGAACCTTAATGCTACAGATTTGTATTCCGAGTACAAACATTGGATGAATTCATATTTAATTTATGAATTAGCTAGCGGTGTTTCAACAAAGAAAGATGACGTTAAAAGGGCAACACTTTTGCATTGCCTTGGACTACAGGTCCAAAGAATTTTCTTTAATTTGCCAGAAGAAAAAGATACGTATGAAAAAGCAAAAGAAGCTTTAACTAAATATTTCACACCACAAAAAAATATTGTATCAGAACGATTTAAATTTAGGCAAAGAAAACAAAATACAGATGAAAATATTGATTCATATGTCATTGCCCTAAGAGAATTAGTCAAATCCTGTAAATTTGGAAATTTAGAAGAAGACATGATCAGAGATCAGATAATAGAAAAATGCTATAATAGGCAATTAAAAGAAAAGTTGTTGCAACAAGATAATTTGAATCTTCAAAGAACAATTGAGATATCAAGAATGTTTGAAACAGCCAAAGAAGAATTTAGAGTATTGACAAATGAAGATATGACCTCAATAAATAGAGTAAACTATAAAAATAATTTCCAAGCAGCTAATGAATCAACTGTTAAAGGACCAAAAGCTCATAATGTGTACCATCAAAAAGGAAGCACCTCCAAGGTAAGTGCACCTAATTTGGAAGAATGCTATAGATGTGGCTTAACTACACATCCTCCATATAAATGTGGAGCTAGAAATATGAAATGCACATTTTGTAACAAGATGGGTCATCTTAATAGAGTTTGTAGAAATAAAAATAAATATAAAAATATTGAAGGAAAGAAAAGAAATATTCAAAATATTTCAGAAAATAATGAAGACTCAGATGAATACACTTTCTTTTTAGGCTCTGATAACAAAGAAAATATCTATATAGATGGAAAGGAAATAACAATGACTATTGATACAGGTAGTGATACAACATTCATAGGACTTGAAAATTTGAAAAATATTTTTCCTAAGTCTCAAATGCCAACTTTAAATGGTTCAGAAAGGAAATTTTATGCCTATGGACAAACTTCACCTCTTCCATGTTGTGGATATTTCTTTGCAGATGTTTCATGGGGTGAAAGGTCTATAAAGGAACAGATTTTTGTGATTGAAGGTAAAGCAGAACCTCTTTTAGGAAAGAAAGCAAGTTTCGAATTAGAAATTATAAAGCGTGGAACAAAAATAAGGAATATTCAACAGGAAGTTATTCCGAAGGATATATATAATTTGATACAAGAAAACATGAACCTTTTTCAAGGTCAAGGAAATGTGAAGGGTTATAGTCAAAAAATAACTCTAAAAGAAAATGTTACTCCTGTAGCTCAGAGATGCAGACATTTTCCATATAAAATGGTAGAAGCCATCAATCAAGAGCTAGACAAAATGATAGAAGATGGCATTTTTGAGGAAGTCCATGAAGCTTCTGAATGGATCTCAAACATTGTGGCAGTTCCAAAAAAGGGTACTGAAGAAATCAGACTATGTGTTGATCTGAAAGAAGTGATGGAGCATAATCAAGCCTATAAAGAAAGAATGAAGAAGTATGCTGATAGCAAGAATAAGGCCTTGCCTCATGACTTCAAGAAAGGTAATATTGTTTATGTCGCAAACACTGAAATGAAAAGCAAGTTGACACCAAATTATGACAACCAAAGATTTATCATTCTAGAGACTATATCTCCAAATTCATTCAAGTTAGTCAATACTGAGACAGGTAGCTTCATCATTAGGAATGCAAAGCATTTAAGACATGCCAATGTCTTACAAGATTTTAACAAAGGAATTGATTTGAATACCACTTTGATTAAGACTCCAGAAATTAGAATGGAACTTCCTAGTACTTCAAGGTATCTACCAGAACAAGAAGCAACCTTAGAAGATATTGTACCAGAAGAGCAGATTGCTATATCTGATATGGACTGTTTATACCCAAATGAATCACCTAATGAGAATGAAAACAAGACTGTCATCACTAGAAGTGGAAGACAAATACATGTTCCTTCTAGATTTAAGGACATGATTAGATACTAACTAAACAAGGGAGGAATATGTAGAATAGTGTGAAATATATAAGTGATGTGAATATAAGAAATGGATTAAGAACAATAGACTGACTGTGTTTTGTAAATATATAATTAATCTTTACTAAATTTAAATGTGTGTGATAAATAAATATTTATAATTAAATAATAAATATATAAATTGTAGTTTATAAAAGATAAACAACACAACACTTAAGAACAATGAAAAAATTAATAGAAACAAAAAAGTTAACTTTTTAGACCTAAATATAAACCTTACAAATAATGCTATTAAAATTTATAATAAAAAAAGTAATTATAATTTCAACATTATAAAATACTGTAATATAAATTCTAATATATCATTAAATTGCTGTAAAGGTATATATTTTGGTCAGTTTCTAAGATTTTATAGAATAAATAATATATTAGAAAATTTCATAGAAGATGTTAAAAATTTAAACATGGAATTTATTAAAAACAAATTTAGTATTAGACAAGTAAAATATTTCAACAGTATATCAATTATAAAATATTTAAAAAAAAAATGGAAGTATCCATTTATTAAATCAACTTTCTATAATTTCCCTCAATAATAACTAATACGAATTTATAATCTTTAACAGTTAATTAAACTTAAATTATATAACTAATTTGAAGATTTTTCACAAGATTTTTAAAGTAATATTGTATAGAATTCATTTTATTTAATCTCCAATTTCTGGGGAGGAAAATGGAAATTAAATAAAAATGAATTTTCAGAAATAATAGCTTTATTAATCATCTAATAATTTGCCTTTTTAAAGGAATATTGAAAAATAAATAATGGTTAAATCAGTTATATTAATATAACTAACTGTAAAGATTATAAAGTTTGGCTTTCTTCCCTTAACTATTTTCTTTCTTCTTTAGCTGTCTTATTGTTCTAAAATTTCTGAATAAGAACTCTAATTTTGAAGGAACGACATGTGTCCCCCCCGCAACAGATGTCAACCAGAAATAGCTGTTTACAGAGGAGGGCGTCGCGGACGAGGTAGGTTCACAGTTGTAAGTTCCTTAACACTTGTATTTGTTGGACCTGTTCATATAAATGTTTCACTGAAGCAACTTAATATTAACACATAAAATCTGGTTTAAGAGAGTTCTATGACATAATAGAGCAGGAGTGAAATGTCGCTTGATTTCTATTTGAAAATCTCCGGTCAAGCAGATCTCTCTTTCCATTAATTAATTCATTTAAAATTTGTTTGTATATGTCTGGTCTACCATTAGGGTTTCAAAACATAATAACCAAACTTATAACAAAAGTTAATTCATATTATAGATTTATTATTAAATACAACTAGATATATTTATATTATAAAATAAAAAAATTTTAAAAATCATATAAAAAAAAGGATAAAATATAAAATTATAAAAAATATATATATACTAACAATCTTATCCACCTTCTTTACAAAATTTTTTTTCTCTTATTATTAGTTTGAATAAAAGTGCATGGTTCTGTCTTTCTCTCTTTTCTCTCTCTAACTACTAAAAATTATACTATTAAATATATTCTCACTTCTATTATTCTATATACCAATTAGAGTATGTCTAAATGACGTGTAAAAGCCGACTGCAAAAGACGTTACGTTGTTAAATTTTATTGTTATTAATTATAAATATATATGGATGATGTATAAGAAGTAAAGGATTTTTTTTCTCTCTCTCTATTAATTAATAACAATTTACAAATTTTATAATTTGAATTTAAATAATCAAAGAAATAAAGATAATTTTAATACAAAACTAAACTATAAAAATAAACAACTATTTATTTTAATATATATATATATATTAAAAAATGAAATAAAAAAATAAAAGATAAAAAGATCAGGTGTTGAAATCAATATAAAAAAGGGCATATCCTGACCAGGAGCACAAGTGCTTTACAGAAGGCAGAGCGCCATCTGGTGGAACAGAAATCAACTAAACATTGATTTAGCCTGTTCCCTGATATTTGGCCAACCCAATTTCTTGATAAATCAAGAAAAGCCATCCACGTTCACAAGTGCTTTACAGAAGGCAGAGCGCCATCATGGATGGCTTTTCTTGATTTATCAAGAAATTGGGTTGGCCAAATATCAGGGAACAGGCTAAATCAATGTTTAGTTGATTTCTGTTCCACCAGATGGCGCTCTGCCTTCTGTAAAGCACTTGTGCTCTTGGTCAGGATATGCCATTTTATATATATATATATATATAATATAGTTCAAGCAATTTCTCTTCCACAAATATCAAGTAGGGTCAGTAGAGTAGGGTATCAAGTAGAGTCAGTAGAGTAGAGTATCGAGTAGAGTCAGTAGAGTAGAGTATCGAGTAGAGTCAGTAGAGTAGAGTATCGAGTAGAGTCAGTAGAGTAGAGTATCGAGTAGAGTCAGTAGAGTAGAGTATCAAGTAGAGTCAGTAGAGTAGAGTATCAAGTAGAGTCAGTAGAGTAGAGTAGAGTAGAGTATCGAGTAGTCAGTAGAGTAGGGTATCAAGTAGAGTCAGTAGAGTAGAGTATCAAGTAGAGTCAGTAGAGTAGAGTATCGAGTAGAGTCAGTAGAGTAGAGTATCAAGTAGAGTCAGTAGAGTAGAGTATCGAGTAGAGTCAGTAGAGTAGAGTATCGAGTAGAGTCAGTAGAGTAGAGTATCGAGTAGAGTCATTAGAGTAGAGTATCGAGTAGGGTCAGTAGAGTAGAGTATCGAGTAGAGTCAGTAGAGTAGAGTATCAAGTAGAGTCAGTAGAGTAGAGTAGAGTAGAGTATCAAGTAGAGTCAGTAGAGTAGGGTATCAAGTAGAGTCAGTAGAGTAGAGTATCAAGTAGAGTCAGTAGAGTAGAGTATCGAGTAGGGTCAGTAGAGTAGAGTATCAAGTAGAGTCAGTAGAGTAGAGTATCGAGTAGGGTCAGTAGAGTAGAGTATCGAGTAGAGTCAGTAGAGTAGAGTATCGAGTAGAGTCAGTAGAGTAGAGTATCGAGTAGAGTCAGTAGAGTAGAGTATCGAGTAGAGTCAGTAGAGTAGAGTATCAAGTAGAGTCAGTAGAGTAGAGTAGAGTAGAGTATCAAGTAGAGTCAGTAGAGTAGGGTATCAAGTAGAGTCAGTAGAGTAGAGTATCAAGTAGAGTCAGTAGAGTAGAGTATCGAGTAGAGTCAGTAGAGTAGAGTATCAAGTAGAGTCAGTAGAGTAGAGTATCGAGTAGGGTCAGTAGAGTAGAGTATCGAGTAGAGTCAGTAGAGTAGAGTATCGAGTAGAGTCAGTAGAGTAGAGTATCAAGTAGAGTCAGTAGAGTAGAGTATCGAGTAGAGTCAGTAGAGTAGAGTATCAAGTAGAGTCAGTAGAGTAGAGTATCGAGTAGAGTCAGTAGAGTAGAGTATCAAGTAGAGTCAGTAGAGTAGGGTATCAAGTAGAGTCAGTAGAGTAGAGTATCAAGTAGAGTCAGTAGAGTAGAGTATCGAGTAGAGTCAGTAGAGTAGAGTATCAAGTAGAGTCAGTAGAGTAGAGTATCGAGTAGGGTCAGTAGAGTAGAGTATCGAGTAGAGTCAGTAGAGTAGAGTATCGAGTAGAGTCAGTAGAGTAGAGTATCAAGTAGAGTCAGTAGAGTAGAGTATCGAGTAGAGTCAGTAGAGTAGAGTATCAAGTAGAGTCAGTAGAGTAGAGTATCGAGTAGAGTCAGTAGAGTAGAGTATCAAGTAGAGTCAGTAGAGTAGAGTATCAAGTAGAGTCAGTAGAGTAGAGTATCAAGTAGAGTCAGTAGGGTAGAGTATCAAGTAGAGTCAGTAGAGTAGAGTATCAAGTAGAGTCAGTAGAGTAGAGTATCGAGTAGGGTCAGTAGAGTAGAGTATCAAGTAGAGTCAGTAGAGTAGAGTATCGAGTAGAGTCAGTAGGGTAGAGTATCGAGTAGAGTCAGTAGAGTAGAGTATCAAGTAGAGTCAGTAGAGTAGAGTATCAAGTAGAGTCAGTAGAGTAGAGTATCAAGTAGAGTCAGTAGAGTAGGGTATCAAGTAGAGTCAGTAGAGTAGAGTATCAAGTAGAGTCAGTAGAGTAGGGTATCAAGTAGAGTCAGTAGAGTAGAGTATCAAGTAGAGTCAGTAGAGTGGAGTATCAAGTAGAGTCAGTAGAGTAGAGTATCAAGTAGAGTCAGTAGAGTAGAGTAGAGTAGAGTATCGAGTAGAGTCAGTAGAGTAGGGTATCAAGTAGAGTCAGTAGAGTAGAGTATCAAGTAGAGTCAGTAGAGTAGAGTATCGAGTAGAGTCAGTAGAGTAGGGTATCAAGTAGAGTCAGTAGAGTAGGGTATCAAGTAGAGTCAGTAGAGTAGAGTATCAAGTAGAGTCAGTAGAGTAGGGTATCAAGTAGAGTCAGTAGAGTAGAGTATCAAGTAGAGTCAGTAGAGTAGAGTATCAAGTAGAGTAGTAGAGTAGAGTATCAAGTAGAGTCAGTAGAGTAGAGTAGAGTAGAGTATCGAGTAGAGTCAGTAGAGTAGGGTATCAAGTAGAGTCAGTAGAGTAGAGTATCAAGTAGAGTCAGTAGAGTAGAGTATCGAGTAGAGTCAGTAGAGTAGAGTATCAAGTAGAGTCAGTAGAGTAGAGTATCGAGTAGGGTCAGTAGAGTAGAGTATCGAGTAGAGTCAGTAGAGTAGAGTATCGAGTAGAGTCAGTAGAGTAGAGTATCGAGTAGAGTCAGTAGAGTAGAGTATCGAGTAGAGTCAGTAGAGTAGAGTATCAAGTAGAGTCAGTAGAGTAGAGTAGAGTAGAGTATCAAGTAGAGTCAGTAGAGTAGGGTATCAAGTAGAGTCAGTAGAGTAGAGTATCAAGTAGAGTCAGTAGAGTAGAGTATCGAGTAGAGTCAGTAGAGTAGAGTATCAAGTAGAGTCAGTAGAGTAGAGTATCGAGTAGGGTCAGTAGAGTAGAGTATCGAGTAGAGTCAGTAGAGTAGAGTATCGAGTAGAGTCAGTAGAGTAGAGTATCAAGTAGAGTCAGTAGAGTAGAGTATCGAGTAGAGTCAGTAGAGTAGAGTATCAAGTAGAGTCAGTAGAGTAGAGTATCGAGTAGGGTCAGTAGAGTAGAGTATCGAGTAGAGTCAGTAGAGTAGAGTATCGAGTAGAGTCAGTAGAGTAGAGTATCAAGTAGAGTCAGTAGAGTAGAGTATCGAGTAGAGTCAGTAGAGTAGAGTATCGAGTAGAGTCAGTAGAGTAGAGTATCGAGTAGAGTCAGTAGAGTAGAGTATCAAGTAGAGTCAGTAGAGTAGAGTAGAGTAGAGTATCTAGTAGAGTCAGTAGAGTAGGGTATCAAGTAGAGTCAGTAGAGTAGAGTATCAAGTAGAGTCAGTAGAGTAGAGTATCGAGTAGAGTCAGTAGAGTAGAGTATCAAGTAGAGTCAGTAGAGTAGAGTATCGAGTAGGGTCAGTAGAGTAGAGTATCGAGTAGAGTCAGTAGAGTAGAGTATCAAGTAGAGTCAGTAGAGTAGAGTATCGAGTAGAGTCAGTAGAGTAGAGTATCAAGTAGAGTCAGTAGAGTAGAATATCGAGTAGAGTCAGTAGAGTAGAGTATCAAGTAGAGTCAGTAGGGTAGAGTATCAAGTAGAGTCAGTAGAGTAGAGTATCAAGTAGAGTCAGTAGAGTAGAGTATCGAGTAGAGTCAGTAGAGTAGAGTATCAAGTATAGTCAGTAGAGTAGAGTATCGAGTAGAGTCAGTAGGGTAGAGTATCGAGTAGAGTCAGTAGAGTAGAGTATCAAGTAGAGTCAGTAGAGTAGAGTATCAAGTAGAGTCAGTAGAGTAGAGTATCAAGTAGAGTCAGTAGAGTAGGGTATCAAGTAGAGTCAGTAGAGTAGAGTATCAAGTAGAGTCAGTAGAGTAGGGTATCAAGTAGAGTCAGTAGAGTAGAGTATCAAGTAGAGTCAGTAGAGTGGAGTATCAAGTAGAGTCAGTAGAGTAGAGTATCAAGTAGAGTCAGTAGAGTAGAGTAGAGTAGAGTATCGAGTAGAGTCAGTAGAGTAGGGTATCAAGTAGAGTCAGTAGAGTAGAGTATCAAGTAGAGTCAGTAGAGTAGAGTATCGAAGTAGAGTCAGTAGAGTAGAGTATCAAGTAGTGTCAGTAGAGTAGGGTATCAAGTAGAGTCAGTAGAGTAGAGTATCAAGTAGAGTCAGTAGAGTAGGGTATCAAGTAGAGTCAGTAGAGTAGAGTATCAAGTAGAGTCAGTAGAGTAGAGTATCAAGTAGAGTCAGTAGAGTAGAGTATCAAGTAGAGTCAGTAGAGTAGAGTAGAGTAGAGTATCGAGTAGAGTCAGTAGAGTAGGGTATCAAGTAGAGTCAGTAGAGTAGAGTATCAAGTAGAGTCAGTAGAGTAGAGTATCGAGTAGAGTCAGTAGAGTAGAGTATCAAGTAGAGTCAGTAGAGTAGAGTATCGAGTAGGGTCAGTAGAGTAGAGTATCGAGTAGAGTCAGTAGAGTAGAGTATCGAGTAGAGTCAGTAGAGTAGAGTATCGAGTAGAGTCAGTAGAGTAGAGTATCGAGTAGAGTCAGTAGAGTAGAGTATCAAGTAGAGTCAGTAGAGTAGAGTAGAGTAGAGTATCAAGTAGAGTCAGTAGAGTAGGGTATCAAGTAGGGTCAGTAGAGTAGAGTATCAAGTAGAGTCAGTAGAGTAGAGTATCGAGTAGAGTCAGTAGAGTAGAGTATCAAGTAGAGTCAGTAGAGTAGAGTATCGAGTAGGGTCAGTAGAGTAGAGTATCGAGTAGAGTCAGTAGAGTAGAGTATCGAGTAGAGTCAGTAGAGTAGAGTATCAAGTAGAGTCAGTAGAGTAGAGTATCGAGTAGAGTCAGTAGAGTAGAGTATCAAGTAGAGTCAGTAGAGTAGAGTATCGAGTAGGGTCAGTAGAGTAGAGTATCGAGTAGAGTCAGTAGAGTAGAGTATCGAGTAGAGTCAGTAGAGTAGAGTATCAAGTAGAGTCAGTAGAGTAGAGTATCGAGTAGAGTCAGTAGAGTAGAGTATCGAGTAGAGTCAGTAGAGTAGAGTATCGAGTAGAGTCAGTAGAGTAGAGTATCAAGTAGAGTCAGTAGAGTAGAGTAGTATCGAGTAGAGTCAGTAGAGTAGGGTATCAAGTAGAGTCAGTAGAGTAGAGTATCAAGTAGAGTCAGTAGAGTAGAGTATCGAGTAGAGTCAGTAGAGTAGAGTATCAAGTAGAGTCAGTAGAGTAGAGTATCGAGTAGGGTCAGTAGAGTAGAGTATCGAGTAGAGTCAGTAGAGTAGAGTATCGAGTAGAGTCAGTAGAGTAGAGTATCGAGTAGAGTCAGTAGAGTAGAGTATCGAGTAGAGTCAGTAGAGTAGAGTATCAAGTAGAGTCAGTAGAGTAGAGTATCGAGTAGAGTCAGTAGAGTAGAGTATCAAGTAGAGTCAGTAGAGTAGAGTATCGAGTAGAGTCAGTAGAGTAGAGTATCAAGTAGAGTCAGTAGAGTAGAGTATCAAGTAGAGTCAGTAGAGTAGAGTATCAAGTAGAGTCAGTAGAGTAGAGTATCAAGTAGAGTCAGTAGAGTAGAGTATCAAGTAGAGTCAGTAGAGTAGAGTATCAAGTAGAGTCAGTAGAGTAGAGTATCAAGTAGAGTCAGTAGAGTAGAGTATCAAGTAGAGTCAGTAGAGTAGAGTATCAAGTAGAGTCAGTAGAGTCAGTAGAGTAGAGTATCGAGTAGAGTCAGTAGAGTAGGGTATCGAGTAGAGTCAGTAGAGTAGAGTATCAAGTAGAGTCAGTAGAGTAGAGTATCGAGTAGAGTCAGTAGAGTAGAGTATCAAGTAGAGTCAGTAGAGTAGGTATCAAGTAGAGTCAGTAGAGTAGAGTATCAAGTAGAGTCAGTAGAGTAGAGTATCAAGTAGAGTCAGTAGAGTAGAGTATCAAGTAGAGTCAGTAGAGTAGAGTATCAAGTAGAGTCAGTAGAGTAGAGTATCAAGTAGAGTCAGTAGAGTAGAGTAGAGTAGAGTATCGAGTAGAGTCAGTAGAGTAGAGTATCAAGTAGAGTCAGTAGAGTAGAGTATCAAGTAGAGTCAGTAGAGTAGAGTATCGAGTAGAGTCAGTAGAGTAGAGTATCAAGTAGAGTCAGTAGAGTAGAGTATCAAGTAGAGTCAGTAGAGTAGAGTATCAAGTAGAGTCAGTAGAGTAGAGTATCAAGTAGAGTCAGTAGAGTAGAGTATCAAGTAGAGTCAGTAGAGTAGAGTATCAAGTAGAGTCAGTAGAGTAGAGTATCAAGTAGAGTCAGTAGAGTAGAGTATCGAAGTAGAGTCAGTAGAGTAGGGTATCAAGTAGAGTCAGTAGAGTAGAGTATCAAGTAGAGTCAGTAGAGTAGAGTATCGAGTAGAGTCAGTAGAGTAGAGTATCAAGTAGAGTCAGTAGAGTAGAGTATCGAGTAGGGTCAGTAGAGTAGAGTATCGAGTAGAGTCAGTAGAGTAGAGTATCGAGTAGAGTCAGTAGAGTAGAGTATCGAGTAGAGTCAGTAGAGTAGAGTATCGAGTAGAGTCAGTAGAGTAGAGTATCAAGTAGAGTCAGTAGAGTAGAGTAGAGTAGAGTATCAAGTAGAGTCAGTAGAGTAGGGTATCAAGTAGGGTCAGTAGAGTAGAGTATCAAGTAGAGTCAGTAGAGTAGAGTATCGAGTAGAGTCAGTAGAGTAGAGTATCAAGTAGAGTCAGTAGAGTAGAGTATCGAGTAGGGTCAGTAGAGTAGAGTATCGAGTAGAGTCAGTAGAGTAGAGTATCGAGTAGAGTCAGTAGAGTAGAGTATCAAGTAGAGTCAGTAGAGTAGAGTATCGAGTAGAGTCAGTAGAGTAGAGTATCAAGTAGAGTCAGTAGAGTAGAGTATCGAGTAGGGTCAGTAGAGTAGAGTATCGAGTAGTGTCAGTAGAGTAGAGTATCGAGTAGAGTCAGTAGAGTAGAGTATCAAGTAGAGTCAGTAGAGTAGAGTATCGAGTAGAGTCAGTAGAGTAGAGTATCGAGTAGAGTCAGTAGAGTAGAGTATCGAGTAGAGTCAGTAGAGTAGAGTATCAAGTAGAGTCAGTAGAGTAGAGTAGAGTAGAGTATCAAGTAGAGTCAGTAGAGTAGGGTATCAAGTAGAGTCAGTAGAGTAGAGTATCAAGTAGAGTCAGTAGAGTAGAGTATCGAGTAGAGTCAGTAGAGTAGAGTATCAAGTAGAGTCAGTAGAGTAGAGTATCGAGTAGGGTCAGTAGAGTAGAGTATCGAGTAGAGTCAGTAGAGTAGAGTATCGAGTAGAGTCAGTAGAGTAGAGTATCGAGTAGAGTCAGTAGAGTAGAGTATCGAGTAGAGTCAGTAGAGTAGAGTATCAAGTAGAGTCAGTAGAGTAGAGTATCGAGTAGAGTCAGTAGAGTAGAGTATCAAGTAGAGTCAGTAGAGTAGAGTATCAAGTAGAGTCAGTAGAGTAGAGTATCAAGTAGAGTCAGTAGGGTAGAGTATCAAGTAGAGTCAGTAGAGTAGAGTATCAAGTAGAGTCAGTAGAGTAGAGTATCAAGTAGAGTCAGTAGAGTAGAGTATCAAGTAGAGTCAGTAGAGTAGAGTATCGAGTAGAGTCAGTAGGGTAGAGTATCGAGTAGAGTCAGTAGAGTAGAGTATCAAGTAGAGTCAGTAGAGTAGAGTATCAAGTAGAGTCAGTAGAGTCAGTAGAGTAGAGTATCAAGTAGAGTCAGTAGAGTAGGGTATCGAGTAGAGTCAGTAGAGTAGAGTATCGAGTAGAGTCAGTAGAGTAGAGTATCAAGTAGAGTCAGTAGAGTAGGGTATCAAGTAGAGTCAGTAGAGTAGAGTATCAAGTAGAGTCAGTAGAGTAGAGTATCAAGTAGAGTCAGTAGAGTAGAGTATCAAGTAGAGTCAGTAGAGTAGGGTATCAAGTAGAGTCAGTAGAGTAGAGTATCAAGTAGAGTCAGTAGAGTAGAGTATCGAGTAGAGTCAGTAGAGTAGAGTAGAGTAGAGTATCAAGTAGAGTCAGTAGAGTAGGGTATCAAGTAGAGTCAGTAGAGTAGAGTATCAAGTAGAGTCAGTAGAGTAGAGTATCGAGTAGAGTCAGTAGAGTAGAGTATCAAGTAGAGTCAGTAGAGTAGAGTATCAAGTAGAGTCAGTAGAGTAGAGTATCAAGTAGAGTCAGTAGAGTAGAGTATCAAGTAGAGTCAGTAGAGTAGAGTATCAAGTAGAGTCAGTAGAGTAGAGTATCAGTAGAGTCAGTAGAGTAGAGTATCAAGTAGAGTCAGTAGAGTAGAGTATCAGTAGAGTCAGTAGGTAGAGTATCAAGTAGAGTCAGTAGAGTAGGGTATCAAGTAGAGTCAGTAGAGTAGAGTATCAGTAGAGTCAGTAGAGTAGAGTATCGAGTAGAGTCAGTAGAGTAGAGTATCAAGTAGAGTCAGTAGAGTAGAGTATCGAGTAGAGTCAGTAGAGTAGAGTATCGAGTAGAGTCAGTAGAGTAGAGTATCGAGTAGAGTCAGTAGAGTAGAGTATCGAGTAGAGTCAGTAGAGTAGAGTATCGAGTAGAGTCAGTAGAGTAGAGTATCAAGTAGAGTCAGTAGAGTAGAGTAGAGTAGAGTATCAAGTAAGTCAGTAGAGTAGGGTATCAAGTAGAGTCAGTAGAGTAGAGTATCAAGTAGAGTCAGTAGAGTAGAGTATCGAGTAGAGTCAGTAGAGTAGAGTATCAAGTAGAGTCAGTAGAGTAGAGTATCGAGTAGGGTCAGTAGAGTAGAGTATCGAGTAGAGTCAGTAGAGTAGAGTATCAAGTAGAGTCAGTAGAGTAGAGTATCAAGTAGAGTCAGTAGAGTAGAGTATCGAGTAGAGTCAGTAGAGTAGAGTATCAAGTAGAGTCAGTAAAGTAGAGTATCGAGTAGGGTCAGTAGAGTAGAGTATCGAGTAGAGTCAGTAGAGTAGAGTATCGAGTAGAGTCAGTAGAGTAGAGTATCAAGTAGAGTCAGTAGAGTAGAGTATCGAGTAGAGTCAGTAGAAGAGTATCGAGTAGAGTCAGTAGAGTAGAGTATCGAGTAGAGTCAGTAGAGTAGAGTATCAAGTAGAGTCAGTAGAGTAGAGTAGAGTAGAGTATCAAGTAGAGTCAGTAGAGTAGGGTATCAAGTAGAGTCAGTAGAGTAGAGTATCAAGTAGAGTCAGTAGAGTAGAGTATCGAGTAGAGTCAGTAGAGTAGAGTATCAAGTAGAGTCAGTAGAGTAGAGTATCGAGTAGGGTCAGTAGAGTAGAGTATCGAGTAGAGTCAGTAGAGTAGAGTATCGAGTAGAGTCAGTAGAGTAGAGTATCAAGTAGAGTCAGTAGAGTAGAGTATCGAGTAGAGTCAGTAGAGTAGAGTATCAAGTAGAGTCAGTAGAGTAGAATATCGAGTAGAGTCAGTAGAGTAGAGTATCAAGTAGAGTCAGTAGAGTAGAGTATCAAGTAGAGTCAGTAGAGTAGAGTATCAAGTAGAGTCAGTAGGGTAGAGTATCAAGTAGAGTCAGTAGAGTAGAGTATCAAGTAGAGTCAGTAGAGTAGAGTATCAAGTAGAGTCAGTAGAGTAGAGTATCAAGTAGAGTCAGTAGAGTAGAGTATCGAGTAGAGTCAGTAGGGTAGAGTATCGAGTAGAGTCAGTAGAGTAGAGTATCAAGTAGAGTCAGTAGAGTAGAGTATCAAGTAGAGTCAGTAGAGTAGAGTATCAAGTAGAGTCAGTAGAGTAGGGTATCAAGTAGAGTCAGTAGAGTAGAGTATCAAGTAGAGTCAGTAGAGTAGGGTATCAAGTAGAGTCAGTAGAGTAGAGTATCAAGTAGAGTCAGTAGAGTGGAGTATCAAGTAGAGTCAGTAGAGTAGAGTATCAAGTAGAGTCAGTAGAGTAGGGTATCAAGTAGAGTCAGTAGAGTAGAGTATCAAGTAGAGTCAGTAGAGTAGAGTATCAAGTAGAGTCAGTAGAGTAGAGTATCAAGTAGAGTCAGTAGAGTAGGGTATCAAGTAGAGTCAGTAGAGTAGAGTATCAAGTAGAGTCAGTAGAGTAGAGTATCGAGTAGAGTCAGTAGAGTAGAGTATCGAGTAGAGTCAGTAGAGTAGAGTATCGAGTAGAGTCAGTAGAGTAGAGTATCGAGTAGAGTCAGTAGAGTAGAGTATCAAGTAGAGTCAGTAGAGTAGAGTATCGAGTAGAGTCAGTAGAGTAGAGTATCAAGTAGAGTCAGTAGAGTGGAGTATCAAGTAGAGTCAGTAGAGTAGGGTATCAAGTAGAGTCAGTAGAGTAGAGTATCAAGTAGAGTCAGTAGAGTAGAGTATCAAGTAGAGTCAGTAGAGTAGAGTATCAAGTAGAGTCAGTAGAGTAGAGTATCAAGTAGAGTCAGTAGAGTAGAGTATCAAGTAGAGTCAGTAGAGTAGGGTATCAAGTAGAGTCAGTAGAGTAGAGTATCAAGTAGAGTCAGTAGAGTAGAGTATCAAGTAGAGTCAGTAGAGTAGGGTATCAAGTAGAGTCAGTAGAGTAGAGTATCAAGTAGAGTCAGTAGAGTAGAGTATCAAGTAGAGTCAGTAGAGTAGAGTATCAAGTAGAGTCAGTAGAGTAGGGTATCAAGTAGAGTGTGTTAGAATAATTATAATATGATACATTATATAGCGCGCCATCTGTTATGAGGAATGGAAACTATTTTTGACCGTATGATTCTTTTAAAAATTAAATAATTATCTACTGCCCTTACTGTAATTAACACAGCGGTATGGTAAATTAAACAAACGAAACCGCTGGAGAGGTCACTACTAATGAGCCAGGCCCTCCCATTAATTTTTCATTGCAGTAAGGGCAGTAGAAAATTGTTTAATTTCAAAAAGAATCATACGTGTTTAAAATAGTATCAATTTCTCCTAACAGATGGCGCGATATGCATCATTTTAAGTTGTGTGGTAACATAGTTGTGGCTATTTATTCCTAGAGGGAAAACGTTGTTCACATATTGGACCACTTCTCCACATGGAAAACAAACAATCACACGGAATTTAAATCAATGCAAATACTGCGCTGGATAACCCATATAAACTTCACTTTAAAATATTTTAAATTTTATAAAACTGCGAATGATATTCCAAATAACTTAATAAATCCGTGGCTTCTACTGAACAACTAGGTGAATGAACTAATTTATTAGCCTCTAAGACTTTATATTCCGACTTTAGACAACTCTCTACCCTTGATCTATCCATGTATGAAACTATAAAGAAGCCATATAATTATGTATAATACATTGTTGTATATTCCTTTGTCCCTTGTACTTATCTAAATTTCTGTCAATTCTACAAATTATTGTTTTTTTAGAAAAGGAACTGCTTGTTCTCGATTGTTTGTATATAAGTTTATACCAAGCCTTTTCTTTCTTCTTTCCCTATATTTGATAATTCTAAATAACATTGCTGATTATTGTTTCTATTACTGTTATTTCTGTATATACCCTCTTCTACTCGGAGAATCTGTATAAGACCGAAAGGAACTGCTTGTTCTCGATTGTTTTTATATAAGTTTATACCAAGCCCTTTTTTTCTTCTTTCCCTATATTTGATACATTGTAAATAACATTACTGATTATTGTTACTATTATTGTTATTTCTGTATATATCCTCTTCTACTCGGAGAATCTGTATAAGACTGAAAGTTCTTAATAAAGATTTTTGTTTTTTAAACTTATACTGTGAAATAAATGTTTTGTTTTCTTTAAAAATCAGGATACGAAGATGAACAATTAATTATATTTATTTTAAGAGAGGGAACTTCCTAACTTATGGCCTATTTATCAATTATTTCTATCTGCAGCCTAACTCGAGCTGTCTCCATATAAAACATAAACAATCATGATGATAACTTTTATTTTTAAATTCTATGAATAATTACATAATACATCACAATAATTGCAAAGGATTTAAAACGATATTTCAATCGAAATAATTGCAAAAAGTTTCTTTATTCATTAAAAATGGCTTTTGTTTTTGTTGTTGTTGAATTTAAATCAATGCTACTGACTTATCTCTTCTTGTTGTTCACTACTCGAAAGCTGATAAACCATTGACTTCTCCAATGGATCGAATGTGGGACGTTTGAGATTCAATATTTATTCTTTATAATTCAAAATTATAGCTGATATAACGATGATATAAAGAGAGATATAGTCTGGGTTCTTTGAGAGCAGAAGTCTAGCTACCCGGTATTGATATTAGTGGAAGCGTGTATCCCCTATAATAGAAATTACGCACCATCCGCTGAAAGCTTGAAGGTCAAGCTTTTTCGGAGAAAGACAAAGGACAACACAAATCAGCCATCTAGGTGAAAGGCCAGCTGGAGGAAAAGGGAATTCTGGTTGACACAAGAAGGTTGTGGGAGCACCGACAAAGGGAAGCCTGGGAGAGATGGATAAGGTTCGTGGCTGAGGGAAAAGGCTTCACCAAGTACACCAAGTACTCACTGCAAGCAAATTAGGCGTTAGCTTTATTAGGTTCAACAACAATTACAGGGATAGTGGATATTGCTGCTGCTGTGATGGAGATGCATGGAGTCATCTGAGACTCTTCTTTGAACACGACAACAACAACAATTACAGGAAGGGTAAGCATAAATCACCTATACGTATTTAATAAATAAAATACTTCGTTGTTGAAATTATTCTCATCTAACCTTGCAATAAGAAGAGTGGTAATTCTCTATTAATAAACGAAACAGTGAATCTCTTCGGCCTTGAGCGACAAGATTAGTGAATATAGGACAACGATAATCTTCCTATTCCCTATAGAAGAAACACAGGGAGAAGAGCTTCTTCTATAAAAGGACGATCGTGAAAGATTTCGGGCAATACGCCCTTCTAATGGTACAAAATAATATTTATCTTGGTCCTTAGAATTTCCTATAAATAGAATTTAAATTTTTAATTCGAAATTTTGGATAATTCGAACCTTTTTTTTTTTTTTTGGTCCCTAGAGCTTAAAATTTATACAGAGTATATAGAGTTCAATCAATTATGTGCATCATTAGTAAAATGGAAGCATTTCCTCGAGATCATTAACGGTCAAATCTTGGCGAATATCAGAACTGTTGAAGTTGATCAAGTTGGAATAGAACAGTTTAGTAACTTAGGAAATAGACAACAGAGGATCTCATGAATCG
This sequence comes from Cordylochernes scorpioides, assembly GCA_030710605.1. Classification (NCBI taxonomy): domain Eukaryota; kingdom Metazoa; phylum Arthropoda; class Arachnida; order Pseudoscorpiones; family Chernetidae; genus Cordylochernes; species Cordylochernes scorpioides. Next base: position 128,978,568 of record CP092864.1, on the reverse strand, counting down.
ATTGTTGGAAAGCCGAGAACCAAAATTATACAAAATCTTCTAATTTCTCTCACACACAATAGAAATTTAGATATTTAAATCACTTAATACCAAAGTTCTTATTTGAAAATATTGTATACTCGTATTGTATATCGTATTATATATCGTATATCGTATTGTATACACCCATCCCCCGATTTACACGGTAGATACGTAGATAGGTGTACACAGAAATAAAAATAAAATGCATTGACAGGTTAAAATATGTAGTCAGCACATAAGCTCGGGATTCCTCGTGAGATGTGTACACAGCGCATGTGTTCAATCACAGTAGCATTTAGTATAGTGCGATAAAAAAAAAAACGTATTTGGAAAACCGTGTAAAAGCGAAAACGTGTAAAACAAGTACCGTGTAAATCGGGGGATAGGTGTATTGTATATCGTATACTATCGTATTTAAAATAGTTTCGAATTTTGATAACAGATGGCGCGCTAGTGCATCATATAAAAGGACGATTGTACAAGATTTCGGGCAAGACGTCCTTCAACGGGTATAAAAGAAGAGCTTCTTGACTGAAATCTTGTACAATCATCCTTTTATAGAAGAAGCTCTTCTCCCTGTTTCTTCTTCCATATGCTTCCTTACTGCCGCCTTACCACATTCTATAAAACCTTTCCAATTAATACATAGCAATAACGCGCCATCTATTTAATACAAATGGAAGCATTAAAGCACGAATGTTTGTTTTCACAAATAAAACAAACTTCTACTGTCCTTACTGCGATGAAAAAATATGTTGGGAGGGCTTGGTTCATCAGTGGTGAACCCTCCCAGCGGTTTCACCAATTTAATCTACCAGACCGTTTCTTTAAAGCTCTAATACTGTATTGGATCATTCTGCTTTTATATGCAACGCTGAAGGATTGAATCTTAGAAATGGTATTTGAGCAAACTATGGGCATAAGCTTTTAGGACAGTAGAATTATATTTAAATATATTTTTTCATCGCACTAAGGGCAGTATTAATTTGGTTTACTTATGAAAAGAAACATTCGCGTTTTGGTATTTTCATTTGTATTATAACCTTTCCAATGTCCACCACAAGTCTTATTCTTTCCAACAATAGCCTGAACCCATTCCGTCCACAAGATTAACTCCCATAGCGGCCACTTCACAGTCCTAAATAACGGCCAGCTACTCCGTGGGTTACTATTGGCTTGAATGGCAAAGTGAGAAGTGTGGATAAGCTTCGATTATTCATCATTGACCTCATTGAAGACTTTGCCTGGTTAAAGCTTGTCGGTCCCAAGAAGAGTTTTGCTGGTCATATTTAAATCTAATAAAAATAACTTCAAAATTTGTAATCTTAATATGAATCCCCATATTTTTTTTTATTCTGGAAATAATTGTACATTCCCCTCCAAAAGTTAAGCACGACACCTAAAATGTAGACCAAAGTCTGACTGTCACGTGGTGTCCCTGAATAGTCAACCAATGACACAATATCTCTTTTTACCCATCATGGAGACTTATGGACTAAAGACTTTCCCACAATTCACCATCAGCAGAACCAAAGAGGCCTCATCAGACCACCTCTTAGAATGTATGAAGTCCTTATAAAAAAAGTGTCCAGTGCGGGGTTCGATCCCGGGTCGTAGCTGCTGAAAAGCAACAGTTTGGACCATCCTTCCACTGACTTCAGAGAAGTAGAAGTCTTCCATTGGACCATCCTTCTACTGACTTCAGAGAAGTAGAAGTCTTCCATTGGACCATCCTTCCACTGACTTCAGAGAAGTAGAAGTTTTCCATTGGACCATCCTTCCACTGACGTCAGAGAAGTAGAAGTCTTCCATTGGACCATCCTTCCACTGACTTCAGAGAAGTAGAAGTCTTCCATTGGACCATCCTTCCACTGACTTCAGAGAAGTAGAAGTTTTCCATTGGACCATCCTTCCACTGACTTCAGAGAAGTAGAAGTCTTCCATTGGACCATCCTTCCACTGACTTCAGAGAAGTAGAAGTCTTCCATTGGACCATTTTTCCACTGACTTCAGAGAAGTAGAAGTCTTCCATCCCTATGTAAGAACTTAGCGGCTTCAGTGGGAGATGGATTCACCCTAATAGATAACAATGCTCGGCCACATAAAGTAAACATAGTGGGTGATGTATTAGCACGTCGTCTGTTATAAGAAATTTGAAATATTTTTGACTCTTATGTTTATTTTTAAAATAAATCAATATTCTACTGCCCTTACTGTAATGATAAATTCAGGCCCTCCCATTTTTTTATTATTACAGTAAGGGCAGTAGAATATTGATTTATTTTAAAAATAAACATAAGAGTCAAAAATGGTTCAAATTTCTTATAACAGACGACGTGCTAATACATCACCCACTATGTTTACTTTATGTGGCCGAGCATTGTTATCTATTAGGGTGAATCCATCTCCCACTGAAGCCGCTAAGTTCTTACATAGGGATGGAAGACTTCTACTTCTCTGAAGTAGAGGGTCGGTGGAAGGATGGTCCAAACCGTTGCTTTTCAGCAGCTACGACCCGTGATAGAATCCCGCACACTGGACACTTTTTTATAAGGACTTCATACATTCCAAGAGGTGGTCTGGTGAGGCCTCTTTGTTCTTGCAGATGGTGAATTGTGGGAAAGTCTTTAAGTCCATAAGTCTCCATGATGGGTAAAAAGAGATATTGTGTCATTGGTTGACTCTAGTGGTTGATGTTTGATCAAGTTATCCAATGAATGGTGTGTCCAGAATTTTCCCCGACCTCGACTATTGGAACATTTACGGGATGCTTTAGATGGGGTCATTCACTACCTATATCTACAGGAATTGAAAACTGCTCGCCAATCAGTTTCAATCATTGTCATCAACGGATTGAAGGCTTGGGTCGATGAGTAGATATCAGAGACAGAAGTGAGAGTTATATCCTATATTGAAGTTGTTGTTTTTTTTTATATTATTATTTTATTTTGGAGATTTTCAAAACATTTTACATTTTTAAAGCATATTCTAATATAAAGTGTATGCTGAATATTACATATATGTTATGATTATTTTTTGTTTTGTTGTTGAAAAAGAGAGAGAGAGAGGTGCAGTCGTGAAAAGTAAAGATAATTATTTACCTTTCAAGTAGTTTTTATTTTGAATTACTTGAAGTAAATTACACATAAAATTATTTATCACAGCAATATAGAATTTATAAAATGAATTCTATAATCGTGATTTAAAAATAATAGGTGGGGTCAACTATATATATTTACAACAATTATTAAAGTGGTATGTTCTGAATCTATGGTCAAAAAATATAGAACAGTCAATGAATGAAAATGAAATATATGTTTTTAAAAAAAATAAAATATTTTCATTTTAGATTATATAATATACTAGCGGACGTACCCGGCTTCGCCCGGGTTTTACCCGAGTAAAGGTTTGTCTAACGAACATTTGTTAAAACAATTCTCTAGAAACTTATTTAAAAAATAATAGATATATTTTGATAATTTGAAACTCGTAAATTTGAATCTCTCGATAAAGTGAACATTTTTTCCCGGTCCCTGTGTGCCGTGTCATCCTGAATTTTGTCTTTCCAAATTTTCTACATTACAAAATCATCGTTTTATCTAGTGAACATTTTTTCCCGGTCCCTTGAAAAATACTCGATAAGTTGAATAAAATCAATATTAATTTGTTCCCTCGGTAATTGGAAGTTAAAGGAATAGTATCTTTGCCTTGGAATTGTATCATTATTCTTGTCTCAAATAAATTGCCGTGTCGATAAAACTAACTTTGACTTGTGCGCAAAATTCCCACGCTCTACGGGCGGAGATCAGAGCTTGGTTAAGTGGTTTCGTCGTGTAGAGGACAAAACGTTCCGTCGGCGGTTTCATGTTCAAGTCTTTCGCGCAGTCTCTTGGGATTAAAAGATTTGCTTCAAGCGAGGGGTGGCTCTCAAATTATATTAAAAAAAAAAAAAAAAAGACACGGGATATCATTTAAAAGATCTGCGGAGAGAGCGCCAGCGTGGATATTTCCATTTGTTCGCAAAGGATTGACGACCTAAACCAACTTTTGAATGGCTATGACCTATGGTTATCGTCTGATTTCTGCTAATTTACCTGGTTCAAATCACATTAATAGGTACCGCTCAGAAAGAGCAACCTAGTTCATGATAATTGAACAATGAATAATATGTGAAGGTTATTCACATTATAAACAATTTTTAACGCGGGATTCAATCCCGGTTCATGACTGTCGGGAATCGAGCGTCTTACCGTCTCATCCACCGACTTATTTTTTTCTACTAATTCAAAAATGAATAGAGGTTCGGGTATAAAGCAAATTAAAAGGGAAAACAGGAAACTTTTATCAAGTTGGTATGCTTACAGGACGAAACTATGCAAAAGCTTCTATATAAGTTATTTAATTCTTAGTATCGCATTTATATTTATTCGAATTATATATTTAAACGATACTCATTATTTCTTTTGATTTTTATATCGTATATATCGTCTTGCACAATTATTTAAACTTTTTAAAATAAAGTACAATACTTAAAATAAAATATGTTTCTTATACAATCTAAAATTAGAAAATAAACTTTTAAATCGGTAACCTCAAGGAGATAGCCATTATAAAGCACTAATATTTGAATTAGTTTTACTTAATATATTAGCCCTGAAAGACCCAAGGTCATCAGGCATGGAGCAGACTTTCTGCCAAAACCTAAGCCTATCTCCGTCGCAAGGTGGCGCTGCTTGCGAGTTAAATCTACAAATCTGCAAATAACTCTAAGGATATTCAAGATATTCAAGAAATTATTTTTCAGAAACCTTCCCAGTACTATACTAAATAATTTCCCAAAGTTTCATGGCGTTCCAATGAGTGGTTTGGTCAGGCATAAAGGACAGACAGACACACACACATACATTCATTTTTATATATATTATATATGTACCAAAAGTGGCCTCTCTACCATTTAATGTGAATCAGAACGATACCTTTTATGCATCACCCCAGTAAAAAACTTTACTAGTGTTGATATAGGATGAGCCACAACATAGTTTTGACAAATTCAGATAAAGATAACCTGTATACCATTGGTTTTGGTCTATGGCTCTAAAGGGGCGGCTTCAATTTCATAACATTCTACGTGAGGGGTTATAAAATATGATTTTTAGAATATAGGAAAATTGAAAATTCAAAAATACTCTTAGTCCATTGATACAAAAATTTAAGGAGAGAATTACAAAAATGAATGAGAATTTATAATAATTTTATAATATTATAACAAGGTATTTATTAATTTTATTATTTTTATTTACATAGTGGTAATTTTTATGTTTATATTTTGCTACTCTGTAAATTTCCCTCGTGGCTTATCTTTTGTTTACTTTTCATAGTTTGTGCTTGCCTGAAATAAATTGTTGTCTCCTCCTGAAGTTTTTTTGTCTTCCCTAATTTTCCACGTGGCAATATGAAGGTTATTCATGTGTTAAACAAAAGGTTAACGAGGGATTCAATCCCAGTTCATGGCTGTCGGGAATCGAGGGTGTTACCTACTGGTCCACCAACTCTTTATTTTTTTGCTTTTTTAAATTAATTTGATGATCTTTTTTATATTTTTTTCTTTTAGATTCATAAATAAAATATTTTATCTTATCGATAAGTTTTACTTGTCTAAATAATTACAATTTAAAATATATATAATATAAGAGAAAATTTTAAACTATTTCTGAAACTCGTGGCTTATCTTTTGATTACCTTTCATAGTTTGTGCTTGCCTGAAATAAATTGGTGTGTCATCCTGAAGTTTTTGTCTTCCTTAATTTTCCACGTGGCAATATAATAATTATATAATACGGCTTTTTCTCTGAATTTGCCTAAACTGGTGTTGTGATTCGTTCTTTATCATCATTAGTAACGTTTTTTACCTAGGACACAGTGGATCGTTCTGATGAATAATTAAAGAGAGAGATGTCTCTTTTGGTACAGGAATACCTCACACACAACACACACACACGCACACACAAACCTTTATTAAGACACACAGGTCTTACAGAGGATTCTCCTTGGGGTTACAAGACGGAGAAACCCATGAAAGTGGGAAATATACAAAGGGGTATTATTAAATATAGTTTTACGGGCTACTAACCAAAGTTATTATTTTTGAGCCCAAACGCGATGTCAGGTGGCAAGTGACCCTAGGATCTGGCGGCAGGAGATGTGTCGCAGGGGTGGTGGAAACGTTGGGCAAGCAGGGGAACAGCGCCAGGATGCAGTGAGGCAGGAGCCTTGAATAGGCCAGGAATCCAGAAGAAGTGGCAGATAGAAAATTGGAGGCAGAAGGTCCTTGAAGCCTAGAACTAGAGGGCCCTAGACTTCAGGATGGGGCAGCTTGAGGCTCTCGCCTCGTGCTTGTCGGGAAGGCCCTTGGAGCAGCAGTTGGGGGTAAAAATGGAGATAGATTATATACACATGGTAAATATATATAGATTATTATTTGAATAATCCTATAGAAAATAAGAATATATGATTTGGATTTTTTTTTTTTGAAATATGGGTGGGAGAAGTGGAGAGCGAAAAGAGGAAAGAAAACAGGTATTTACATATGGAACATACATATAATGGAACAAGTCAATTTAAGCTCTTCTGCTCACACAGCACAGATGGACCATGGCTTTTTTCAAGAAATCTTCAAGAGATTTTCCAGGAAAATCCGAGTGTTCAGAGATGTAAGGTAAACACCGTTGGTACCATCCTCTCGCAACTTCATATTACACACACCATGATTTCGTAAATAAGTGTAGAGACAAGAAAGGAACAGCGGGTGGACCAATGAGGAAGTCGTCTCAAGATAACAACGTCACTTATTGGTTTCCAGTAATTGAGCTCCATCCGGGCACAAGCACATCCGGCCTGCTGGGGAGGTCAATATTTACTGGGAGGGTGGGTCGCGTGTCAACCACCCCATTGCACAAACATGCCTTCTCTCGGCCACTTTCCTGAAATCTCTTCATTTGGTCGAATCTTGGTTCTTCATTTGGTCCTTCATTTGGTCGAATCTTGGTTCTTCATTTGGTCCTTTATTTGGTCGAATCTTGGTTCTTCATTTGGTCGAATCTTGGTTCTTCATTTGGTCCTTCATTTGGTCGAATCTTGGTTCTTCATTTGGTCCTTTATTTGGTCGAATCTTGGTTCTTCATTTGGTCCTTCATTTGGTCGAATCTTGTTCTTCATTTGGTCCTTCATTTGGTCGAATCTTGGTTCTTCATTTGGTCCTTCATTTGGTCGAATCTTGGTTCTTCATTTGGTCCTTCATTTGGTCGAATCTTGGTTCTTCATTTGGTCCTTCATTTGGTCGAATCTTGTTCTTCATTTGGTCCTTCATTTGGTCGAATCTTGTTCTTCATTTGGTCCTTCATTTGGTCGAATCTTGTTCTTCATTTGGTCCTTCATTTGGTCGAATCTTGGTTCTTCATTTGATCGCATCCAACCTCCAGAGAACAATCATTAAAACCTTAATATAACATTTACCTAAATACACAAACACAAAAGCCTTTATTAAGACAATAGTCTTATACACAGAGTTTTCAAATGAAAATAATAAAAGTAAAAGTCAATATTACAATTAGTGGTAATATATATTGTACTCCCTTGGCTTGCTTCCAAATACAGAAAGAGAAAAATTTCGTTTAAAAATATTCCATTACTTATTACCAGTTGCAAATAAGACACGCTATATCCGATCTGGATAATTGCGCGTTAAACTATTTACAATAATTGTAGTAGAGTAGGTAACAGAATTATCAAAAAGAAAATAAACAACTAAGAAAAAGAACATTAAATAAACATATACATTCAACAATTAAGCAACAACCTAAGCAGATAGAAGAAACCACAAGGTAGTTATTTACAACTAGACGAATGGCCCGGGCAACGCCCGGGTTTTACCCGAGTGCGGATATGTTTTTAAAACGTTGTCTTGGGTGGTCGCTATAGACAGGGTGGTCTGTATAGACAGGTGAATGTAACACACAGCTGATAACAGGGTTGTCTAGAGTGGCCGCTATAGACAGGTGTATGTATCACACAGCTGATAACAGGGTTATCTGGAATGGCCGCTATATACAGGGTGGTCTGTATAGACAGGTGGATGTATCACACAGCTGATAGCAGGGTTGTCTAGAGTGGCCGCTATAGACAGGTGAATGTAACACACAGCTGATAACAGGGTTGCCTAAAGTGACCGCTATAGACAGGGTGGTCTGTATAGACAGGTGGATGTATCACACAGCTGATAACAGGGTTGTCTAGAGTGGCCGCTATAGACAGGTGTATGTATCACACAGCTGATAACAGGGTTATCTGGAATGGCCGCTATATACAGGGTGGTCTGTATAGACAGGTGGATGTATCACACAGCTGATAACAGGGTTGTCTAGATGGTCGCTATAGGCAGGGTGGTCAGTGGTCGCTATAGACAGGGTGGTCTGTATAGACAGGTGGATGTATCACACTGCTGATAACAGGGTTGTCTAGAATGGCCGCTATAGACAGGTGTATGTATCACACAGCTGATAACAGGGTTGTCTAGAGGGGGGCAGGGAGGACACGTGTTCGCCGGCGGCAGCCAATGGGCGCGCATTCTATCCGTGAGCTTCAGAATAAGGCAATTATATAAGTAAAAAGCTATAAAACGAAGAGAATTTTTTTTTTTTATTAAAATGCATAGGCTACTAGCTTTCGGGCTCCAAGCCCTTCAACGGGTACAACATATTGAGAGAAAATAACGCTATATATAGTATCGATATGTGAAGAATCTGCATATATAACCATGTATGAGATAAAGATATCAGATTAAGTTATGGAAATAAGGCTTTTTTATAAATATTTGACGAAAATAGGATATGATATTAGTTAAAAAATTATATGACAGATTTAGCATAACACAAATAAGACTATTGCAATTAATAAGAGAACACATGATCATCTCTGGATGCCAATCAACTTTATATCAACGTGATGCTAAAGTAAAAAACCTAATAACAGTGAGGGAATTATGGTATGGCCCGCCATCAGCGTAATCATCGGACTATGAAAAAATAGGGGTCGATGTTTGGGTGGGGGGTGGGGAGTTTGTTTGCGGTGGGATTAATGGCAAGATCAGGGAAGAGAAGTGAACGGCCTAAAGGTTATTACATATATCTAGGTACTGCAATGGTATGTCGATGTGTCTGTTAATGCTATGGTTACTGATGGATAATATAGCTTCAATGATCAACCTCTGATACTTGGTGTTGACATTAGAGTATAGGGTGGTAGGGGAGGAAAGGTTGAATGAATGTCCGGTGGTGTTAATATGGTTGAATATAAGCGATCTATTGTCTTTGTTGGCAATACATCTACCGTGCTCAGTCATCCTGATGGCCACGGACCTACCAGTCTCGCCTATGTAAGATGCACTGCAATCGTTACAAGAGACCGAGTAGACCGAGCCACCAGAGGACTGAGCAACGGTAGATCTAGGTAATCTGGTGATAGGATGTCTGAGGATGGCGCCGATACTATTTCTATTAGAAAAATGGGTGTTAATCCCGTGCGTTCTGAGGATGCGGGAGATAGCGACTGATTGGGCGGAGAAGGGAAGTAAACAACTGTTTCTGGTAATTGTAGGAGGTCTAACGGAAGAAGGGTCAAATTTATACTTATGTATGAAATGGGGGGGGGGGGGGGGGTATTGGGACAGAGCCAGCTGTTTAATGATTAGAGAAAATTCAATGGTTCTAAACAGTGGAAGGGAGCAGTGGGTGAACAATCTCTTGGTAAGAGTACGGACAGTATTTATTTTATGTGATAGGGGACATGAAGAATTGAAGTCTGTTAAGATTGTTAACCTTGTGGTATACGGTAGTGTGATAATGAGAGGTAGTACGTATGACCAGTATATCAAGAAACGGCAATACGGACCTGTCCTCCAATTCAAAAGTGAATGAAATCTCGGGATGATAAGAGTTAAGAGAATCTAAAATACTAATTTCTTGTCCGGTATCACATATGCAGAAGATATCATCAATATATCTCCGCCAAAAAAAAAAAATTCTCTCTTCGTTTTATAGCTTTTTACAAATCATTAAGAGAAATTTTGTGATTCTCGTTACAATTATATAAGTAGATATGTTAAGCAATGATGGAAGTTGATGAAGTTATCTGTAATAATTAGTATCGTGGAGAGAGAAAGTTGATCAAGTTGAGTTATTTACAATGAGTTATATTCTAAAGTAACTTAAAATATAAAAATATTCCATTGTGTTCCATTTACTGATTAAAAAAATCAGGCTTCCAGGGAAAAGTGCTTTTTAAAAAGCTTTTTATTCTCTAGCTTTCGGGCTCGGAGGTCCTTCTACAGGAGAGAACCTGGTATAATGATTCGCCAATAGAACACGAGTTTTATATAATCAGATACTATTTTACATAATATCATAAAATTCTATAAAAATATTATCCGATTATATTCAACTCGTGTTCTATTGGCGAATTATTATACCAGGTTTTCTCCTGTAGAAGGCGTCCGTGCCAGAAAGCTAGAGAATAAAAAAAAGTTTTTGAAAATATACTTTTCCCTGGAAGCCTGAAGTTTTTACTCAGTGTTGATACAAGGAATTATTTTACTGAATTGTGTTCCATTTAGTTAAAAAAAAATTCAAGTTAAAACGTATCACTTGAGAGGTTAATAAAGGTAAAAATAATTGAAAATGTGTTTAAAGATTTGATTGAAATAGTTTTTAGAGGGTTGTTTTCTTCAAAGTACACGCTTGTTTGGCGGTACAATTACTACAATAGGAAGGATACAGAGAAGATTAGCACGGCCCCTGCGTAAGGATGACACGCAAAATCGTGAAGCGTTCCAAAGTACACGCTTGTTCGGCGGTACAACTACTACAATAGGAACAATACAGAGAAGATTAGCATGGCCCCTGTGATACCAGTTCGGCGGTACAACTACTACAATAGGAACAATACAGAGAAGATTAGCATAGCCCCTGTGATACCAGTTCGGCGGTACAACTACTACAATAGGAACAATACAGAGAAGATTAGCATGGCCCCTGTGATACCAGTTCGGCGGTACAACTACTACAATAGGAACAATACAGAGAAGATTAGCATGGCCCCTGTGATACCAGTTCGGCGGTACAACTACTACAATAGGAACAATACAGAGAAGATTAGCATAGCCCCTGTGATACCAGTTCGGCGGTACAACTACTACAATAGGAACAATACAGAGAAGATTAGCATAGCCCCTGTGATACCAGTTCGGCGGTACAACTACTACAATAGGAACAATACAGAGAAGATTAGCATGGCCCCTGTGATACCAGTTCGGCGGTACAACTACTACAATAGGAACAATACAGAGAAGATTAGCATAGCCCCTGTGATACCAGTTCGGCGGTACAACTACTACAATAGGAACAATACATAGAAGATTAGCATGGCCCCTGTGATACCAGTTCGGCGGTACAACTACTACAATAGGAACAATACAGAGAAGATTAGCATAGCCCCTGTGATACCAGTTCGGCGGTACAACTACTACAATAGGAACAATACAGAGAAGATTAGCATGGCCCCTGTGATACCAGTTCGGCGGTACAACTACTACAATAGGAACGATACAGAGAAGATTAGCATGGCCCCTGTGATACCAGTTCGGCGGTACAACTACTACAATAGGAACGATACAGAGAAGATTAGCATGGCCCCTGTGATACCAGTTCGGCGGTACAACTACTACAATAGGAACAATACAGAGAAGATTAGCATGGCCCCTGTGATACCAGTCCAGCGGTAAAACTACTACAATAGGAACGATACAGAGAAGATTAGGATGTTCCTTGCGCAAGGATGACATGCAAAATCGTGAAACGTTTCGAATAATCTCGTTCTTCATTGCCTAGGTCTATCTGAATGAGTGGATAGGGCCGCTAGACCGAAGAAGAAATTTGAAAAGATCCAGGGAGAAAAGATTTGTAATTTAACTTGTAGGCCCCAGTAGACCCGCCCAATAGGAGATTGCAAAAATGATTGATGAGGTCCCGAAAATATTCGGCCGGGGAATCCTGAATGTGCCCGCCCGCCTGTATGGCTCTTTTTTTTTTTCTGGAGGTTGTTGCTGAAGGACCTTGTGCTCTTGGTCCGGGATGGATATTGCTTCGTATTTCTGGTGGCAGCTTCTTGAAATTTCTACTTTGCTCTTCGTCCTCTTGATTTTGAGGCTCATAAGAGGAATCTTGACTATTGACTACATGGTTCTTTCTGCAGATTCTATGTTACAGTACTTCCCATCCCTGGACACTTTATTTTTCCGTTTATCATTACTCTTCACAATTCATCCTTTCATACTTCATCCCTAAGGTTAGAAATAATTGTTATTTCTCCTTAAAATAAATTTCGATTTTTCGTTCAAAAGAAACACATGCGGGATGTTTTTCAAATGTCGTTCTACAGTACTTTGATTTCTTAATTTGGAACGCTTCATGATTTTGCGTATCATCCTTGCACAGGGGCCATGCTAATCTTCTCTGTATTGTACCAATTTTAGAATATGTACGGCCGAACAAGCCTGTATTGGAGACTCAATAGAGAATGCATGATTGTGATTTCATGTTTATTTTTGCAGATTATTAGTTACAGTAAGTTGATTTCTTAATTCGGGATGTCTTTGCAGAGAAATCTTAACTATGAATGCATGGTTATTTCTGCATGTTCCAATTACAGTATTTTGATTTTCCCAATTTGGAATTTCAGTAGAGAAATCTTGACTATAAATGCATGTGGTTATTTCCGAATATTCTTTGTTAGAGTTAGCTTCGATTTCATAATTTGGAGTCTCGGTAGAGGAATCATGGCTATGAATGCATGGTGATTTGTTTGCAGATTCGTTTTTGCTGTGCTTTGACTTTCTAATTTGGAGTCTCAGTAGAGAAATTTAACTATGACCTAATGTGTGGAAATTTTGCCAGAAGGATATTGATCTAAAAGAATAAAGGTCATCTCTCCGGTCAAAATAGACGTCAAAGCTATACGACATCTATTGATCGTCGCCACAAACTAGCGGCCTCGGGTCGGTAACAAAGCCACAACACCAGCTTTGGCAAACTGAGAAATGTCCACTTAGAGACCATGGTTTCTGGCTAATGGCCCTCGTCAGTCTAGGGCGGACTTTATTCAATGAGATCCACAAGGAATCTAATGGAATTTTGACAATCTACCAAAGAGGTGTTTAGCTGGCAGAGTGGCTAGGTCAAATTTATAGCCGAAATATAGATGGAAATAGAATAAGTGATATATACAATTATTAAACGATTATTCATAAACTAATGTAAAAAATGTGGCTAAAACAGAAAGTCCTCTGTAATGATATTGAAAATGCGAGAAATTTCCACCTTTTTCTACAATTAATCCTCTCGGTGCTAAATTTTTGAATTTGGCAACTTTAAACGATTCACTGGTTGGTAGAGCCTTTGTAATCGCATATCTTGTTAATTTTAAAGTTTTTAAAGAGCCACAAAATGTTTTCTTGCCAACAATAATTAGTACTCACATGAATAATATTTACATATGGAACTAAATTGTAGCAAATAATTTATTATTTTATTAACAGAGTATCATTTTTTCATGTTTATATTTTGTTACTCTGTAAACTTCCCTCGTTGCATATCTTTTATCATTCATAGTTTGTTCTTGTTTTAAATACATTGCTGTGTGTCATCGCTCCAGGAATCCGGGTTACCTCAAGGGAGAGAGCTGTGTCATCCTGAAATTTGTCTTTCATAATTTTCCACGTGGCAATATAAAGAACCGCAGCTTCACATCCAAAGAGCCGTATGTGACTCGCGAGCCGCCGCAGTTAGCAGACCCCTGGTCTAGGAGGTCCATTCCTACCTTTTCAAAGGTAGTTCTATTCACTCGAGATACTGGCGGGACACAGCATTCTTAGCCAACACTTATAAAGAATATATAAGGATTAAAAGATTACATGAGGAGCTTCTTTTTAAAAAGAAGCTCCTCATGTAATCTTTTAATCCTTATATATTTAAACTAAATTCTACTGAGTTCATGTAGCCGAAACTTATAAAGAATAAAAAAGACAGGAGATGAAAATTGCCGACTATTCCATGAATCTGAAGAAAGCCTTTATCATCTTATCTGGGAATTTCCTGAGCTGGCAACCCAAAGAGAAACGAATGTAAATTCGTCCTTCCTGACCGTGATAGGAAGATTACCAAATTAAAGAGATCTCGTTATTGGTCAGGAACCTGGAAGCTACCATGAACTTTATACCATACTCTTTTCTCAAGTAATAGAATTCACCACTACTCACGGCTCTGAAAGTTTTGCCCCAGCTCTTTTTTCTTTTCTTCTCTCTATTTTTTTTCTCTCCCCCCTCCTTTTTTAAAATTATTGTTTCATACTTATAATTGTAAATGTCATTTTAAATTCCGCTGAGACAAAAGTTACTATTACGGGTTACCACACAAAAATGGAATATATTAGGGCCTAAATAAATGTAACTTAATACACAGCGTACACTCAAGAGTACAACACCAACAACAAGAAGGAAGTCAATAAAACTCGTTATTGGTAAAATAATAGTACTTATCTTTATTGTAGCGTTGGTAGGGATCGGACTCGGGTCACACCGGGATGCGAAGAGATCCCCAGACACGGAAAAATCACGTAGAAAAACACTTTAAGTTTCTCCACACCAATTCTTCACGCTCTGGGCTCCCTCGCATTCCCTTAGTCCCCTCTTATATACAGACATGGCCACATTCGTCCAATGACGTGAGAGATTGGTTCACTAACAAACGAAGACAACATTCTTCTCGTTAAAACCTGATCAGAAAAAAATTGAAAATGTTTGTCAATATAATTTGACACCGCGCGTGCTCTGTCTGGTAAGGCGGTTAGAGGGCGAAGTCGATCCCCGAAGGGCTATGTCCTACGCAAGTCATAGCTGCGATGGTCTGCAGTTGGCGGCACTGTTCTTCAGGAGCATGAGAGACATGAGCAGTGACTCACCTCATGGAGAATCCCGGCCGTTGAGGTCAACGAGAGCAATCTTGCCCGGCCATAAGATTCCATGCCGATGAACAATGACCCTCACCGCGAGAGAGAAAGGACTATTTGTCATTGTGACATCCTCCTGGACTATACAACATTGTCTTCTAAGGTAAAATACTATGGCAATTTGGAACGTGAGATGTCAGTCCACTGACAACCACTTGACCTGGGTATTGAAAAGGATTCCATATATGATTCTCCATTCTTTCACCTTTGTAACCATGGTACTATCCACGCATAGAGTTCCACCCCCTTCTCTCCTTTCTTGGTCTATAAATGTCACACATTTGTTTAAAGTTTTGAGAGATTATGTAAATATGGTAGAGAATTTATAAAAGGAAGTTTTTTTTTGGCCAAGAGAGTCGTGTAATAAATGAGATTCTTTTAATTGTTTCTTAGCGTAGATGCAACAATAAATAATAAGGCATATTTAGAAACAGGTTTATCACACAATATTTCGATAAACTGAACGTTTCCCTTCTCCAAACATTTCACGAGTAACATGCGCAGCTCTACATTGCTGCTGAAATAGATCCTGGTGGATATTTTATGGCGGAATTGAATGTGTTCTTGGTGATATCGATTTCAATTGATGCTGTTGAAGCCCAACTTTCTTTAAATAATCTTTCCTGCTTTATGTAAATGTTATGGTATAAAATTTTACTGCTGTTCCAGTTTGGACTATTGTTATCTAAGATGGCATATTAAACTAATAAAGAAAGGGTTAAATTACTATGTGAAGATGACTTAAGCTGTTTTACTCGTTTTTCTAATGGTTTTCCTGTTTCCCCACTGTATACGGATAGGCAGGAGCTACACGGTATTTTGTATACAAGATTATTTTCTGTTTCAGGTTTTCAGATGAGTTTGGCGATGAGATAGCAGTGATTTTCTCCTATATGTGTTTTTCTGATAATGATTGCAAATAAATTACTTTATGTATTATTTACGAACGGAAAAATATGTCCAGGGTAGCCTAGTGGACATGGCATCTGCCCGGTAAGCGGAAATCTGTGGGTTCGATTCCCATCCCTGGACACTTTTATTTCTCCGTTTATCATTACTCTTCACAATTCACCCTTTCATACCGCATCCAAAAAGGTTAGAAATGATCTTTATTTCTCCTTGAAATAAATTTTGATTTTTCGTTGAAAAGAAACACATGCTCATAGTATTTCAAATGTCGTTTTACAATCATGAGTCGCATTATATTATATTTCAATTGTGTTGATATTTTTCTCTTTTAATCTAACTAAAACTTGCATACTAATTCTTGTACATATTTCAAATATCTTTCTTTCCTTCGATGTTTAATTTACTTTTGTATTACAAGTGTCCCTAGGGGGACATAGCGCTCTAAGTCGAAATAACGATTTGAGATTCCATAACGTTTGTGATTCTATGGCTATATTGCATAAATTGTTTTGAGAAGTCGAATGGTTTGTCGTGACGTTTAGATTGTATGTTTGCTTCATGATCAAGTTTTATTGGAAAACTATTTGCCAGAATTTTGAATAATTTGGATTGTTCACAATTTTTTGTCTTGTAGGTTATTGTAATGGTTATAGAGTCTTTCTGTGCTAATTTGAATACAGTTTATGTATGGTTAATAGAGAAAAATGATTTGAAGTTTGAGAAAATTCCGTTTAAGCTTCTGTGATAAATGGTAGAGTAGATTTGCTCCACACTGCAGAGTAATATTTCCTTATTTTCAACTGTGAACTTGTTGACTTGTCTTATGCCTTTTTAATGAAATTTATTCCCAGAATATGGATTAAATATGACTCTTATTGAGTTACAAGAAAGAGAATAAACAGAGACAAAGTAATAACCTATAACAACGTCTTTTATCCTATTTCAGTTAGCGCCTATTTCCTTATGATCTTACACATATACTCTGTGTATGAACAAATTACTTGGGTCCACATAAAATATATAAACAACACAGAACTTTAAAAAAGGTCTTATTTTGCTTAAATACTGTGGAATGATTTGAATTTTAGAACTGTCAGTGATGCAAAATAGGTAGTGGGGATATATCTAATCCAAATTGATATGTTCCGAAAGTTGTTGTTAATTAACATTTTATAAATCTGAATCAGATGCAAGTCGCTAAATGCTATTAATGCGGTTTGGGTAATATTGACCAGATGAAAAATCAACTCTATCAAATATTCACTCAATCTCTTGGTTTCAATGGTCCTCTCATCCTTGCTATATGCAAATCCGATTTTTGGCAAATAACTAGAAGAACTTTGTTCATATAAATATTAGTTAGGAGACTGGTGAAATTGGTGTTAGCACAATTATCAGAGAAACCTTTATATGTAGACTTTAGTTTTCAAAATTCGAATCTATTTTAAACGTAAGATTCATTTTGAAATTAAACAATTTCTACTGCCCTTACTGCAATGGAAAAATTAAAGGGAGGGCCTGGCTCATCAGTGGTGAACCCTCCCAGCGGTTTCGTCAGTTTAATCTACCAATCCGCTGTTATGTTGCATTTTTGGAACTTCCTTTTATAGTGATACTGGTGCTAGACTCTTGGAATGGGTATTTTAGAAGAACTATGGACATAAGCTTTGAGGACAGTAGAATTACATACATTTATAAATATTTAGTTTTATTTGAAATCAGAAAGAACATAAGAGGTTTAGATAGAAACAATGCTTGCGCAATCGTATTTACATAATGATTAAACAAAACAGACACCCAATCCCATGATGCTCTCCGCCACGGAGAGCTGTGGTAGGTCACGTGTTCTTCGGCCTCTAGTTCAATAGGACTGCTCAGGGGAATTCCTTGAACTGACTGTTTGAACTAGAGATTGTTGTCGATAGTGTAAATGCATTTTATTATTATTATCTCTAGTACACGTGGTACAGGACATGGTAATCAAGATGGATAGGAATTGGCGATTGCTTTTAGTGTAAATGCACCACATGTCTACACATATTAAAAGCAGTTCGACTTTTGCACTTACAAATGTACTTCCCATCCCTGGAAACTTTTATTTTTCCGTTCATCATTACTCTTCACAATTCACCCTTTCATACTTCATCCCTAAGGTTAGAAATAATCGTTATTTCTCCTTGAAATAAATTTCGATTTTTCGTTCAAAAAGAAGCCCCGTTAGGTTACTTGCACTCGCTGGTGGGGTTGGACTTTTGCAAGAATCGGGGACCATTGGAGCATTTTATTTTCTAATTAGAAAAAAAAAGTGCCCACAATCCGGGATTCGATCCCAGGTCGTAGCGGTCGAAAACCAACGGTTTAGATCATCCTTCCACTGACCCCTGAGTACGTGATAGGCAATATTCAAGCAGTTGTAGGATTGTTGGGATATGTAAAAAACAATATAGGGATGTTCTCTAAAATCTTGGGAAGAGAGTTTTTGTGCGGGATATAGGCGTATAAAGATTCTGCTTCAAATGATATCATTCTTGAATTGATTCTTTCGATGGCTTCCAATTAATTTAAAACATAATTAGACGTTTCTGTATTGGAATAGCATCGAAGAGATAACCATTCTGTTGGAAGTTAAGAATACGAGCCAATATGTGATACGATGGTTGGTACATTTAGCTTATGGACTTCTGGTAATCCATAGAAATTCGGGAGATACACTGCTCTTTGTTGTATTAGGATGTTCTACTGCTTTGAGGTCCAACTTGTGAATGCTGTTGGAAAAGGAGGAGTTCGAAGCAGCCAATGGGAGGCCGACGGAGGGGGCTACGGGGATGCAGCGGCTGAAATGAGAAGAACAATGAAGGAAGAACTTGTGAACAACTTTCGAACGCGAGAAATTGCCCTGATCCCCGATTCTTTTAGTGTAAATATTTAATTAATTAAATAATACTTTACTTATTTTCTTAATTTATAATAAATATAATTTTCCCTCCTGTTTTCATCGTATATTTTAATAGTGCTATAAACAGCGACACCACAATTTTGAACCTTCAACCCCGCCGACCAAGAATAGAGGTGAGCGATTCCCTCTATAGAACTTAGATCGTCGTCACAACACAGAGTGGCGGTGAAATCGCAATATTTTTGGCATCCCAGCCGGGCGCCAATTCAAAGGTGGGAGAAATGTGCTTCAAGTCTAGAATCTGTGTTTCTTTCCTTATCTGCTGTGTTATATATTTATTGGCCTTCAAGGTAGAAGCAATCGAGAATACCACAATAACAGAAAATCCAATGTGTATCATTTAACGTAGAGAGAGATGGTTTCACGGGATACTTACCAAAGTGTATTATTCAGAAACGGAGAAACTCATGCCGGGGGGGAGAAAGTTAAGAAGTGAGGTAGAAGAACAGAAGCTACGTGGTGGACTCCAAGCAAGCTGCTGTCTCAAGAGGCCGGACTGCTGCTTACCGCCGACGCCGGTGTACTTCCTGGAAGATTCTACGAACTTTTGTCTCCTGTTCTGTTCCTGCTTTCCCTCACTGTGCTGCAGTTGGTGAGTTTGTAACTTCTGTTTTCTTTATTGTTGTTTTATTTTTGGACTCTTCTGTAATTATTTTATCAATTAGGCTTAAATAAAGTCCTAAAGTTATTCTTTATCAACCAACAACATCTCTATCTCGCACAAAGTAGTACTATCAACTAACTCTATTTCCAAGATTTTAGAGAACATTTTTTTTTCCAAATCCATATTCTTATTTTCCATAGGATTATTCAAATAATAATCTGTATATATTTACCATGTGTATATAATCTTTCTCCATTTTTACCCCCTTGTATATTTCCCACTTTCATGGGTTTCTCCGTCTTGTAACCCCAAGGAGAATCCTCTGTAAGACCTGTGTGTCTTAATAAAAGTTTTTGTGTGTGTGTGATTTTAGAGAACATCACGATATTGTTTAGCATATCCCATCAATCCTACAACTCAATAAAACAATCCCTTATGTCACCAGGACTCCAGGGTTAAGTTTCTTTTTTAAAAAATGTTAAATTTACAAATATCCTACTTTCGGGGACGAGGGGTATTTTCTATAGAAGAAAGCGTAATATCACTGGATTTTTCAACCAGATTGGTCAAATATTCAGGAATGATATAAGGCACAAATAAATAAATACCTAAATATATCAAAAAAGGCATATCTAATCAGGAGAACATGTGCTTTTTAGATGGCAGAGCGCCATCTAGTGGGACAGAAATCAACTAAACGTTGATTTAACCTGTTCCCTGATATTTGGCCAATCCAATTTCTTGATAAATCAAGAAAAGCCATCAACGAACGCGTTTCGCGCTCGTCAGCGTGGAGTAGGCTGAACCACTGCGACCAAAAGAGTTTTTGGTCCCAGTGGCTTCTTGAAAAACCAAGAAATGGGTATACATAAATGGGTTCACATAAATATATGTGAACTGGTTTCACTCGTGTTCTGTTCGAGTGAATGTTCTCCGAAAGAACGTTTGCCCATCAAAAATGATGCAGGAATATAATTAGTTCAGTAATTGGTTAATTTGAATTAAACTTGGTTGAAAATGTGACAAATACTTCTTCTCTCCCGTCTTAATTCTATATCCTGTTAAAATATCAGCCAGTTAATATTCTTCTTCCCGTACTTTCTTCTCTCTTTTTACAAAAAATAAATGGAAACCTGAATAAGCCTTTTATTTATTGGCTTATAAAGATGACTTTGGATATATTTACTTTGATGGAATGTACAAATCTATCAAAATATAGTGTTTCATAAAGCTGATATGTTATCCCACTTGAAGAGAACTGTCACAAGAAGTAGTTGTTCCTACTAAGGTCACTTTAAAATACTTACAACCACTCTAAGAATGTATTCAATTGTATTTTATCCCAGGAAATCCACTCTGTCCCCAATGGAAGGAGAGACCAATCATAAATAACAACAACAACATTTAATAATAACTTTAAATAAATCTTATATACAGCAGGTAATATGTACAGTTGGCACAGAGAAGAAGGACGAGCAGGAAGTTGGCGATGTCTGGCCTTCCTGGGCCGTGGTTCTCGATGGGGGGAGGGGGCGGGTCGAACTCGGGCGGGGAGGGGGCGACTGGGTAGAGCACGGCCATGTCCTTCCTGGCCAGGAAGGCGGTCTGGGCGAAGTGCATGTCGCCGGTGGTCAGCAGGTCGAAGACGCAAGCCTCGTAGAAAAATTCTGATTCCTGGGAGACGCCGAGCCGATGGCACCGTGCAATGGCCTCCGTCATCCCTACGGCGGCTTCCCGCCCCTGTACTTTGGCCCATTGGTGGGGGGTCGCGTAGAGCTCGCGGACCTTGATACGCTCCTGGGCCGGGCAGCCTCTGGAGCAGAGCTCGAGGGAGCTGGAGTAGCCCGAGGCGGCCAGAGCGGCAGGCAGGCGGGCGGCCAGAGTGAGGTACCGCCCCACACGGCGCAGGACCAGCGTGGCGCCCAGGTGCCGTAGCTGTAGCTCGACGTGCCGACCGGCGTCCACCTCACGCAGCACGACCACGCCACGCTCGTCCCCCGCCGAGCCGTCCTGGAAGTGGCTTGGCAGCACGCCCTCGCCAGCCTCGAACACCTTCTCCTGTCTCAGACACTCAGCGTGGCTGCGTACGATCACCGTAATCTGCAACAAACAGACACCATCTAATAAACTCTGCAGTGAAAGGTAGACATGAAGTTGAATAGGAATACACATTTTCCATAAATATAATTCTTTATAAATATAACTCTAAGGAAAACGGACATCTCCTACCCTAATTAAAAAAAGTAAATGTGCCAAAACTGATAGTATTTTGATCAGAAACAAAGGAAGCAAAATTGATTTAATATACCTTAATTGTCTTGATAGAAAGGAAAGGAAACAATACTAGACACCCTGTCATACTATGGCTAACATAAATAGTTGGTGCTACACGTGAGAACTTATTCCTTTCTTTATTCCGATAAAACTGGGCGGCAATCAGGGTCGTGAAGTTAGCTCCTCATCATCGGAATAAAGAAACGAATTAGTCCTCGTGTGGTTTATGGATAATTCGTGTTTTTACCTGTTCCACCACAACTTGGCATTCAATTCAAGACATTGGACGAAAATGAAAACCAAAAGATTTGATACAATCAAGTCACACTAGATTTGTCCATATTAGAACTAGGTGAGGGAATTTCACTCACGTTAATATTTCACGGCAAAGTATCTCTAGTGGAGATAAAGTTGCTGTCTGACAACCTGGTACAAAATGGCTGAACCCCAAGCTGCTGAGTTGTTACCCCGTCAATCATGTGGTAGAGATAAGAGACAGTTGCCGGAAAAAATGGACATTTACCCCAATGGTGGGGCTGCGACTACTTATACCGTGGGTGTCTACACACGCAGTTCAAATATACAAGTATTTAGTTACTTGCGGTGAAGTTGGACTTTATGTAAAAAATCAGATCGCAACTAAAGCAAATTATGAGCTTACAAGAAAGGGTCCTACGACGACCTTTTAGTCTGAAAGAGGGGGGCGTAGCTTGTGAAAACATTGCTAGGGAGGAGTCTGTTGAGCTGAATAAACACAACTGAAAAAACATAAAGGGAAGTGTGAAGAAGGGTCGACAGCCTCTCCAGGCGTTTTTTGGTGATTAGAAAGGGGGAGGAGGAGGCACCCTTCCACCGTGGATGGCTGAATAGTGAAATAAAGGAAGTATTTTTCTAAATGAGACAATTGTTGTCGTGTAAAATGAAGAGCCTCAGATGTCCCCATACATCTCTATCACAGCAATGTCCTCTATCTTGGGTGTGTAAAGTGGCTGTATAGAGGTAAACTGTGTTGTTGTTGTCGTGTCCAATGAAGAGCCTCAGATGTCTCCATACATCTCTATCACAGCAATGTCCTCTATCTTGGGTGTGTAAAGCTGCTGTATAGAGGTAAACTGTGTTGTTGTTGTCGTGTCCAATGAAGAGCCTCAGATGTCTCCATACATCTCTATCACAGCAATGTCCTCTATCTTGGGTGTGTAAAGCTGCTGTATAGAGGTAAACTGTGTTGTTGTTGTCGTGTCCAATGAAGAGCCTCAGATGTATCTATACATCTCTATCACGGAAATCGGAATGTTCAATATCGTTTTGCTCTTCATTGGAAAATGGGTGCCGTTGCCACCATGGAAACAGACCAGAATTTGGTCGAATATTCCATGGGGAAACGCAGATGAGATATATGTGTCAATGAAAAAAGAAAAATCTAGAACACACTGGAAGCTCTTGTTAGCGTGATGTAATAGAAAGTAGGACACCTAGAAGAAAATACAAATGCGCTCAACGGCGATTGGTCCAATAGTGATCGGCCAGAAAGCCATTCGGTAGATAGAGAACTTCCTAAACATGATCTGGGCTCGAGCTAAAAAATGAAAGACTTTTTTTTTGCGCTATCTTCGCTCTTTCTGTGTAACTTTTTGAAGATGAATTTGGTGAGATCCTCATCTCTGTGTTTGGTTTAACCAGCAAACTTTGAAAAAATCAAGCTATCGTCTCTTGAAACAGTTGCTCATTGAATTCCATTATCTTTGTGATTAATTAGAAACAAACATTCAACCTGGTTGGAATTCCATTGAGTGCCTGTCTTTGTTGCTAGTATGTCGTATTCTCGAATCAAGAAACACAAAAGATTTACTTTATGAGGTACGCTTTGATGGATGGAAGTTTGTACACTAAAAGTGCGTTCTATTAGTCTAAAGTGCTGGTCAAATAAACTACACAGTTCATTTTTTTAGAAAGCTTTTTCAACTATTTTTGAACCATCTAAGAAAAACTCATCTACATTTGGAAACTAAGATTGACCATACCTGTAGTGAGCATAGCTTACAATCATGTCAAGGAGCTAGCCAAGATTTCTGCCTTTCGAATGAGTTGAGGTATTTATTAGACATTGTGGAGACCAAGCTGAAAGCCAACTAACTTGAAAAACTGTGTTAAATCAAATATACGATCGTTCCTCCCAAGGAATAACTGCTGGAATGCCCACTCTTCTTCACCGCTAGACAACTGACAATAAATAATGTTGTAGATCTATATCAATTTGTAAATAGCAGAGAGAATTATCATAGGTTTAACTATTTTTGTAAATATATTTATGATTATCTTTCAAACCTGAAAGGTTCAGGTTCCTAATATATATTATTGTTTCTCTTTTTATTTCGATTACTTTTTCTTGTATAATATGTTTATAACTGTTTCTGTTTTAAAAAAAAATGTAAATTGTCGCAATTATTTTTAGCCGGGATATCGCGTTTTGTGTGTTGAAATAAATAAAAGGAGTATGTCGCGAACCACAATTCCTGTACTAATGCTGTAAACCACCTAGTTGATAGATTTGACGTCTGCGCTGGCATCTATCTCTAAGTAGGAACCACTTGGCACACGAGAATGATTAGTTCTAAAACAGTTTAGTACTTGACGAATTACACAATAAGTATGATCAACAAATATCTTAAACACCTTTGAATCGAAGTATTCAATTTTAAAGAGAGGTTTTGTAATTAGAGAATTACATTAAGTGTAATCAACTACTTTAAACACCTTAGTATAGGAGAATTCAATTTTAAAGAGGTTTTTAGAGCATCTTGTTGATGTACAAACTCCTCAAGGTTTGCCAATACCCTAAGACGTATCCCCCCCCCGTAAAAACGCCCCAAGATGTCAGAAGAGATGGATGGGGGATATTGCCATCAATCACTGGGATCATCAAACTTGCCCGCCCTCCCTCGACGGAAGTAGGGGCCAGCTCTGACCCAAGAACCAACCTCTAGGTAACTCTTAACTCCGCCTTTGCCGGTTCCAAGCCCGTATGAAAAAGGAGGAGAGGGAGCAGTAACAAGCTCGATAAAAAACCTGATAGTACTCTGTAAAGGTTCCTTATCCAGGGATACAGGATGAGCAGCGTTATACTCCATGTTAGGAGCAGCTGCACATGGCATCTGTTCCTCATGTCAGAGGCGGCCATTTCTTTTGGAGCTAAGTCAGTGGCCTGCCACTGAGTAGTGCTCCCAGTCTTAATGACAAAGGCATTCTACTCCACCCAGTCATGATGGTTGTCTACAAGCTTGATACCCTAATGTGATTGAGTGGAGATAAGAAAGAAGAGGTAACTCTTGTACGGAGGAGGCCGATGGGGGAGTTTATATCTCGTTCAAATATTTCTATAAATAAATGGAAATAACATTTATCGGTTAACATGTGAAAATACAGTTAAACCTGTCTATAGCGCCCCCTCTTGGGACTCACTAAAATAGGGTGCTATAGAGAGGGGGTGCTATGGACAGGTCACTTTTAATATAAATCGCATCGTACTACGTATTTAAAATCGGGCGCTATAGAGAGGAAGACTCTATTTAGAGGGGGCGCTATAGACAGATTTAACTGTAGTTTGAAATTTTATCACAAAAAGTAAAAGGTCGAAAAATCCTGAACGCGACATACCTCCTTCAATGGTAGGTTCCGTACCTTGGCCATCTATGTCAGATACTAGACACATGACCCTGCCCAACCTAGATTGTAGTGCAATGGACGGCTGGCATTCCATAAAACAAATCGATAGCATAAACTAGTTATAAATTATTCAGAGTGTTAGAAATATATGTAATCAATAAAAAAGAGTGAAATCAAAAGGCGATTTGCCGAGTTTTCGAACAATACTGCCCTTCCATAGGAGAAAAATTGAATTAATGATGGTATTAATTAATTCATGAAATAGTTTTTCTAAAAAAGATTTTATTAAAATGCAATAAGAAAGGAGAAAGTATTTCAGCTTTGGGTATTATAGATTAACGAGTCAAAAAAGCGGCGAGGAATTTAAAACTTTAAATGATTTAACATAGAGCAGCTGATTTTGTGAAGTTTTATACTTAGTTACATATTTCACCTCTTCACTCAATTTCTATGATCGTTCCCCACCACCGCTTTTAACTCGTATAAATCTTATAGTTTTATGCTGGAAGTTTTTTTCTCCTTTTTGTGCGTTCTCCCCCTGACCTGCAGGGCTGGGTCTTCGGGCGAGGCCTGGATGACAACGCCCTGACCATCCTGGTATCTACCAAGACATGTCTTTATAAGCATCATCTCAACATAGAACTGAGAGTCCTTGTCTGGAGGAGGACAAGATGGAACCTTCCTGAGAACAGCTTTTTATACTTTATCACTATATTATAAATTCTCATTAATTTTTGTATCAATTGACTAAGAAGGTCAATAAAATATTTGTGAATTTTCAAATTTTTCTGCATTTTAATAAAGCTTTGAAAAAACTTTTCATCAATTAAATATTCCTTTAAATTGTTGTTACTTCTATTCCATATAGGTGGTATCACATGTCTATACTTCGACTTTGGCACTTATACCTCTCATTTGGTTACTATACCTATTGTTTATTATTATTTTTATATGTGGGTTTCGGTCTTGAAATATCTAAAGACGATCCTACCTGACCACATTGTCACCAGGAATACCAAACTGTCGACAACCACAGATGTCCCACCTTCATAGGTTCCAAACAGCCATCCTCCTATGTGAATAAGTATATTTACCGCTGAAGACCTACAGAACCAAGTACAGTACATCAGATAAACTGGATGTCCACCATTAGACGTGTCAACCCGGATAGTTGGCGACTTTAGTACGTGGTGGCTCCAGGAATCCTTGTTACCTCAAGAGCGAGAGAGAGCAAGGTCCTGAAATCTTCGTAGAAAATAGCTTCAGATTTTTAAATAAGTAATTCAAAAGGAGTTTAAAATTTGAGGTTGGGTGGGCCACAGGAATTGTGTCGTAGAGAACCGGTAGAGAAACGGATACCGTGGAGTGGAAGGAAGATCAAGGACAAGCTGCCAATTAGCGCGTGTTGTCCCAAGATTGCGCAGACATCGTGAGGACTGACGGTGAATGTCACACCCCCCCACTCAGTTGTTTGCCGCATAGCTTTATCCTTTGGATCAAATCCCATCTTCACCCATCACTGATTACAATTAACAAGTTACTTCTATATAATTGATCCAGCATGAAATACATAACCGGGGGAAAAAACCTACTAGTTAATAAATAAACACAAGGTAATAAGACTTAATCCAAATAAATAAATAGTGTGGGACGTTTCGATAAGAATGCTGTTACTGAAATGTCACACACTATTTATTTGGATTTGGTCTTATTACCTTGTGTTTATAATCTATAATCCAAATTGTGTCTTATCACCCTACTAGTTACTTATCTGAAGTATAAGCAATCAATCAAGCATGCTGTACGTGATGACTACAGTAGATTTTGTACTTGTCAGACTCCTAGATTGGGTTGGTAAAGAGTCAATGAAACATTGTAACATTCAATGCGGGTTGGGGGCGAGGACCTACCTTACTGATGGCAGTAGCACGGGAGCCCGTGTGGACAGCCACGTTTGTGACCTGGACGGCCAACGAGGGATTGTCAATGAGGGGCCAGGCGCCCTTGACCCGGCACGTCTGGCGCTCATCGTTGAAGGTACGAAGGTGAGGATCCCCAAAGAAGGTGCAGTATCGGAACTGCTTCTTTGAGCTAGAAGCGGGTTCAGGACGGTAGATACATTCTTGAGGCAGGTTGCCACGGGGGGAGGGGAAGAGACGTTTGACGGAGATGCCGTGGGGCGGACCCCTAGCGATGACCTGGGAGCAGTTGTAGCTGCGGTTCCACTGCAGCACGAGCGAGGAGATGGAGTGGTAGTCCAGCTCGCCGCGGCACTGGCGCGCCGTGTTCTTGATGCAGGTGGCATAGCTCTGCAGGATGGTACAGTAGTAGTAGGTAGGGCCCTGGGGCACGTTGTCCAGGGTGGCGTGGGCGTATTGGCGCGAGCACAGCTCCACCCGGCACACGGGGGCCTGATGGCCTGGACAACACAATTCCGTCACCTCACCTGTGTGTGTATATAGAATTAAAACTGAAGTTCAGCCTCCTCAATTGTACATAGTGGACTTTTGTGTATAATATTTAATCTTGTTTACCTTTCTGTCTCTCTACTACCTCATTGATCTACCCACTGCTGTCTCTCAGTTCCCCACTGGTAGAATATATCCACACCTGTGAAGACGTAGTCAGTTAGATATTTTGTTTTTAATATCAACACCTGTGACTTTTTTCTATTTTCCCTTTTTTTTTTTACATGAACAGCGTATTTACACAAATTTGGCCTAAAATACCCATTTCTTGATTTCTCCGGAAGCATCTAGTACCAAATTTTTGGTTGTAGAGGTACAGTCTGCACCATGTTGACAAGGGCCGACAGCCCGAAACATGTTCATGGTTGGCTTTTATTGATTTATCAAGAAAATGGGTTGGCCAAATATCACTGAACAAGTTAAATAAACATGTAATACTTTAAAGCACGGCGCACATTCACTAACTATGGTCGCTGTGTCCCGCATGGCAAAGTATGATATTTTAATAATAAATTTAACGAAGTTATACTGTATTGAGGTGACAAAGGCACAAACAGATGAATACATTCAACTTTTACTTCTTCTTTCTTATCTCCACTCAAGTTTGTAGAGCTTGAGACTTTTGATGGTGTCTGCTGGGGATGAGTAGAACTCATCAATGGATAAGTCAATACAGTGAATAATGTGTTTTGGGGTTGCAGGTTGACACTTAGTACATAGTGGGAAAACCTTTTAACCATTCTGTCATTGTCCGTAGATGACACATATTACATATTGACACAATGTGAGGGTAGAGTGAACAATTGCTTCAAAAATCAAGACTTAACTTCCACAGATATCAGAGTTAACACCCGCATCACAGATAGAGGGAAATAAATATTATTGAGAAATTTGAGACATCAAAGCTCTATCTGTATAAAACACTTTCAGCGCGATTAGAGTAGAGTGGCTTGTGAGGAGTGGAGTGTGATTCGTGGCTTTCACCGCTTGCTGATTGAATGAAGAAACCTTTTAGCAAGTATTTTGCAAGTCATTTAAAGACTCAACGTCTAAGTTTATTCGGGGTATACTCCGCGACAGTATGGTAAACAGGTGAGAGATCGTGAAGTTTGCACGTTCAAGACAAGAAAACACAAAAAATTGGCCATTAAAGTAGGGGAGCGACGTGGGTGGAAGAATTTATTCGAAACATATTGGGGGCAAAGCGATGATTCTTCAAGAAGTGGAGGGAGGGAAGAAGTAAACATCGTCAATAAATGAATTCTCACAACCTCTTTCTTTCTTGATAATAAACCCTCTCAAATTGGAGCCCAGGACTTTTGTGTCAGGAAATTAAAGGGAGAAAAATATAGTTAACAGCTGCTTGTGCATTTTGCACTTTCAAGACAAGAAAACACAAAATTGGCAATTTAAGTAGGGGAGCGGCGTGGGTGGAAGGAAGAATTTATTCGGAACGTATTGGGGAGGTCGGCGATTCTTCAAGAAGTGGAGGGTGGAGGGAAGTAACCATCTGGTAGGGGGGGGAGGTCATAAATTCCCCGGCCCCTCGTCGGCGGCCCCCATCCTCTAAAAAGGAATGGAGGGTAAGGTTGGGGGGTGAGATAGGTTTTATAATTAAATCTGGCCTGTGCCGCCGCTTTACAAGTGAGAGCTAATTATCCTGCTTGTAAGAAGATTACATGTACTCCCCCCCTCCTACAACCAGCACAAAATCCTCACATCATACTTTCCCCCGAGGACCCTGTACATATGCCTAGGTTCTGAGAGCAGTGTATTTGATTGAGTCAATGGAGATAGGCAATCATCTAGTGGGCTTTACTACAAGAACACTTGTGCCAAATTTGAAGATATCCACATCGAAATGTTGAAACTGTTCCTTTTATCACTTATAACAGCGCTTCGCCTCTCGTAAGGCGATTTGCCCTACATACCACATTTGTAAGTATAAAATATGCTCTTGCTCTGTATGTCATCTGGACTTCTTGTTTAAATATATTAAGCAAACAGCTTAGTGGATCCAGATAGAACATTTATGGCTTGTCTATACCTAGGGCAGGTTAGATATACATAGGATTAGAAGCTTCTATCTAGATGTCGTGACGCGCCCACTACAGATCAGATTTGCCAAGGTAAAAAGCCGCTGAGTTGGTAGGCATGGAGTACGGAGCTTGAGTGGCCGCGAAACATGAAAACAATTCCTAAATACCAACGACAATGTACGTGAATCTTCCTTTCACAGTTTGTCTAAACATATAATGAATGCTGTGGTTATATATTGGGTCGGAATATAGTGGTTATATTCGGATATATATTGGATGGGTATTTATAAAACGATTGGTTTAGAATCAATCTCGAGATTGGGAGGATGTGGTAATAAAAATGGAAATTCAACGCCACGGGGGCGATCGGTTCCAAAATCACTTTATTAGGTACCGCTCAACAAGAGCAACCTAGTTTATGATAATTGAAACAGTGAATAATATGTGAGTTATTCACATATTGAACAAAAGGTTAACACGGGATTAAATCCCGGTTCATGACTGTCGGGAATTGAGGGTGTTACCTACTGTCCACCGACTTATATGGGGGGGATATTTACAAAAAAAAATGTATCTAAGGTCGTCGAATCGAGTCAGGCGTACTCCGCAGGTACAAATAACATATGTTAACTATTGAGGAGGCATCACATGTACTAGAAGCAAATGGACTCCCAGACCTTTCGGTCCATAAGCCGGCATACGAAGCATACCCTTCGATGCTATCTTACTCAATTTAGCCAGGAACGGTATCCAAACTGGTGTTCGGATATGATACTTGGAAAAACCATCTCCCAGACAAAGCGTCTGGAAGGATTCATACAGGTGCGATATCCCAAAGCCAACGCGAGGTACAAGGAGTCCAGCCGACCAATTAAAAGTAACCAATAAGGTCGGAGGTTTTAAAATAACTCACGCGGAGGGAATGACTTTAATTAGAAATTACTTAGAAGAGGGGGGAGCTTGGCGCCACGGGAAAGTTGGTCAGTCTCATTTGTTGCGCTGATCGCACTGTGCCGCCCCTACTTCTACAAACCTCATGTTGTGTTGCTTATTCCTCAAGTCGTTTAAACGATCTCCATTAGGTTCCATTGTCTCCAACATTTTTATTATATTCCTGGGGTTTTCCCAGATGTCTTTTTATGGAAGATTTGATACAATTTAATAGATGTACTGTACAATCTGTTGTTGTTGTTGCTTATTCCTCAAGTCGTTTAAACGATCTCCATTAGGTTCCATTGTCTCCAACATTTTTACTATAGTCCTGGGGTTTTCCCAGATATCTTTTTATGGAAGATTTGATACAATTTAATAGATGTACTGTACAATCTGTTGTTGTTGTTGCTTATTCCTCAAGTCGTTTAAACGATCTCCATTAGGTTCCATTGTCTCCAACATTTTTACTATAGTCCTGGGGTTTTCCTAGATGTCTTTTTATGGAAGATTTGATACAATTTAATAGATGTACTGTACAATCTGTTGTTGTTGTTGCTTATTCCTCAAGTCGTTTAAACGATCTCCATTAGGTTCCATTGTCTCCAACATTTTTACTATAGTCCTGGGGTTTTCCTAGATGTCTTTTTATGGAAGATTTGATACAATTTAATAGATGTACTGTACAATCTGTTGTTGTTGTTGCTTATTCCTCAAGTCGTTTAAACGATCTCCATTAGGTTCCATTGTCTCCAACATTTTTACTATAGTCCTGGGGTTTTCCCAGATGTCTTTTTATGGAAGATTTGATACAATTTAATAGATGTACTGTACAATCTGTTGTTGTTGTTGCTTATTCCTCAAGTCGTTTAAACGATCTCCATTAGGTTCCATTGTCTCCAACATTTTTACTATAGTCCTGGGGTTTTCCTAGATGTCTTTTTATGGAAGATTTGATACAATTTAATAGATGTACTGTACAATCTGTTGTTGTTGTTGCTTATTCCTCAAGTCGTTTAAACGATCTCCATTAGGTTCCATTGTCTCAGCTTTTCTATTATAGTTCTGGGGTTTTCCCAGAGGTCTTTTTTGGAGGATTTGATACAATTCAATAGATTTTCTATTAGGTTCCATTGTCTCAGCATTTCTATTATAGTCCTGGGGTTTTCCCAGAGGTCTTTTTTGGAGGATTTGATACAACTCAATAGACAATAGACAATTAAAATAATTTTATTGACATCTTGTCAATACATGCAAAGTGCACACACAGTCTGTACTATTTAAAAAGATAATATGCATTATATACACTATGTATAATGAATATGGCGCCTCTGCCAGCGCTACAGAGTTTGGTGGAGAATCACAAGTGGGTCTCCATCGACACCACGCATTTCGATCTACGAAGACTACGTAGAACGTGTACTTCACCGCTGAAGAGATGGTGATGGTGTGGTCCTCGAGACCAATTCAATTGATGACTGGGAATCGTATTTGGGGCATTTCGGGAATGTTTTGATTTTTCCATTAAATTTGAGCAACCTCCTCTTATGTAATCTATATATTGTTTTAATATAATGTGTTGTTATTGTAACACTATTCGCCAACGCCTGAAGAAATGTTGTTTGCGAAGTGTTTGGTTACTTGCACGCACTGGCATGGTTGAACTTTTGGCAAGAATCGGGGGCCACACTGAGGCAATCTTTTTTTTTTTAACTATAGAAAAAAGTGCCCGTTTTTTCGGGATTCGATCCCGGGTCTGTCGAATGAATATCGATAAAAAGGTAGGTACACACCAAGTTACAAGTATAACATGTACTAATCAGAGATTTTAGTGACATTTTACAAATTAATGATAAAGCACAATTAGAATTATAGAATATAAACAAGGCAATAAGACCAAATAAATAGTGTGACTTCACACACTATTTGGTCTTATTACCTTGGGTTTATTTTACATATGAATAAAAATGGTTGTTTAAATGTACAACGGATGAAAGGCTTATTTAAAAATTATATATTTATGTTACTAAACTTGTTCTCCAATAAATTGTAGTTGTTCCAAATAGGTGGAATTCAGATTCTATCTACTTTTGTATCCTTCTATAGGCATTGTAAACGATACCGGATCTCAATTACAGTATAAAATTAGGTGAAGTAGGTAAAGAAGCGACGTTATCAAATTTCAATGTTCTTGTGAAACAATAAAAAATGGGGGTAAGACGACGATAAATATTGTGGAGAGAGAATAAATATTTATTTTATTAATTAGAATATCTTTTTCTCTTTGTGTGGTGGTGCTTATCTCCATGGTTAAACCAATTCCTGAAGTCCACTCCTCTCCTATTCCGCGATGAGGAGAAGAATTCATTGGAGTATTTAAATGTATTTCCTGTTGATGGGACATCTGAGGCACCTGTAGGTAGAAATACGACTTTGCCTATTTGTCTGTTAACATTTAGCTGGACATAGTGGGACAGCCTTGGGTACCAGGAGTTCACAGACATACTTCACCTGTCCTGTCTAAGGTCACCCTCCCCGCCACTTTGAGGCAGTTAACAGGTCTTGGAGAGGTCTCTTTGTGTGAAAAAGATTAATGTATTGGAATCCTGAAATTGATGTGAGGGATTAAATTATGGCTGCAGCGTTTGGGGATAGGCTTTTGCTAAACACCTTTCATTCTTCTTATTTTCGCCAATGAATAATCATCATATTAGGGAATCAAGCCCATATAAAAAAAAGTCGATGGACAAGTGGGTAACACCATCGATTCCCGACAGCCATGAACCGGGTTTGAATCTCGCGTTAACATTTTGTTTAATATGTGAATTCACATATTATTCATTGTTTCAATTATCATAAACTAGGTTGCTCTTGTTGAGCGGTACCTAATAAAGTGATTTTGGAACCAAATCAAGCCCGTAGATCTTAAGAATTGGATGGCGTCTTCTGGGGATGAGTAGATCTCATCAAAGGAGATTTGATATCCATAATGATTAGGTGAAGTAGAATGCCTCTTCTTTTGTAATTAAGACTGGGAGCACTACTCAGTAGCAGGCCACTGACTTAGCTCCAATATGAAATGGCCATCTCTGACATGTAGAACTGCCGCCATGAGCAGCTGCTATTGTGGAGAGAGAGTTTCTACCAGTCAGTTATTCATTAAACGATGATAGCTTGCATCACTTAGTACGATGCAATTTACATTAAAAGTGACCTGTCTATAGCATCCCCTCTCTATAGCACCCTATTTTGTTAAGTCCCAAGAGGGGGTGCTATAGACAGGTTTAACTGTATTTAATTAATTTTAAAAATTAACATTAAAACACACATTTTTGAATTGGAATTGCAAAAAAAGTGAAATAACTCTTTGTTTTTATACATGAAAATTATCTGCTTCAAAGTAAATTACGAGTGAGGTCTCCTGTTTTTGTTATTGATGGCTTTTATAGTTTACTAGTGAATGTAACTCCGCCTTTGCCGGTCCCAAGCCCGGATGAAAAAGGAGGAAGGGGAGCAGTAACAAGCTCACTAAAAACCTGGGCTCAGCTGGCCTAGCTGATAGTACCCTGTAAGGGCTTCTGATCCAGGGATACAGGATGAGTCTCTACTCTATGTTAGAAGAGGTTGCACATGGTGTCTGTTTCTCATGTCAGAGGTGGCCATTTTTTTTGGAGCTAAGTCGGCCTGCCACTGAGTAGTGCTCCCAGTCTTAATGACAAAGGCAGACACATTCTACTTCACCCAGTCATGGTGGTTATCAAACAGACACCATCAAGGGTCACAACTTGATACCCTAATATGATTGAGTGGAGATAAGAAAGAAGAAGACATTGACATTAGTGTTTGTTGATGATGATTGCACAAACAGACAAAGTCATTTATCAAGAAGAATTTTAAAAATGAAACAACTTGCTACTAATACAAGAAAATAAGATCTAATCCAAAAATTTTAATAGTGTGTGACATTTCGGCAACAGCATTGTCACCATCATGTGGATTTATTCTTTTGTCTGATGATGGTGACAATGTTGTTGCCGAAACGTCACACACTAATAAATTATTTGGATTAGGTCTTATTTTCTTTTCTCTTACTTTTTATTATTTTAATCGGGTTTGTTGGAAGGATGATCTAAACCGTTGGTTTTCGACCGCTACGACCTGGAATCGAATCCGGCATTGGGCACTTTTTTCTTTAAAAAAAAAAAAAAAAAAGTTTCAATGGCTCCAGATTCTTGTAAAAAGTCCAACCCCACCAGCAAGTGCAAGCAACCAAACAGGGTTGTGGCACATTTGTAAGTGCAAAAGTCGAACTGCTTTTCACATGTGTAGACATGTGGTGCACTTACAGTAAAAGCAGTCGCCTACTTCTACCCCCCATGATTATCATGGTCTGTACCACATGTACTAGGGATAAGCAAAAAAAAATATTTTTAATCTGCAGGCTCCATGTATAAAACTTTATTTCTTATGATAAGGCTTTTGTGTGTGTGTAATATCAATTACATAATTAAATTATAACAATTGAGTAAATATTACATCACTAAGGTCTTGTAGTCCATTGTTTTCACCAGAAAGAAGCCTCCAACATATGGTGGTACATTACTAGGAGGTCTATGGGTGACAAAAGTATATTGACAGAAGTAGAATGACAACTCCGCCTTTGCCGGTCCCAAGCCCGGATGAAAAAGGAGGAGGGGGAGCAGTAACAAGCTTGCTAAAAAACCTGGATTGTTGGCCCAGCTGATAGTACCCTGTAAGGGCTCTAGGGATACAGGATGAGTCTGTACTCCATGTTAGGAGCGGATGCACATGGCGTCTGTTCCTCATGTCAGAGGGGCCATTTATTTTGGAGCTAAGTCGGCCTGCCACTGAGTAGTGCTCCCAGTCTTAATGACAAAGGCAGACACATTCTACTTCACCCAGTGTGGAGATAAGAAGAAGTAGATTGACTCCTGTATGTTGAAATAGTTTTCAATTTTAACAATAGAATTGTGTTGTCTGCATTATATAGATTAGAAACACAAGGTAATAGGATCAAAAATATATATACCAGTTTGGGTCAATAAGTAATGCACAATCACCCCTAGCAAAATATATAAATAATTTTTTATAATAAAATACATTTTTCTGGTGAATAAAACACTCTCAGCTTTTCATATCTGCAATCAGAATTGATTTATCTTTTGTATTTTTTCAGATATGGAGCCTAATGTGAACACAAGAATCTGACAATGGTCGGTACCCAAGTTCCTTTGTCTGGTGACATTTCAGCCATAACAATTTAATCAAAACTTCAGCCAGTACATGAAACATTGGATAGAAGCACTATACAGAGATGGGCTCAGCGCTTCCAGAAAGGTGATTTTGTTCTTCATGACAAAGAGAGGCCAGGTCAACTGTCACAACAGACCAAAATTTGGCTCTTGTTGAGGAAATTGTCAATAACGACGACATATCAATTGATGAAACAACTTTCAATCTCTAAAGGAAATGTTCTTAAACTACTTTCAGATCTTGGATATCAATTGTGCTCAAAATGGGTGCCAAAGCTTTTAACACGAGAAATGATGCAAACTCAGGAAATTTGTTTAGACCTCATCGAATCTTACCCAGGATCACGGTCTTTTGGGACCAAGATGGGCTCATATTCATGGACATGCTTGAAAGAAATACTTCCATCAACAAGGAAAGACTTTAAAAAATCTAAAAAGAGCCATTTCAACAAAAAGGCTGGTCCTAAAAGACTGTCAAATCAAATTTCATCAGGACAATACAAGACCTCACACCGCGCAACAGACATTGGCTCAAATTTCCAGATAAGGGTGGGCTTTGATGCTTCACCCAACTTACAGTCCTGATCTGGCTCCTTCCAACTTCTACCTGTTTGGTAAAGAATTCTCTATGCTGTAGAATATTTGAAAATGATAAAATGTTACTCCATGAGGTTAGAGGGTGGTTCAGGAAGCAAGATGTAGCATTTTACCAAAGTTGTGAGTTGTGTTGAACACTGGACCAAATGTGTACAGAGTGGATATATTGACTGATATATAGCTAATAGTTAGGTATTCATATTTACAAATTTATGGTTTATAAATACTATAGAATAAAGCGTTAGGAGAAAATAATTTTTAATAATCGACTACACGAGCTTTTGGGCAGTCACGCCCTTCAACTGGTAATGATACATGATGGCAATAGGCCTTAAATAGGATTCCGTTTTTTAAGATATATTTACATATGAGAAAAATAATATAGGACGGCTAAAAAACAATTTAGTTAAAAAATATTGGCAAATCTAAGCTATTGTATACTATATTTATGTAACTATGCTAATCCTGTAATGCCGGTTGACAAATAAATGGTAGGTTTGTAATTGGCTAAAACATGTGACTATATAATGAAGAGAGACTAGTATTAGGATATCGACTGTTCAACCCGCCATCATTGAACAGTTGTATTGAACAGTCGATATCCTAATACTAGTCTCTCTTCATTATATAGTCACATGTTTAAGCCAATTACAAACCTACCATTTATTTGTCAACCGGCATTACAGGATTAGCATAGTTACATAAATATAGTATACAATAGCTTAGATTTGCAAATATTTTTTAACTAAATTGTTTTTTAGCCGTCCTATATTATTTTTCTCATATGTAAAAATATCTCTTTAAAAACGCAATCCTATTTAAGGCCTATTGCCATCATGTATTATTACCAGTTGAAGGGCGTGACTGCCCGAAAGCTCGTGTAGTCGATTATTAAAAATTATTTTCTCCTAACGCTTTATTCTATAGTATTTATAATCCAAGGAGAAAGTTTCCATGTTTTAAAAAAAAATTTATGGTTTGTCAAATAAAAATTATTATTAATGATTGTGCATTACTTATTGACCTAACCTTGTTTATTTATTTATTTGGAATTGTGGTGTCTTATTACCTTGTGTTACTAGGTGTCTTTTCAACTAATTTTAAATTTTAGCACGATTTTTAAAACAGCAGAATCTTGTGCAAGCTTCAGCTCATATGAAAAAAACTTTGAAGGCATTTTCTTTAACATGTTTGTTTTTTTGGCTGACACTATGGCTTACACTGTATAAAGAGGTTTTAAAACGACAATTAATTACATAATTTTTCAAGTAAGCTTTCTATATTATAGAGTGCAATATGATAAAATTGTTTTTATATATTACAACTAGAGCTAATTCTGCCGGTCCCAAGCCCGGATGGAGAACAGTAACAAGCTCACTAAAAAACCTGGGCTTAGCTGGCCCGGCTGATAGTACCCTGTAAGGACTCCTAATCCAGGGATACAGGATGAGCAGTGTTTGTACTCCATGTTAGGAGCGGCTGCACATGGCGTCTGTTCCTCATGTCAGAGACGGCCATTTCTTTTGGAGCAAACTCGGCCTGCCACTGAGTAGTGCTTCCAGTCTTAATGACAAAGGTAGACACATTCTACTTCACCCAGTCATGATGGTTGCCAAGGCTCTACAAGCTTGATACCCTAATATGATTGAGTGGAGATAAGAAAGAAGAAGTCAAATAGAGTTTTTCCAAAGTCTTGTCTGATTTTAAAATCTGACATAAGAGTGCATTTATGGTAATTAATTGATCAGGAAACTCCATCAACAAAGAAGATTTTTTCACAAGATTTGTTTGTGTCCTTTATACAGCATTAAGGAATGATAAGGCACAATTTGTATTAGAGATTATAAACACAAGGTAATAAGACCAAAACTAAATAAATAAATACTGTGGGACCATCATCAGACAAAATACTAAATGCAAGTAGTTAGTCTTTTATCTCATGATGGTAACAAAACTGTTACCAAAAAGTCACACACTATAAATTTATTTTGGATTTGGTCTTATTACCTTCGGCATGGGGTCGATTGAAGGGTGCTCTAAACCCATGGTTTTCAACCGCTACGACTCGGGATCGAATCCCGCATTGGGCACTTTTTCTAATTAAAAAAGTGTTCTCTTGGCCCCTGATTCTTGCAAAAGTCTGACCCCACTAGCGAGTGCAAGGTACCAAACAGGGCTCTGGCACATTTGTAAGTGCAAAGTCGAACTGCTTTTCACATGTGTAGACATGTAGTGCACTTACAGTAAAAGTAGTCGCTAACTACCCACCATCATTATCATAGCCTGTACCATGTGCACTAGAGATAATAGAAAAAAATAAAAACCTTCAGGATTAATGAATGAAAATGGTCTATTTAGGGAATCCAAAAAGTGACCTTGGGTGGCCTTCTTTCTGTGTTGTTGTCATGTCCAATGAAGAGCCTCAGATGTCTCCATACATCTCTATCACAGCAATGTTCTCTATCTTGGGTGTGTAAAGCTGCTGTATAGAGGTAAACTGTGTTGTTGTTGTCGTGTCCAATGAAGAACCTCAGATGTCTCCATACATCTCTATCACAGCAATGTCCTCTATCTTGGGTGTGTAAAGCTGCTGTATAGAGGTAAACTGTGTTGTTGTTGTCGTGTCCAATGAAGAACCTCAGATGTCTCCATACATCTCTATCACAGCAATGTCCTCTATCTTGGGTGTGTAAAGCTGCTGTATAGAGGTAAACTGTGTTGTTGTCGTGTCCAATGAAGAGCCTCAGATGTCTCCATACATCTCTATCACAGCAATGTCCTCTATCTTGGGTGTGTAAAGCTGTTGTATAGAGGTAAACTGTGTTGTTGTTGTCGTGTCCAATGAAGAACCTCAGATGTCTCCATACATCTCTATCACAGCAATGTCCTCTATCTTGGGTGTGTAAAGCTGCTGTTCTGGGTCCATGTCAATTTTCTGCAAGGTTACGGCCATTGCTGGGCATGAGAATATGTGGGTATGTGTTAGTTCCACACCAGGACAGCTGTTGCATGTCCTATAGGTTCTTGTGCCATCTGGATGTATTGTCATTCCTTTATAGTATTTTGTTCTAAGTCTTGTTATAGTTTTTGTAATTCTTCTCTCTGAATTTATTTCATATATTTGATCCTTTCTTATTTGTTGTTGAATTATCTTGTATTCTGTGTGCTGACTGTCTTTTAATTAAACAATCTAAACATTGAGAGTGTCCCCCACACCAAAAGGTTCTCTCATTCACTAATGAAAGGTCTTGATAGACTCAGTCTAGCCATATAAGAGACAAAATTGAAAGTTTCTTCAAAAACCTTTAACTTTTTAAGTGGTAGTCACATTTATAACAAGGTCATTCCCTGGACCATCTATAAAACATATACAGTTAAACCTGTTTATAGCGCTCCCTCTAAATAGCGCCTTCCTCTCTATAGCGCCTGATTTTAAACATTAAAATGTAAATGTTTTACATTAAAAGTGACTTGTCTATAGTACCCTCTTTTGGTGAGTCCCAAGAGGGGGCGCTATAGACAGGTTTAACTGTATTTTTGTATCATGGTAATTTTGACACTTGTGATTTGAAGCATAAATGACAAACAAGAGTTCTGGACCTCAATTTTTTGCTTTTTTTGGATTGTTCCACTGATCAATTTGTCTGTTCCACATGTCTACACATGAGAAAAGCAGTTCGACTTTTGCACTTACAAATATGCCAGAGTCCCATTTGGTTACTTGCACTCCTCGCTGGTGGGGTTGGACTTAAGCAAGATTCGGGGGCCATTGGAGAATTTTTTTTTTTTTTCAACAGAAAAAGTGTCCAATGCGGGAATTGAACCCAGGTTGTAGCGGTCGAAAACTAACGGTTTAGACCATCCTTCCACCAACCCCCTTAAATGAGGGGAAACAGTTCAATTAATTCAGACTAATCATTTTTGTACAGTGTTGTTTGCTAATTTGAATAAAGAATAAGACAATTTGTATTATTGATGACAGTCAACAAGTAATTATTGGAGACAACTTGAATACTTCAATGATAAAACATAATTTGGATTATAGCTACAAGGTAATAAGACCAAATAAATAAATAGTGTGTGACATTTCGGTAATAGCATTGTTACCATCAGCAGACAAAAGAATAAACATTTATTCTTTTGTCTGATGATGGTAACAATGCTGTTGCCGAAATGTCACACACTATTGACTTATTTGAATTAGGTCTTATTTTCTTGTGTCGGTAACAGTATTGTTACCATCATAAGGCAAAAGAATATATGATTCTTTTTCTCATTTATATTTTTTTTTGTCTGATGATGGTAACAATGTTGTTACCGAAATGTCACACACTATTTATTTGAATTTGGTCTTATTTTCTTGTAGTTGAATGCCTCAAATAGTTAACTTATTTGGGGTATTTCTTTTTACTATTGGATGATCACATAATGTACAAAATATAAAAGAACTTTTATTAAATATTTTTAAATAACAAATCCTTTTTCCAACTCGAGCCATATTTTTGTCTTTTTGTAAATTTTCATTTAGTAAATAATATTTTTTTTTACTTCTCCTCTTGACATATATTAAAGTTAAATAGTATTATTATTGAAATTTTTTTCAGAGTATTTAAAAAAAAAGCAGACGATGGTGTGAAAATTATAATTATTATATTAAAAAGGAGTGTAAATTTGTACAACCAACAAAAATAAAATGGCTATTTGGTGCTACCCATTTTATAGTAATGTTTGTAAAATATTCAACAAAATAGGTATAAAATACTGGTTTGTATATACATAGATATAAAAAACAACAATAATAAAACAAATCTCCTAACGCTTTCTTGACACGGATCCACATAAAAGTTTACGAGCGTCGACCCTCAACAGGTGTATTTACATAAATATTTTGAATGGCCAACGTTGCTGAGTACGTTTAATAACTTTAGAAAGAAAAAAAAATAGCGAATACATTTATTATTAGAGTTAATATATTATTAAACGTGCATTATTATAAGAGTAATATTTTAAAAATAATTTAAAAACTTACTTGGCTTAGCTGCTAAAAAGAAGACAACCGTAGCGACAAGTTGACATAGCCAAGGGCTGCAGCCCATCTATGTATTCTAAGAGAATAAATTCCTTGGATGTCCGAAGGAAGGGCACTCATTGAAGCTTTTTCAGATGATATCCATAGCGTTTATCCACAGTTCACAGGAGGGGTGTACATCTTGTAGCGTTTTGTCAGAGCACGAATAACAACAGACGAAATATTCCACGATGTCAGCAAACTCAACTACGCATGCGCGGCTTGTGCCCTCTGGCGGGCTCGGCTGTACTTGGTTTTCCTCAACTTCAAGGCGGGAAATGTCAAGAGGATCATTCTTACGAAATGCCTGCAAAATGTTCGTTTGAGTTTTCTTAAAATAGCTTTTTACCATTTGGGTTCCAATTTTAATGGGGAAAAATATTTCCAAATGTCCAATTGTTGTATTTGTGTATTTTTCTTTGTGAAACACGATTTTTCTTTTTTGAAATGTCATTTAGTAACTTTGATCGTATAAACATTTTAAAATTCATTCGAAAAAGTTTTTAAAATTAAATATTATGAACTTACAGCAATGGTTGGGGTCTCGATACACTCTCAGTTCTTATTATTTATTTTAATAATTTAATAAATTTGAGAATAAAATCCATGTTAGAGAGAGAGAATATATATTTAAATATTTCAAATGATATATTGGCTATTTATTTATATTATATAATTATTTTTATTTAAAAATGAAGGCGATATCCCGATCCCAGCCTTTATATTTACTTTTTACTTTCACCAAAAGAATTATCTAGAAACTTCTTATCAAAATGTTAAGATATCGCATTTACACTCTGAGAGAAGAATTACAAAAACAATAACAAGATTCAGAATGGAACACTCTAAAGGAATGATAAAACATTCAGTAGGCATAAGAGAGAACCTACAGGACATGCAACAACTATCCTGGTGTGGAACTAATACCTACCCACATATTCTCATGTCCAGCAATGGCCACAGCTTTGCAGAAAAATGACATAGACCCAGAGCTGCAACTTTACACACCCAAGATAGAGGACATTGCTATGATAGAGATGTATTGAGACATCTGAGGCTCTTCATTGGACACGACAACAACAACACAGGTTACCTCTATACAGCAGCTTTACACACCCAAGATAGAGGACATTGTTGTAATAGATATGTATGGAAACATCTGAGGCTCTTCATTGGACACGACAACAACAACACAGGTTACCTCTATAGAGCAGCTTTACACACCCAAGATAGAGAACATTGCTGTGATAGAATGTATTGAGATATCTGAGGCTCTTCATTGGACACGACAACAACAACACAGTTTACCTCTATACAGCAGCTTTACACACCCAAGATAGAGGACATTGCTGTGATAGTGATGTATGGAGACATCTGAGGCTCTTCATTGGACACGACAACAACACAGTTTACCTCTATACAGCAGCTTTACACACCCAAGATAGAAGACATTGCTGTGATAGAGATGTATGGAGACATCTGAGGTTCTTCATTGGACATGACAACAACAACACAGGTTACCTCTATACAGCAGCTTTACACACCCAAGATAGAGGACATTGCTGTGATAGAGATGTATGGAGACATCTGAGGTTCTTCATTGGACACGACAACAACAACACAGTTTACCTCTATACAGCAGCTTTACACACCCAAGATAGAGGACATTGCTGTGATAGTGATGTATGGAGACATCTGAGGCTCTTCATTGGACACGACAACAACAACACAGTTTACCTCTATACAGCAGTTTTACACACCCAAGATAGAAGACATTGCTGTGATAGAGATGAATGGAGACATCTGAGGCTCTTCATTGGACACGACAACAACAACACAGGTTACCTCTATACAGCAGCTTTACACACCCAAGATAGAAGACATTGCTGTGATAGAGATGTATTGAGACATCTGAGGCTCTTCATTGGACACGACAACAACAACACAGGTTACCTCTATACAGCAGCTTTACACACCCATGATAGAGGACATTGCTGTGATAGAGATGTATTGAGACATCTGAGGCTCTTCATTGGAC
Source organism: Cordylochernes scorpioides (assembly GCA_030710605.1). Lineage (NCBI taxonomy): Eukaryota > Metazoa > Arthropoda > Arachnida > Pseudoscorpiones > Chernetidae > Cordylochernes > Cordylochernes scorpioides. The sequence continues at coordinate 128,934,614 of CP092864.1, read as the reverse complement.
ACGACAACAACAACACAGGTTACCTCTATACAGCAGCTTTACACACCCAAGATAGAGTACATTGCTGTGATAGAGATGTATGGAAACATCTGAGGCTCTTCACTGGACACGACAACAACAACACAGGTTACCTCTATACAGCAGCTTTACACACCCATGATAGAGGACATTGCTGTGATAGAGATATATGGAGACATCTGAGGCTCTTCATTGGACACGACAACAACAACACAGGTTACCTCTATACAGCAGCTTTACACACCCAAGATAGAAGACATTGCTGTGATAGAGATGTATTGAGACATCTGAGGCTCTTCATTGGACACGACAACAACAACACAGGTTACCTCTATACAGCAGCTTTACACACCCAAGATAGAGGACATTGCTGTGATAGAGATGTATTGAGACATCTGAGGCTCTTCATTGGACACGACAACAACAACACAGGTTACCTCTATACAGCAGTTTTACACACCCAAGATTGAAGACATTGCTGTGATAGAGATGTATTGAGACATCTGAGGCTCTTCATTGGACACGACAACAACAACACAGGTTACCTCTATACAGCAGCTTTACACACCCATGATAGAGGACATTGCTGTGATAGAGATGTATGGAGACATCTGAGGTTCTTCATTGGACATGACAACAACAACACAGGTTACCTCTATACAGCAGTTTTACACACCCAAGATAGAAGACATTGCTGTGATAGAGATGTATTGAGACATCTGAGGCTCTTCATTGGACACGACAACAACAACACAGGTTACCTCTATACAGCAGCTTTACACACCCAAGATAGAGGACATTGCTGTGATAGAGATGTATGGAGACATCTGAGGTTCTTCATTGGACATGACAACAACAACACAGGTTACCTCTATACAGCAGTTTTACACACCCAAGATAGAAGACATTGCTGTGATAGAGATGTATGGTGACATCTGAGGCTCTTCATTGGACACGACAACAACAACACAGGTTACCTCTATACAGCAGCTTTACACACCCATGATAGAGGACATTGCTGTGATAGAGATATATGGAGACATCTGAGGCTCTTCATTGGACACGACAACAACAACACAGGTTACCTCTATACAGCAGCTTTACACACCCAAGATAGAAGACATTGCTGTGATAGAGATGTATTGAGACATCTGAGGCTCTTCATTGGACACGACAACAACAACACAGGTTACCTCTATACAGCAGTTTTACACACCCAAGATAGAAGACATTGCTGTGATAGAGATGTATGGAGACATCTGAGGTTCTTCATTGGACATGACAACAACAACACAGGTTACCTCTATACAGCAGCTTTACACACCCAAGATAGAGGACATTGCTGTGATAGTGATGTATGGAGACATCTGAGGCTCTTCATTGGACACGACAACAACAACACAGTTTACCTCTATACAGCAGTTTTACACACCCAAGATAGAAGACATTGCTGTGATAGAGATGAATGGAGACATCTGAGGCTCTTCATTGGACACGACAACAACAACACAGGTTACCTCTATAGAGCAGCTTTACACACCCAAGATAGAAGACATTGCTGTGATAGAGATGAATGGAGACATCTGAGGCTCTTCATTGGACACGACAACAACAACACAGTTTACCTCTATACAGCAGTTTTACACACCCAAGATAGAAGACATTGCTGTGATAGAGATGAATGGAGACATCTGAGGCTCTTCATTGGACACGACAACAACAACACAGGTTACCTCTATACAGCAGCTTTACACACCCAAGATAGAAGACATTGCTGTGATAGAGATGTATTGAGACATCTGAGGCTCTTCATTGGACACGACAACAACAACACAGGTTACCTCTATACAGCAGCTTTACACACCCATGATAGAGGACATTGCTGTGATAGAGATGTATTGAGACATCTGAGGCTCTTCATTGGACACGACAACAACAACACAGGTTACCTCTATACAGCAGCTTTACACACCCATGATAGAGGACATTGCTGTGATAGAGATGTATGGAGACATCTGAGGCTCTTCATTGGACACGACAACAACAACACAGGTTACCTCTATACAGCAGCTTTACACACCCAAGATAGAAGACATTGCTGTGATAGAGATGTATTGAGACATCTGAGGCTCTTCATTGGACACGACAACAACAACACAGGTTACCTCTATACAGCAGCTTTACACACCCAAGATGGAGGACATTGCTGTGATAGAGATGTATTGAGACATCTGAGGCTCTTCATTGGACACGACAACAACAACACAGGTTACTTCTATACAGCAACTTTACACACCCAAGATAGAAGACATTGCTGTGATAGAGATGAATGGAGACATCTGAGGCTCTTCATTGGACACGACAACAACAACACAGGTTACCTCTATACAGCAGCTTTACACACCCAAGATAGAAGACATTGCTGTGATAGAGATGAATGGAGACATCTGAGGCTCTTCATTGGACACGACAACAACAACACAGGTTACCTCTATACAGCAGTTTTACACACCCAAGATAGAGGACATTGTTGTAATAGATATGTATGGAGACATCTGAGGCTCTTCATTGGACACGACAACAACAACACAGGTTACCTCTATAGAGCAGCTTTACACACCCAAGATAGAAGACATTGCTGTGATAGAGATGAATGGAGACATCTGAGGCTCTTCATTGGACACGACAACAACAACACAGGTTACCTCTATACAGCAGCTTTACACACCCAAGATAGAAGACATTGCTGTGATAGAGATGAATGGAGACATCTGAGGCTCTTCATTGGACACGACAACAACAACACAGGTTACCTCTATACAGCAGCTTTACACACCCAAGATAGAGGACATTGCTGTGATAGAGATGTATGGAGAAATCTGAGGTTCTTCGTTGGACACGACAACAACAACACAGGTTACCTCTATACAGCAGCTTTACACACCCAAGATAGAAGACATTGCTGTGATAGAGATGTATGGAGACATCTGAGGCTCTTCATTGGACACGACAACAACAACACAGGTTACCTCTATAGAGCAGCTTTACACACCCAAGATAGAAGACATTGCTGTGATAGAGATGAATGGAGACATCTGAGGCTCTTCATTGGACACGACAACAACAACACAGGTTACCTCTATACAGCAGCTTTACACACCCAAGATAGAGAACATTGCTGTGATAGAGATGTATGGAGACATCTGAGGTTCTTCGTTGGACACGACAACAACAACACAGGTTACCTCTATACAGCAGCTTTACACACCCAAAAATAGAGAACATTGCTGTGATAGAGATGTATGGAGACATCTGAGGCTCTTCATTGGACACGACAACAACAACACAGTTTACCTCTATACAGCAGTTTTACACACCCAAGATAGAAGACATTGCTGTGATAGAGATGAATGGAGACATCTGAGGCTCTTCATTGGACAAGACAACAACAACACAGGTTACCTCTATACAGCAGCTTTACACACCCAAGATAGAGGACATTGCTGTGATAGAGATGTATGGAGACATCTGAGGTTCTTCATTGGACATGACAACAACAACACAGGTTACCTCTATACAGCAGCTTTACACATCAAAGATAGAGGACATTGCTGTGATAGAGATGTATGGAGAAATCTGAGGTTCTTCATTGGACATGACAACAACAACACAGGTTACCTCTATACAGCAGCTTTACACACCCATGATAGTGGACATTGCTGTGATAGAGATGTATTGAGACATCTGAGGCTCTTCATTGGACACGACAACAACAACACAGGTTACCTCTATACAGCAGCTTTACACACTCATGTTAGAGGACATTGCTGTGATAGATATGTATGGAGACATCTGAGGCTCTTCATTGGACATGACAACAACAACACAGGTTACCTCTATACAGCAGTTTTACACACCCAAGATAGAGGACATTGCTGTGATAGTGATGTATGGAGACATCTGAGGCTCTTCATTGGACATGACAACAACAACACAGGTTACCTCTATACAGCAGCTTCACACACCCAAGATAGAGGACATTGCTGTGATAGAGATGTATGGAGACATCTGAGGATCTTCATTGGACACGACAACAACAACACAGGTTACCTCTATACAGCAACTTTACACACCCAAGATAGAGGACATTGCTGTGATAGAGATGTATGGAGACATCTGAGGCTCTTCATTGGACACGACAACAACAACACAGGTTACCTTATACAGCAGCTTTACACACCCAAGATAGAGGACATTGCTGTGATAGAGATGTATGGAGACATCTGAGGCTCTTCATTGGACACGACAACAACAACGATATATGTCCAAGTTACACATTCAAAATGAGAAATTTTAAGAATACCGACGTCCTTCTGAGTTTACTTATTAATTTAAATCGGGCATTTTTTAAAACATGTATGGTAATTTTCCTGATTCGGAAATATTATTAACAGCATTTAGTGAGGAAACACAAGGCACCCAAGGGAAATGTCATTGATGGTGTTATTCTGTATATCCTGAAACATTCGACTATCAGGTTTAAAATCTACAATGCATCATATTGTCATGTTAGTGATGATTTAATTAAGCTAAACAAAAGGTCATTTATAAATAAGATAACACTGTTTGTGTGTACAGATAAGATCAAATTCATTTACAATAATAATAAACAAGGCATATGAAACAGCAGTGGGGCCAATTCAATTCACGGGAAGATTAATTTCTTTTATCAGTGATAATTTATTATTTAAAAAAATTATTCACTGACAATATGAAAAAAATGACTGTCAGATATAAAATTTTTCCTGTTCTTGAAAACTGCATGATTCATATAAAATTGATTGCTATTTGTGCATGCATTAACATTGACTTCTTCTTTCTTATCTCCACTCAATCCTATTAGGGTATCAAGCTTGTAAAGCTTGAGACTTTTGATGGTGTCTCCCGGGGGACAACCATCATGACTGGGTGAAGTAGTATGTGTCTACCTTTGTCATTAAGACTGGGAGCACTACTCAGCGGCAACCTGACTTAGCTCCAAAAGAAATGACCACCTCTAACATGAGGAACAGACGCCATGTGCAGCCGCTCCTAACAATGGGGTACAAACGCGCCTCATCCTGTATCTCTGGATTAGGAGCCCTTACAGGGTACTATCAGCCGGGCCAGCTGAGCCTAGGTTTGTTAGTGAGCTTGTTACTGCTCCCTCTCTTTTTTTCATCCGGGCTTGGGACCGGCAAAGGCCGAGCTATTAACATTTACTATTATTCAAATATTATGTTTAAAATATTCAATGCAACTGATAGATCTCAAAATTTTTTGTTCTTGAGGACTCTATGTATGATTCATATAAAATTGATTTGTAACAATTAAATTTAATGTCAATTTGTTTATTTTTAAAAGATAGCGAAATGCGTGGTGTCGCTGGAGACCCACTGGCGATTCTCCACCAAACTCTGCAGCGGTGGCTGAGGCGCCATATTCATTGTACATAGTATCCTGCATTTATATATAACTAGTCGAATGACCCGGGCAACGCCCGGGTTTTACCCGATTAAATTCTTTTATTCAAATACTATTCGTTACAATTATAAATTGGCGCCGTGGATGTCATTCTTGTGAAACGTCCTGCTCCAAACTTTATGTCTGAGAAGCGATATTTTTATAAAGAGATGATCTGGCTTTGTGTCTTCTGCTCGAATGAATGTTTTTCTGTTAGGATTTTGTTCCTGCATATTAAAAATGAACTGGCTTCCCTCGTGGTCTCTGCTTTTTGGAATTTTTCTAGATATAATTTTGTATCTGATATTCAAATATGATACAACAATATTGTCATAATCATTTTCTGACTAAAAAAACCCAACTATTTTTGCCCAGAACCTGTCAAATGCTTATAAAAAATGGCCATATTTGGGTATTTATTCCATTCACAAAAGCAAGCGGTGACAGAATTGTTGATTGATTGTTGATTATGACTCTGATACTTGTATATTTTAATTTTCTTTTTAAAATAGTGCAAATTCTTCACTTTTACATTTATTAACAAGATGTCAATAAAATTATGTTATTGTCAATTGTCTTCCAGGTATTTAAAACATCGAGAAGTTCTCTCAGCCGTCTTTGGGAAAATAAAAAATGTGCCACAACCCAATTTTTGGGAAATTCACACAAAATTCAACCTGTATACAATAAATATTTGCATAGCATGACATTCGCCATAGCATTTGCACTGTGAACTCGGGGAAATGTCGATGCACAGAGATTTGTCGAATGGACCAACCGGCCCTTCTAAGTCCAATCACCTCTAGTGATTTCGTCTGTCTGCTGGAACTCCATTGACTGGTGGCAGCCAGGTATTCTCTGGTACTTAATGTTTTCTCCGAATCCAGGTTCCTGGAGCCAGAACGCCAACTATACCCGTACTCACTAGATGTGCTGGAAAGGTATTTATAACTTAGGTTCCTGGAGCCAGAACGTTAAATATATCCGGGGTCACGAGGTGTGCTGGAGAGGTATTTATAACCCAGGTTCCTGGAGCCAAAACACCAACTACACTGGGTTATAAACACTTCTCCAGTACACCTATTTAGCCCGGGTATAGTTGGCTTTCTGGCTCCAGGAAACTGGGTTATAAACACCTCTCCAGCACACCTAGTGAGCCCGGGTATAGTTGGCGTTCTGGCTTAGGAACTTGGGTTATAAATACCTCTCCAGCACACCAAGTGAGCCCGAGTATAGTTGGCGTTCTGGCTCCAGGAACCTTGGTTATAAATACCTCTCCAGCACACCTAGGGAGCCCGAGTGTTGTTGGCGTTCTGGCTCCATAAATCTGGGTTATAAATACATCTCCAGCACACTTAGTGAGCCAGGGTATAGTTGGCGTTCTGGACCAGAAACCTGGGTTATAAATACCTCTCCAGCACACCTAGGGATCCAGGGTATAGTTGGCTTTCTGATTCCAGGAACCTTGGTTATAAATACCTCTCCAGCACACCTATGGAGCCAGGGTATAGTTGGCGTTCTGATTACAGGAACCCTGGTTATAAATACCTCTCCAGCACACCTATGGAGCCAGGGTATAGTTGGCGTTCTGATTCCAGGAACCTTGATTATAAATACCTCTCCAGCACACTTAGGAAGCCAGGGTATAGTTGGGGTTCTGAACCAGAAACCTGGGTTATAAATACCTTCCAGCACACCTAGGGAGCCAGGGTATAGTTGGCGTTCTGATTCCTGGAACCTTGGTTATAAATACCTCTCCAGCACACCTATGGAGCCAGGATATAGTTGGCGTTCTGATTCCAGGAACCTTGGTTATAAATACCTCTCCAGCATACCTAGGGAGGCCGGGTATAGTTGGCGTTCTGATTCCAGGAACCTTGGTTATAAATACCTCTCCAGCCCACCTATGGAGCCAGGGTATAGTTGGCGTTCTGATTCCAGGAATCTTGGTTATAAATGCCTCTCCAGCACACCTATGGAGCCAGGGTATAGTTGGCGTTCTGATTCCGGAAACCTTGGTTATAAATACCTCTCCAGCACACCTAGAGAGCCAGGGTATAGTTGGCGTTCTGATTCCAGGAACCTTGGTTATAAATACCTCTCCAGCACACCTATGGAGCCAGGGTATAGTTGGCGTTCTGATTCCGGAAACCTTGGTTATAAATACCTCTCCAGCACACCTAGAGAGCCAGGGTATAGTTGGCGTTCTGATTCCAGGAACCTTGGTTATAAATACCTCTCCAGCACACCTATGGAGCCAGGGTATAGTTGGCGTTCTGATTCCAGGAACCTTGGTTATACGAGGGCCATCCAATAAATAAGTTTCCCTATTTTTTAACAAATAAACCACATTATTTACAATTATGCAGTTATTTTATTTTCATTATACAACTCATAGACTACTTCTCTAAATAATCACCATTTCTGTTCAAACATTTTTGGTACCGTTGTAGCAATTTTTAGATACCACTGTTGTACCAAGCCGTGTCCTGTCTTAGTAGCCAGTGGTTCGCCTCCGCCTGCACTTCGTCATCATTCGCAAAGTGCTTGCCTCCAAGGTGCCACTTGAGTGCTGGATAAAGATGGAAGTCGCTTGGGGCAAGTTCCGAAGAATGAGGTGGATGTGTGAAAATTTCCAATTTGAAGTTTTCCATAGCCATAACTTTGCCTGCAGAGATTGTGACCTTCGCCTTTTTTGGTGCACTTTCCTCAGGCTTCTTCCACACCATGCTTTGTCGTTTTGTTTCTGGAGTTGAATGATGCACCCAGCTTTCATCTCCAGTGACAATACGGGAAAACAGTTGATCTCCATCTCTTTGATGCATTTCCAGGAAAACTCGGGCTGCCTCTATCCGTTGTTGCTTGTGATTTTCCAAGAGAAATCCTGCGACCCATCTTGCGCAGACTTTGCGAAAATCCAAAACATCTGACATGATTGTTCCAATCGAAGAGCGTCTAATTTCGATTCCAGGAGGCAATCGAATTATTATTTCGTCAATGGTGACGCGGCGATCTGCTTCCACCACATTCCGAACAACAGCAACGGCTGCATTGTCCGTAGCAGTAACGGGGCTGCCGCTTCGCTCGTCATCATGCACGTTTTGCCATCCTTCTAAGAACCATGAACGCCATCGGCGAACCATTTGGATGCTCATACATTCTTCACCATACACTGACACTGAATTGCGATGAATATTGACCGCAGTTTAATTTTTCGCCGTGAAAAAAACGAATTACAGAACGGAGTTCGCAAGTGGACACGTTCACCAGTGGTAGCTCCATGGAAACTGAAGCGCTACGGACTTGCGCGTACGAGTTAGCGTGATTTTGAAGGTTACCAGCTTCCAACGCATCCTAGTGACCATTTCATTTATACTAACTAATTTTTACAACGTTTCGTTCGCAAAAAAAATAGGGAAACTTATTTATTGGATGGCCCTCGTAAATACCTCTACAGCACACCTATGGAGCCATGGTATAGTTGGCGTTATGATTCCAGGAACCTTGGTTATAAATACCTCTCCAGCACACCTAGTGAGCCCAGGTATAGTTGGGGTTCTGGACCAGAAACCTGGGTTATAAATACCTTCCAGCACACCTAGGGAGCCAGGGTATAGTTGGCGTTCTGATTCCAGGAACCTGGGTTATAAATACCTCTCCAGCACGCCTAGTGAGTCCGGGTATAGTCGCCGTTCTCGCTCCAGGAACCTGGGTTATAAATACCTCTCCAGCACATCTAGTGAGCTCGGGTATAGTAGGCGTTCTGGCTCCAGGAACCTGAGTTATAAATACCTCTCCAGCAGACCTAGTGAGCCCGGGTATAGTTGGCGTTCTGGCTCCATGAAACTGATTTATAAATACCTCTCCAGCAGACCTAGTGAGCCCGGGTATAGTTGGCGTTCTGGCTCCATGAAACTGAGTTATAAATACCTCTCCGGCACACCTAGTGAGCCCGGTTATAGTTGGCGTTCTGGCTCCATGAAACTGAGTTATAAATACCCCTCTAGCACACCTAGTGAGTCCGGGTATCGTTGGCGTTCTGGCTCCAGGTACCTGGGTTATAAATACCTCTCCAGCACACCTAGTGAGTCCGGGTATAGTTGGCGTTCTGGCTCCAGGTACCTGGGTTATAAATACCTCTCCAGCACACCTAGTGAGTCCGGGTATCGTTGGCGTTCTGGCTCCAGGAACCTGGGTTATAAATACCTCTCCAGCACATCTAGTGAGCCCGGGTATAGTTGGCGTTCTGGCTCCAGGAACCTGGGTTATAAATACCTCTCCAGCACATCTAGTGAGTCCGGGTATCGTTGGCGTTCTGGCTCCAGGAACCTGGGTTATAAATACCTCTCCAGCACATCTAGTGAGCCCGGGTATAGTTGGCGTTCTGGCTCCAGGAACCTGGGTTATAAATACCTCTCCAGCACATCTAGTGAGCCCGGGTATAGTTGGCGTTCTGGCTCCAGGTACCTGGGTTATAAATACCACTCCAGCACACCTAGTGAGTCCGGGTATCGTTGGCGTTCTGGCTCCAGGAACCTGGGTTATAAATACCTCTCCAGCACATCTAGTGAGCCCGGGTATAGTTGGCGTTCTGACTCCAGGAACCTGGGTTATAAATACCTCTCCAGCATACCTAGTGAGCCTGGGTATAATTGGCGTTCTGACTCCAGGAACCTGAATAAAGGAAGTATCTGTTTTCATGATAATTGCTCTTGCACCTTCAATCTAACTTATACCTTCTACTACATTTCTTATGCACATTGCAACCTTTCGCCTAAAGCTAAACAATTTTGTTTCTGTAGCTGGTCTTGCCACCTCATGCCTCCTGTGACAGCTGAGACTGTTACCCTTTTATGTATAAATTATTCAAAATACAGAGAGAACCCATTTTACCATTAAAATTCATTTGGACAAAAATAAATTCAACGAATTCATAAAGTTAAAGATACTTTGGCCATAGATCTCTTTTATTATATTTCGACAAAATATTTTCTCCTCGTCAGTAGCAAATAAAATTAAAACATTCTTAGAATAGAGAAATATTTTAACATCTTGCCAAATGTTTTAATTTTATTTTCTCCTGAAGAGGACAAAAGATTTTTGTCGAAACGTCGAGATAATAAAAAATATTTATTGGCAAAAATTTCTTCAATTTTAAGAATCCTGAAAGCTGGCCAGGCAGGCTTTATTTTTAGGAAATTCAACGAATGTATTCAGTTTGAAGTGAACAATGTTTATTGTGCCACGCTATGAACACACCAGACCTTCTATTCGAACACCTCAGCAATAAACTAAAGGAGAAATGAAAGCTAGATAAAAAATCGAGGTCAGCCTTTTTGTTTCCATTGAAGTGTTCCAGGATTGTGATGGTGCTCATCAATATCTGATGTTTCAGAATGGAATGCCCCCACACAAAGGCGCTCCCCCTCGCCGTCACAAAGAGGATGGCCGAAGAAAGGCCAGCCGTGTTCAATAGAGCTGAACCTCAGGGGGTGGGAGGGATCACAATTCATCTTCAGATTCCGGTTTTACCTCGAAATTCTGGGCTTTTGTAACGGGGGCTTTTATGGATGGACTCTCAGCTCTAAATAATTGACTTTCAAGTACGGATTTGTTATATTCATGGTGTCCCAAAATAACGTAGTTAAACATTTTTAGTCATTATTTTTTTAAATTGAACAAATTAATTATGAACAATAATTAGGATACCAACTAACAATGGTTTCATCAGGTTTCAAAGTGGCTTCCCTTGGCGGTGATACCCAGGTCCAAACATGATTTGGAATTTTCGGCTATGGGACACAGGGCTTCAATCGGTCCCATTCTCGGTGCAGCGATCGATTCAACGACTTCAAACTTTTGTGGCGTGTAGCACAGCCTGTAAAATGACCACACACTGTAATCTAGCAGGTTGAGATGTATATTATAAATTAATGGTTTTACTCTGAGTAATATATATTTTATGATTATAGTTTGAAAACACTCTTGTGCCATCGTTTGTTGACCTTTGGATGAGATAGTATTTACTAAATTAAAATATTTTAAAGTTTGCCTTACAAAAATTGCATGTACAGTTGACTTCCATGAGAGGACACTCACGCTAGAGGACATCTTTCTACAAAGGACAGTTTTCATTTGTAAAATTACCATTTTTACTATTTAGCAATTCTTCGGTAAGAGGACACCTCTCCCTAAACGAAACTTTGGCTCTGAAATTAGGTGTTGTCCTTTACAGGGAGGTTCTACTGTATAACAATTAATTTTAATTGCTAATTTCTGAACTGGAATACACCAATAAAGTTTATCAAAGCTTCTGTTTATCCTCGACCGCCTAAAAAAATATCAACACAACAGGACTACAATCAATGAGGTGTTGCGTATGAACTATAGGACAATTTTACCATTTTGGCCACCAGGCATCGTCAAACAGCTCCTTTTGTGTCAACTATGGGAATTCTAGCTGTGTATTCCTCAGTTTTATTTTCAAGGATTATTTTCACTATTTCAGTTAATGCTGTGATATTTGCTGCTGAAAGCTGCTGATGTCGAGGCAAAGTACAAAGGAAAACCTCTAATTTCAAGACAAAGTGCAATGGATAACCTCTAATGTCGAGACAAAGCACAAAGGAAAACTTCTAATTTCAAGACAAAGTGCAATGATAACCTCTAATGTCGAGGCAAAGTACAAAGGAAAACTTCTAATTTCAAGACAAAGTGCAATGGATAACCTTTAATGTCGAGGCAAAGTACAAAGGAAAACTTCTAATTTCAAGACAAAGTGCAAAGGATAACCTCTAATGTCGAGGCAAAGTACAAAGGAAAACTTCTAATTTCAAGACAAAGTGCAATAGATAACCTCTAATGTCGAGGCAAAGTACAAAGGAAAACTTCTAATTTCAAGACAAAGTGCAATGGATAACCTCTAATGTCGAGGCAAAGTAAAAAGGAAAACTTCTAATTTCAAGACAAAGTGCAATGGATAACCTCTAATGTCGAGGCAAAGTACAAAGGAAAACTTCTAATTTCAAGACAAAGTGCAATGGATAACCTTCAATGTCGAGGCAAAGTACAAAGGAAAACTTCTAATTTCAAGACAAAGTGCAAAGGATAACCTCTAATGTCGAGGCAAAGTACAAAGGAAAACTTCTAATTTCAAGACAAAGTGCAATGGATAACCTTTAATGTCGAGGCAAAGTACAAAGGAAAACTTCTAATTTCAAGACAAAGTGCAATGGATAACCTTTAATGTCGAGGCAAAGTACAAAGGAAAACTTCTAATTTCAAGACAAAGTGCAATGGATAACCTTTAATGTCGAGGCAAAGTACAAAGGAAAACTTCTAATTTCAAGACAAAGTGCAATGGATAACCTCTAATGTCGAGGCAAAGTACAAAGGAAAACTTCTAATTTCAAGACAAAGTGCAAATGATAACCTTTAATGTCGAGGCAAAGTACAAAGGAAAACTTCTAATTTCAAGACAAAGTGCAAAGGATAACCTTTAATGTCGAGGCAAAGTACAAAGGAAAACTTCTAATTTCAAGACAAAGTGCAAAGGATAACCTCTAATGTCGAGGTAAAGTACAAAGGAAAACTTCTAATTTCAAGACAAAGTGCAATGGATAACCTCTAATGTCGAGGTAAAGTACAAAGGAAAACTTCTAATTTCAAGACAAAGTGCAATGGATAACCTCTAATGTCGAGGCAAAGTACAAAGGAAAACCGCTAAAGTCGAGGGGCAAGGTATAAAGAGACATTTCTAAAGTTGAACCGTTGTATAAAGAGCATAGAATAGGAATCCTTCAAATGAACCAAAATACAAAGTCAAAGTTCTGTAATCTCATATCAAAGCATAAAGTAAATCTTCAAAATTCGAGTGTAAAAGAACCAAGAGGTACTTCTAAAGATGAGCCGATGAACAAAGAAAGGTAATCCATCGCCAAACTTGTATAGTTGTGCGGGGTACAAAAGCAAACGACAAAGGTCTGAAGTCGAGCAGCTTACAAAGAGCGGTACAAAAGAAGCTGCACGTGCAGTCAGAAACAAAAGACCCTCTCCCCTCCCCTTGCCCCTGATTAATGGCACGCGGCGCATTTTCCTGTCCAGCGGCCACAAACACCTGCGCCACCTTCTGACAAGATGAATAGACTTGCCTAACAAAGCGTCAACTCTGCTTCTTACAACTCTGCCATTTATTTTTTAAAAACAATAAAATCGCCGAATGTTGTGGTCTATTTGGATGAGGAAAGCGAAGACAAGATCGCGACTGATTTAACACTAGCCTTTCAGTGATACGCCAACCTTGACTTATGCATGAAGGAATGTGTGAACATTGGACATGTGTCGGACCTGGAGGCTGTTGTTGGGTGCTGCGTTGCCTGGAGTACAGGAGCTCCATCTATGATTCCTTTCTTCCTGTGGTGAATCTGTATAAGATCGGTGATCTTAATAAAAGTGTTGTTGTTTATATTTTGAAAAACATTCAGCCTAAAGATGTGTGGCCATATTCGGCACAACGATCTTTCGACTGTTGAAAGATCATTCTTTTCTTTTATGCACCACACATTCTGACAAAAGAATACTTCTATTGGACTACAATTCGGCCGAAGTCTCAAATATACGCATCGCTATTGTTTACGTGATAGCCCATCTTCAAAATGACATCAATGGTTCCCAGCTTCTTCTGTCACAGCTTATAATGGAGTCATCATCCAAACTGGTCACTTCCACGGTCTCTCTCAGTACTTGGAAGTTCCCGTGTAGTGAGCGGACAACTGCTCTTGAACTGGAGTGAGCTTTAATACCAAAGGAAACCCTGGGCAACACACAACAAAACAACATTAAATACACATAACACAACAGCATACAACACACACAACAACACACATAACACAACAACATACAACACACACAACAACACACATAACACAACACAACAACATTCAACACACACATCCAAACTTTTACTGTAGCGGTAAACAAACTACCCCTAACTCCAACCACGTTCTTTGTTTTATGTAATTAAAGTAAGTAAGAAGGACGTACTTAATTTAACTTTACATATTATTTATTATTAATAGCATTCATACAAAACAAATCTTGGTATATATGTCTACGTGAAAACAACAAAAACTATAAACATTATATACATACAAGTTCCTTTTCAAACACGGGAGTTCATCTATAGCCATCGTTACTCTGTGTAATATTCCAACATGTTTTACATGGGTTGTCGAATCTTTTCAGCGCGCTAGCTAAAATAATATCGAAATTTGACATTTAATTATTGCGCTATAGATAATCCAAAAATCAATATAAATAATTGTAAACACACATTTTTATAATAGAGATATGAATATTAATAAAATAAAAAAGGTCAGGTGTTGATATTAAAAAACAAATTAGGCATATCCTGACTATGTTCCACTAGATGGCGCTCTGCAATCTATAAAACGCTCATGTTAAATGTCAGGATATGTCTGTTTTTAGATATGAATATCCACATACACATATTAAGAAAAGTATTATTATCAAGTCACAAGATTTTCGGACAAACGTAGCGAGTTGAATAAAACACTCATTTTAATGGTCAGGATATGCTTAATTTATAATACAATATAATGCGGCTATGATTATAGAACGAAATTTAACAAGTTTTACCGCAAATGTTTCTTTTTACAGAACGAAAAATCGTAATTTTCATTATTTTAAGGAGAAATAACGACTATTCATATCCTTAGGGATGAAGTATGAAAGGATGAATTATGAAGAGTAATGATGAACGGAAAAATAAAAGGGTTCAGGGATGGGAATTCCTTTTATAACTCTTTACGAATGCATCCTTTCATACTTCATCCCTAAGGATAGGAATAGTCGTTATTTCTCCTTAAATAATTAAAATTACGATTTTTCGTTCTGTAAAAAGAAACATTTGCGGTAAAACTTGTTAAATGCTTAATTTGTTTTCAGATATGAATATTCATACACACATATAAAGAAAAATGTTATTTTCAAGTCACAAAATTTTCGTACAAACGTAGCGAGTTGAATACAACGTTCATTTTAATGGCCAGGATATGCCTGTTTTTAGATATGAATTATCATATACATATATAAAGAGAAAAATGTTATTTTCAAGTCACAAAATTTTCGGAAACACATAGCAAGTTGAATAAAACGCTAATTTTCAGGTCAAAATATGCCTAATTTGTTTTTAGATATAAATTATCATACACACATACAAAGAAAAATATCATTTCCAATATTTTCGGACAAACGTAGAGAGTTGAATAAAGCACTCATTTTAATGGTCAGGATACGCCTAATACACATACGCCTCATGCACATATTATATATCAAATTACGAAACTATTATAGACGCGTAATATTCTTTTTAAAATAAAACAATTTCTACTGCCCTTACTGCAATGGAAACATTTATTAATTTATATAGTAGAGTATTTATTATTCTATGAAAAGATTTTTTAAATATTGATATTTGTACTTTGATACACTGTAAAATTTTCTCATTGCCTCTCTTCTATTTTATTAGTCACAGAAGAGCCATAGAAAATCGATCATCTCCTCTTCAGCTGTCCAGCATTCCTGAGACATAGGATACAAACAGCTATCCTGCTCGGACTGACCCACCTCAATCCTACATCTATGGCCAGTCTTCCAGACTTAACCTCAGCATGGAACTTCCTGGTTAACTGGTTCAACTCAGCAATCAAAACAGGACGCGAGTAAAAACACTTAGTACTAGTCCATACTGATGAGTTGGACTCCCCGGGTAGTTGGCGTTCTGCGCTCCTTGGGTTATAAATCTCTCTCTCTCTCTAGTTTTAATTTGGTTTTACATTAAATAAATTGCCTTGTTATCCTTTGTTGAAAAAAAAAAGGAAGGAGAAGGCCGGGAAATGGCTTTTAAAAGAAAGAAAGTTTTAATTAGTTATGCTCAAATTTTATATAAACTTAAAGCAGCTTGCTTTACATACTCCGCCACCACAATGGTAGAAATAATTTATATATATAGCGGTCAATTGGTCAAAAAAATAAAAGAAGAGTAAAATGTTGAAATTGATTATTCCAACATCCTTAAGTTTGTCTTTCTTAATTTTCTACGTTACAATATTAGTTTTAAGTCACAAAATTTACGAAAAAAAGGTTGAATAAAAGTCTTTAAAAAAGGGGGAAGAGATAAAAGGATCTATTAATCAGTAGATGTAGAAATCTCAAAGTTAAACGTCCAGATAGCCACCGGTTACCGCCAAGTAAACGACGTTTCTAATGAAGCCCAGCCGGGCAATAAAGGGCATGTACATCCCAACACGACCCCCAACTTGCCTTCTCAGAAACCCCCCACCCCTCAATCCCCTCAAGAATTGTGGGCGAGCAATTTTTTCTTCTCCTTTTTCAATTGGCTCGTTGCCCCGGGCTTTTATGATTCATTCTCACCTTGAGGCCATTGTGCTAACTACAGTATTGATGTTATTGATAAGCTATCGATTGCATGGCACTGTATTTCCTTGATTTGGTCACCGCACGTATTTTCCAAGAAACGTCAATCAACATTGGATCGAACTGGGTTATCAATAGGTAGTGATTGATTATCGAACTTACATTACTGGCTGTTTATCTGTTTGACTCTCAAACTACTCTTGGCCTCCAGACAATTATATTGATTCTTCTAATCTATGTTACAGAGGTAGAAAAATATATAATAAAATAGTAAATAAAGGGTAGATAAAAGGTAGGGGAATATATATAGTTGTGTATGTGTACATATTTCTTCAGATGACAAAGTTACTATTACGGGTTATCACACAAAAATGGAATAGACTAGAGCCTAAAGTAAATGTAACTTAATACACAGCGTACACTCAAGAGTACAATACCAACAACAAGAAGGAAGTAAATAAAACTCACGATTGGTAAAATAAAACAAAACAGTACTTATCTTTATTGTAGCGTTGGTAGGGATCGGACTCGGGTCACACCGGGATGCGAAGAGATCCCCAGACACGGAAAAATCACGTAGAAAAACACTTTAAGCGTCTCCACACCAAATTTTCACGCTCTGTGCCCCCTCGCATTCCCTTAGTCCCCTCTTATATACAAGCATGGCCACATTCGTCCAATGACGTGAGAGATTGGTTCACTAACAAACGAAGACAACATTCTTCCCGCTAAAAACTGATCAGAAAAAAAAAAAACTGAAAATGTTTGTCAATATAATTTGACAGAGCAAAGAAGGTTTCCCCACCTTGAGAGAGTTCTCCTCCAGACAAGGTCTTCACTCCTCAGTTCCACACCGAGGAAGTACTTATAGATGTGTGTCTTGGTAGACGTCAGGATGGTGTTATCATCCAGGCCTCGCCCGAAGACCCAGCATCCAGATAAATGGCTCTTTCATGTCCCAATTGCTGTCCAATAAAAGTCGGAGAAAGCACAAAAGTGAATTAATAAGCTCAACATTTATTTTTCAATGGAACAATATTTTAGTATTGAATATAAAGGTTGTCTGGCCGGCATTCATATTTCTTAAAGAAATAAATACTTCGGCCAGTTAAAGTTTTATTTTATCAACTTTTCAACAAAATATTTTATTTTCTTCAGGAGAAATAAAAATAAAGCATTTGGAAAGGCGTTAAAACGTTGAGAAAATAAAAATTTAACTGGTTGAAGTGGAGAAAAGTCCATAATAGAATAGCTGAACATAATAGGAATATTAACAATAGCGACCCAAGATCTTTAATAGTTCAACACATAAATAAAACAGGTCATACATTTAACTTATCTCAACCCATAGTGTATTATGACAATATCCATAGTAAATACCAAAGACTTATTATAGAATCTTTGATAACCAAACAGAAAAAAAAAGTATAAACAGATGCATTGAACTACCGAAAACATACGGTACATTTGTAAGTGCAAAAGTCGAACTGCTTTTCACATGTGTAGACATGTGGTGAAACTTACAGTAAAAGCAATCGCTAACAACCCATCATGATTATCATGCCCTGTATATCTATATATATAAAAATGAATGTATGTGTGTGTGTGTCCTTTATGCCTGACCAAACCACTCATTGGAACGCCATGAAACTTTGGGAAGTTATTTAGTATAGTACTGGGAAAGTTTCTAGCAAATAAAATTTTTGAAATAACTTTTCGCTTTAAAATAATCAAGATAAATATTCTAATTTATCTGTTATAATTCAGCAATCTGCTCTAAATATTATCATGATGATACGATGATTTTGTAATGTAGAAAATTAGGAAAGACAAAATTCAGGATGACACGGCAATTTATTTGAGACAAGAATAATGATACAATTCCAAGGCAAGATACTATTCCTTTAACTTCCAATTACCGAGGGAACCAATTATTATTGATTTTATTCAACTTATCGAGTATTTTTCAAGGGACCGGGGAAAATGTTCACTTTATCGAGAGATTCGTTAGAAAAACCTTTACTCGGGTAAAACCCGGGCGAAGCCGGGTACATCCATACAAGAATAATGATACAATTCCAAGGCAAGATACTATTCCTTTAACTTCCAATTACCGAAGGAACCAATTAATATTGATTTTATTCAACTTATCGAGTATTTTTCAAGGGACCGGGAAAAAATGTTCACTTTATCGAGAGATTCGTTAGAAAAACCTTTACTCGGGTAAAACCCGGGCGAAGCCGGGTACGTCCGCTAGTAATTTAAATAAATGTCAAAAACAATTATAAATAATACACCGTCTTGTTGTCTCTTCTCATCCAAATTCTGTATTTTATTCTCCAATTGTAGGAAAATAAATATTTGGAAGGAGTTTGTGAACTATCCCAGTGGTTTCGATAGAATGCTATAATTGCTCTGGGTTTTAGCGTTTACATTCATGGATAAAACTTAAGGAAGTGGAAAGTCTTTCATATCGCCAGTAACTATTTTTTAAGGAGTACTCCTCCAAACAGGGTATCTTGGAAGACACCAGGATGATCAAGGCGGTATCACCAGGATGGCCAGGGTGTCATCATCCAAACATCGCCCAAAGACCCAGCCCTGCAGGTCAGGGGACCGCTGGAGGATGGTGAAGGCCTCCTGGATGAGAGGTCTGACGCAGGACCAGTACCGGTAAACAGGTCGTTGGACCGACAGGCGACGCAGGACTGTTAGGCCGAAGCCTGGTTGGCTGGATGGGGCAAGGCGTGAAGAGCCAGCCTCACTGCTACGTCCATGTTGGGCCCGGAGAAGGCGCAGCGTCGGAGCGACGACCAGTCGATGTTGACGGGCAGGTTTATATGTTCCTCCAACCTTTAAGGAAACTGGACGATGGGCGGGGCAGTCAGGCGTGGGCGCTCTAACATGCGGCGGGCAGTTCGGGTGATGACTCGTAAGAACGTCGTCCCGCGCAGCACTACGGCCTGGCCGATGGTGTTTACTCGGATGGTCCCGCGTCGATAAGACGACGGCAGAAGCTGTAGAATGACGCGGCCTCAGCCATGGCGCAGCGCGTAGGCAGAGTGAGGGGAGGGGCAAGGTTAGAGAAGTCGCCAATGCAGTGGTTGACCCACCAGATAGGAGCCAGAAGGTCGGGTGGTCGAGGAAGGCGGCAGCTGAGGAGTTGCGCGGTGGTCCATCGTGAGGATTTCAGCGACCACCTCCCAGATCTTAAGAATATTCAAAATTGATTTCACGCTTTTTACAAATTTTCTTCGGACGATTATATAACCCAAACTATTGATTTTATATTAAAACAATAATTTAACAGAGTAAGGGCGAATTAATTACGCTCCTAAACAATCAAATAATCATTTTGTCTATATGTTTTTTTTTAGATCCCTTGCACCTAAGTACAGCATCCATAGAAAATCTCCCAAGAAATAAATCTGCATGGAGTCACCTCATGAATTGGACTTCCACTGACATTGTAACTAAAAACAAAAAGACTTGTGTCAGAAGGACAGCCCGGGTAGTTGGCGACTTATGTACGTGGCTCAAGGAACCTGCCGGGTTATCTAAACAAATAAATAGATAGTATCTCTTCATCATATCGAGGAGAGCTTTCTGGTTGCATTGAGGAAGACTTCAGCCTGCCGACTCAAGCTCGTCAAAGCCACTAATGACTTTGTGAGGTAAATGACTTCCTGGAGCACTGAGAACGAACTCAACTTGAAGCCCTGGAAAAACAAACCTGTTTCTTTCACTGGTGAACATTTCACTCCAAGCTTGGCCAACCGATGACCATTGGAAAGACTTTCATCATTTTGGGAGTCGAATTCGACCAGGAACGAGGATTCGTCTTTCATTTATTCAATCTTATTCGTAGATTTCAATAACTTAATCCATAGGAAATTCTTTATTTCCAATGCTGATGGTATAAAATCCTTCAATCGGTGGAAATCTCGTCCTTCCTTTACGTAGCGTCAGCCTGAGGTCGCGTTCTTTCATTGAGAGTGTTCGTCATCTCCGGGGTCTTCATACTGACGCATATCTTCGACACATACCTGGACGTCCGCCGATACGCTTCGTGGACCAATTAAAGGAACTCACTGGTTTAATGGTCACCGAGATGGTACATCGAGCTCAAGACAGAGATGGCTGGTGTCGTGTTTGGGATATATACAGTGTGGCAAATAATTTTTAAGAATGGGTTTGTAAAATAAAACATAAACAAGCTAATTCAATTTCTACTATTTTTTTATTCAAAATAATCCCCTCTGGATTCAATACATATGTTACAACGATTTAATAAGGAATTAAATGCCTCTTGCAGGCCACTTTGAGGAATCGCCTCCAAAGTGCTCGTCGCAGCTCTCTGGATGGTCGGGATATCATAAAAAAAAAACAACCTTTTAACTTCAATTTTTTTTTTGGAAATAAATAAAAGTCACATGGTGCTAAATAAAGCGAGTACGGAGGATGATTCAACACACAGACGTTATTTTTGGCCAAAAAGCGACGAACAATGAGTGAGGAGTGACTCGGTGCATTATCATGCAGCAAACACCAACTGTCTTCATCGCGATATTCTGGACGAATGCGACGAATTCTGGCAATCAAACGTTTCAAAAAGTTTAAATAATACTCTCCAGTAATGGTTTGTCCAGCGGGAACAAATTCTTTGTGGATAATACCTCTACTATCGAAAATGGTAATCAGCATTGTTTTGATTTTTGATGGCACTTTTCGCGTTTGTTTGGCTTGTGGAGAGTTTTTTGACTTCTATTCGGCACTTTGGCGCTTTGTCTTTGGGTCATACTGAAAACACCATGTTTCATCACCCGTAACAATTGATTTCAGGAAGTTTGAATTATTTTCATAGGCAGAAATGATGTCCCTGCAATGTGCAATTCACACTGATTTCTGCTCGCCCGTTAAAGTGTGTGGAACAAATTTAGTACAGACTTTAGTTTTACCTAAATCTTCATGCAGAATGGTTCGAATCGTTTCTTTGTTGATGTGTAAAACCTCTGCCATCATTGTTTTCAACAAATTCTCGCACTTTTTCTATACTTTCTGGTGTCTTTGAAGAACTTGGTCGTCCAGTATGCTTATCATCTTCTAGCGTATTTCTTCCATCCGAAAAACGTTTGTGCCAAATGAAAACATTTGATTTACTCAAACATAACGTACCATAAACTTGCTTCATCAAAATATATGTTTCCGATGCACTTCTACCAAGTTTTGCATTAAATTTAATGACCGCTCTCTGTTCCATCTCAGAATTCCGACGAACAAAAAATTTTACTTTTCAAAAATCGCCTGTATGTTTTTAAAGAGTTAACCAAAATGGCTGAAACAAAGCCACGCGCTAGATAAGGCTTCGAATATATATACGCATGCGCAATTTCATAACTGGCTCTGCTATTGGCCTTTATCTAGCGCGAGTCTTAAAAATTATTTGCCGCACTGTATATTACGTACAGTGGGCCACAACGTTCGATCGCGAATAAAATGATTGTACATTGAGACCAAACCATCCCAGTCATTTTCCTGATTGATTTTCCTCCTTTTGACATCATTCAAACTCGGCCTTCCAAAATGAGATCAAGGAGGTGAATCACGAATCACGTTAGGGTCCTGCCCCATATCCCCCATTCTGACGACCCCTTTCCTTCAGTCTGAACCTAGAAGATGTAACAACGCCACTAACCATCACAGATGAATCAAAACGTGAATTTAAGTTGGCGCTCAAATTATATTTCCTTCTCAAGAAAAACAGCCAATTTGTGAAGAAATGTAGGGTAGTCGTTTCACAAAACACTGTTGCGAGTTCGGTAGAAGAATTCGCAGTGATGATTCTTTGTGGGCTGTTGCAAGGACTTAAATAAGATCACTAAATAGCAGAAAGGAGAGGGTAAAAGTCTCCTTCTAACAAACTTTATTTAATACATCTTAAGAGGACAGAGGAAAACACCAAACTGGTCGGTAGCAGACCAAGCCGTGTTCTGGTCCTTTGTTGGCGGCTGGCGCCGCCGGGGCTTGTTTGTTTACAGTCGTCACCCGAGCCGTCTGGACGGCGTCCATTATTCCACATACTCCCAGCTGTTTTTATCTAGGCACACAGAAAAACAATAATAATCGTCCAATCGGTTGGGTATACAAACGGTTCTTCCCGATCTAGTCTGTATTTTTGCAGTTTTCTCTTTATTACAATTACAATTATTTTATTTCAAAAGCGCTATATCCCGCAAGGGATACTTGCGCCAAACAAGGAGAAGAGTCTATTTACATGAGTTATTTACATTATTCAACGAATAAAAACATTAGAGATCCAGATTTTGTAGAAATTTTAGAATGTATTTACAAAATGAATTGAACTTTAGATATGAATTTTTATTGGAAATCAAATCGTTTAATTCATAAACAACTAGTTCATTCTTCATTCTATAATCTTGAAATGCTGGGCAGTCGATCAGTAGATGTCTTGAGGTTTGTTCCTCCATACCACAAAAGCAACTTGAATCCTCCACTGCCTTTATTCTATTTAAAAAACTTTTGAAATTTCCGTGGTTTGTAACAAATTGAGTATTATAAAAATTTGGACGAAAGTATTTAGGGATTTCTTGGGGAAAAAAGCTTAAGAAAGTATTATTTGCTTCGTTTTTCAGAACATTCATTCTTGATTTGAGAAAGGTATCTATAATTCCTGGAATAAATGGGTCATAAATTTGTTGATCATCTGTGGATAAGTTTCTCAGATCAGATATCATGATTCTGGATTCGATAAAGTCTGAGATCAGAGGAATGTTGGCCAAACTATGAACACAGCTATATGATGTGGATTTATAGGCTTGTATACACCATGTCAGTATTTGATATTGGGTTGAATTTAATTTTTGTAAACATTTTTTATTTAAATATTTGAACCAAATTTCGGCTCCATATGTAAGTATTGGTCTAAAAATGGATTTATATAAAGTTAGCCTTTTCTGGGTGCTTAGACCCCAAGATTTCCCGCAAATTGAGAAAAGATAATTTTTAAAACGTTTTGTACGATTTACTATTTCTTCTATGTGGTATGTAAAATTTATTTTGTTTTTTCTTCTGTGATTTGCAATTATTATTCCTAAAATTTTGGTCTTCAGAGTTGGTATGATTATTTCATTATTAAATTTGATTGGGATTTTTTCTTTGTTATGTAAATAAAGTATATTAGTTTTTTCTAGACTTATTTCAAGTTTGTTACTCTTACACCATACATCAATCGTATTTAATGCCTGTTCTATAACTAATTTCAGGTCTTTGCAATTGTTGTGCCAGCATATAATTGAAACATCATCCGCATAACATACCACTTCACTATTAGGAACTTGATATTTGATCAAAAGATCGTTTAGTAATATTATCCATAGTAGTGGAGATAGCGGGCCACCCTGCGGACATCCTTTGTAATTTGTTTATTTATTGTTAAGTTCTCATATGTAAATTTCGTTTTCCTCGATTTGAAATATGATTGAATAGTCCTTATTAAACTTTCCGGCAAATTATCTTCATCTATTATTTTTAAAATCGCAGGCCACCATGCGTTATCAAAGGCTCCCGCAATATCTATTGTGACCAGAGCTGTCAGTTCTTTGGTTTTGTGTTCCATTATTATATCGATTATATTATTCAAGGCTGTAATAGTAGATTTTGACTTGATGAATCCATGCTGTTTGGGACTTAATAAATTGTTTTGCATATAATATTCATAAATTTTCTTTTTAATAACTTTTTCGTAGATCTTAGACAGATTAGATGTTAACGAAATAGGTCGATAGCTTTTTATTGATTCGACGTTAGATTTGTTTGGTTTCATTAGAATTTTTAAAACTGTCGTTTTCCATTCCCTTGGAAAATATCCCATCTGAATACATTTATTTAATAACGAATGTAGCACAGGAAGTATCAGAGTCTTTGAGTATTTTATCATGTTATTACTGATATTATCTTGACCTGGTGACTTTTTAACATTGGTATTGTCAATTAGATATTCTATTTCTTCGGTATCAATATGGATAGCGCTTGAATTCCTTAGAAAAGGTTCGTAACTTCTAACCAATTCTTGTTGTTGGTTGTCTTGATCAATTCTGTCATCTGCAATTAATACATTTATTATGTCTGTAATGCGTTTTTCTTTTTCTGATTCTTGATTGTTGTCTATTATGGGAAGTCCTTTTTGCTTGTTTGAGGATTTGAGCTTTTTGAAAATTTTATATGCGTTACCAAAAGGATCATTTGATTCATTTTCTTCGATGAAAATTTTCAAACTATTTCTCTTTGCTTTCTTTATCATATTATTAAATTTGTTTCTGACTTGTTTAAATCTTGTTGCATCGATAGTCTTACTGTGATAAAATAAGTTTCTTACATAATGAAAATGTGTTTTCATTAGTTCAAGTTCTTTATTCCACCATTTTTCTCTTTATCGTTCAGCAAACGCGAAGAAGCTGCTGTTGATGATATTTCCAAGGGATATATTTTCTGAATAGGTCTTAGGAAGGTTCCTACTGCGGTTTTCACCTTCACTAATCTATTCACTCCATCTCTTCCAAATAATATCTCTTCGATCACTGCTAATGGCCAGAAGTTACGCTTTTTATTGTCCATACCAACAAGGACAACATCCCCAGCCTGGAGTTTTGGATTGTAAATGCGTCTGTTTCTCTGGACCAGGAGGGACAAATATTCGTTCCTAAATCGTGATTTCAATTCCTCCCTCAGCTTGCTCAAATAGCGCAGTTTCTGTGTCGTTGGATTAGATCCCATATTCTGGCACTCGGGAAACTCGACATCTGTCTGTTCTTGTAGAAACATGGAAGGTGATATTGTCACAAGATCATTCGGATCGTCGCTGACATAAGTCATGGGCCTCCCATTCATCACTGCCTCTGCATCACACAGCAGGGTAATCAATTGTTGATATGTTAATGTTGATGTTCCGAGCATTCTTTTTAGTATGTCTTTGAGGGAACGAATCAATCCCTCCCACCATCTAGACTGCATCAGTCGGGAGAGGCTGCGTCCTCTGGAGGGTAAATCAGCTGGATTGCACTCGCTAGGAACATATCTCCAATCTCCAGGATCACTAAGTCTGCATATCTCTTTCACGCGATTCCCGACAAAGGTACCCCACTGGTCATCGCGCTTTATCCAAACTTTTTGCAATAGAATTTAAGGCTTTATTAATATTGGGTTCAGAAATCCAATAGGGTCATATATCTGAGATAAGCAGGACAGGATACTCCTTTTGGTTATCTTGGGGGTATGGCTACGGAAATTTCACATGACAAACAATCTTTCCCTTTATCCCAATATATACCAAGCACTTTAGATATCTCTGCTCTTTCATAGGGGTAAGTATCGGAGGCCACGTCCAGGCTAAGCCCCCAACGGCTTAGCTCCATCCGAGCATTTTCCATGATGGACGTTGCGGTCAATTTGAGATCTTGTAACTCTTCAAAAGAGTTCACGCTTGTGACTAAATTGTCCACATAAAAGGATTTCTGCAACCTCTGAGCTAACGGTTTATGTTCAGGTCGAACATTAGACAGGTGGTATTCGATTACTGCCCCCAAAATGAAAGGACTACAGTTAACACCGAAAACGACACGTCTATGTCTAAATACTTCTGTCTTTTCTCCATTTTGGGAATACCACAGAAAACGCAGGTAATCTCTGTCCCTTTCATTCACCTCAATCTGCAGAAACGCTTTCTCAACGTCTGCCACGACACCAAACTTGCCATTTCTAAATCTTAGCATAAGGTTGGGAATCATCTCTATGAGGTTAGGTCCCTTTTCAAGACAGTCATTTAAAGATGGGGATCTATAGACCTTGCTAGAAGCATCAAAGACAGGCCTGATAGGCGTAGTCCCACTGGAGAGTTTCACCACAGGACGATGAGGCAGGTAGAAGGCCTCAGCGTCGTGTTGTTCAGCTGGGACTTTCTCAATTATCCCATCATCCAACCAGCCTCGGAAAATATCATCATAGTCCTCATAAAGATTCAAAGAGATTAATTTCTTAGTCGTCTGTTCTATAATCTCTTCATAGCAACCTCCCTGTTGTCCGCGATTT
Source organism: Cordylochernes scorpioides (assembly GCA_030710605.1). Taxonomy (NCBI): domain Eukaryota; kingdom Metazoa; phylum Arthropoda; class Arachnida; order Pseudoscorpiones; family Chernetidae; genus Cordylochernes; species Cordylochernes scorpioides. The sequence goes on along the minus strand of CP092864.1, from coordinate 128,907,533 downwards.
TAGCTTTCTCTACAGTCCACGGGAGGGAAACAACATATCTTCCAGAAACAGAATGTTGGACTGTTTTTAGAAAATGTCGACGCGCCAGTGCGTCTCTCTGATCTCTCTGTTTAACCTCAATAGGATCCATAATGCCAAGAACATCGAGATTCCACAGATTGGTTATACTGCTCTCCGAAATTGTCATCGTTGTAACATGATGGACGAGTGAAACGTCACTACCTTGCTGACATTCTCCCATTAAAGTCCATCCAAAACGCGTCTGCGACGCAGTCAAGCCATTTGACAACACACAAAGATTTCATCATGAAAATAGATCCCAACACATCGCATCCTAGAAGTATTTCAATTTCCATGTCATCCTTTCCAATATCAGGAACCCAGATTCTGCGGGCTTTGAGTTCTTTCAACCATGGCACGCGGCTCAATCTTGGTAGGTTACCACAGATTTTTTGTTGGTCAAGAAGCTTCGCTACCATCTTAAAATTCCCTGATGCATGACCCAAATTGACTCTGTATTCTTGGTGGACACTTTCACCAGTATGACCTCCAAACACCACATGTTTAAGTGATTCCTGGCCAATGGGAGATAGTCCGATATCCTGGGCAGTTTTAGACAAAATATAGGATCGTTGGGAACCTGTGTCAAGGAGGGCACGCACTACTTTCGCCGAAGTCGCACCTTCGACCTTAATCTTCAGAGTCTGTAGCAAAATCAGAGACGAAGCGCTAAGTCCGGAGAATGAAACTCCGTTTTCAACTGTAGAAGAAACGTCACAGTCTTCCACCTGTTCCTTGTCTTCATCCGCGGACTCTCCTCCAGGAGCATTAAGAGGGCATAAAATATCAAGGTGCTTCTTCTTACATCGAATACATTCAGTTATGCGCCTTCTACAATTAGAAGAGATATGACCTGGTTGGAGGCAGGAGAAACAACATTTAGCGTTTTTAATACGCCCTCTTCTTTCTTTAATGCTCATTCTGCGCGCAGTAAGATATTCTGTGTTTTTATGATCTTTATTACAAAAGATGCAATTCTGGGCACGTCCAGCAAAGAGTCCAGAGGCCGTAGGTATCTTAGCAGGATGTGATTGTCTGCCCACGTTTCTATCCTGTTTCAGAGATCTGAGTCCAAACTTGGATCCAGCTAAGGCTCTGTCTTGTTCTGCTGCAGCTTCCTTTTGGAGAAACTCTATAATTAGGTCAACTCTAGTTTGAGTCGAATCATTAGCATCAATCGTGACATCATGGAGGGGGATTCTTTGCCAAGCCTTCATGAGTTCCTCTGAGAGACATGCCTCGATCATTGGAAATATAAATACAGACATCTGTCTGGCCTCAATCATTAAGGATTCCAATGCTCTCAAATGAGTCACCAACTCATCATAAAATGAAGTCACCTTCAACTGTTGTTTGGAGGAGCAATCGATCATAAGGCGGATAAGGTCCCTGACATAGACTTGTTGCAACAATTCAGGCCTTCCAAATCTTTCTGTCAAAGTTTCTATAACTTTGGGGTAATTCTCGGCAGTCAGGGGGTAACTATCAACCAGTTTACTAGCTCTGGTTCCCGGCGACATAGATTGCACAAGATATTGAAACTTGTCGCTGTCTTCTAAAGTAGGATCAACATGTATCTTGTTGAACTGTGCCCACCATCCAAACCAATCTTTTATTTCTCCTGTAAACTTCTTTAATTCTATCTTGGGTAGTTTTACAGTTCTATGGTGTGAGCTAGAAGCGAAGCTCACTTCACTGGTCGTGGAACTAGACGCAGCGACCTTAGGTTTAACAAGAGCCCGACATTTGTTATATATCTTCTTATATCTGTAGGTATATTCCATGGCTTCCTCATCGTCGTGCTCTAGTTCCTCTTCGCTAACGTCTGAAGTTAGCATGAAGTCCATTATCTTGCCTTGGATCACAAGAAGCTCACTATGAGTTTCTTCATTGACTTTTCTATTATTTTCAATGTCCTCTACAGGTATCGGTGGAGTACTTGACAGAAACTCTTCTGTCGTCTTCAAGATGCGAGTTAGTCGCTTTCTAAGTAAATTTCTATGCCTTTTTAAAATTTCCATTTTTCAAAATAAACTATAAACAGAAGGTAAAACAAAAGGTACTTAGCTTGAGTCTTGACTTGTACTCCGCCGTTCAATCCACTTGATCTTGCCTTGTCAGAAGCCCACCCGCGGGGACGCCACTTTGTGAAGAAATGTCGGGTAGTCGTTTCACAAAACACTGATGCGAAATTTGGTAGAAGAATTCGCAGTGATGATTCTTTGTGGGCTGTTGCAAGGATTTAAATAAGATCACTAAATAGCAGAAAAAAGAAGGTAAAAGTCTCCTTCTAACTAACTTTATTTAATGCATCTTAAGAGGACAGAGGAAAACACCCAACCGGTCGGTAGAAGACCAGGCCGTGTTCTGGTGTTTTCCTCTGTCCTCTTAAGATGCATTAAATAAAGTTAGTTAGTAGGAGACTTTTACCCTATCCTTTCTGCTATTTAATGATCTTATTTAAATCCTTGCAACAGCCCACAAAAGAATCATCACTGCGAATTCTTCTACCGAACTCGCACAGTGTTTTGTGAAACCCGACATTTCTTCACACAATTATTCTCCTAGACCTGGAGTCGGCAAACTGCGGTGGCTCGCGAGCCACATGCGGCTATTTGAATGTGGAGCTCTTTATATAGTTCCATACGTAAATATTATTTATGTGAGTACTATTCATTGTTGGCAAGAAAAAATTTTGTGGCTCTTTAAAAACTTTGAAATTTTGTAAATTGTAATTTTTGACTATTCAGACTCAAAAGTTTGCCTGGTCTAGACTCCACAGCCTTCAAACTGAAATCCTAGCAATATTTTGGGATGTTAATCTTGCAAAGAATAATAGAACCAATCCAGAAGTGACCAAGTGACCAACTAGAACTTTATTATTGGCACGATCATCTTTAATGGCGGGAATAACACGAGTTCTGAACTTACTTTAGGCTGAGCTGGGTACGCGGACATAGTGGAATCAATATTATTTGTAATTGTTTTTTTCAAAGGTTACATAAGGTTGTCCCAAAATTTCATGTTTTTCTTAAAACGTTGTTTTTCTTATTACTTGGCGAATAATATTATTACGGCGAATATATAATAATACATAACACAATTACTTTATACATAATATAAAGACATTAAACATAACGGTGAATAATATTGGTATTTCAATTTTTCGAAAGTTTTTACTTGGGACAACCTTGTATTTGAAAAAAAAAAAAAATTACAGATTTTTCTATTATCTTCTAATCAGACAGTCTAGTGAGTATATAATTGTTGGCTTCCTTGCTGAAAGATGAGTCTCAAAAATCCATTAAATATAACAACAGAGAATTTAGTGAACTCTCTGATGTATAGACAGTGGAGGCCTCTCTTGGTGGCCCATGGTCACAGGGTAACCAAGTACCCGCTAGGTCAGCGCTGAAGAGGGGCTCAGATCATAACCATCTAAGACTGTTTCCACGAAAAAGGTAATCCCTATAAAATACAATAAGATTAGCTTTGTATCGAGAAAAAATGAAATACAGTAGAACCTCCCTTTAGCGGACACCCCGCTAGACAAACCTCTCTACAAAGGGCAATTTTCATTTGCAAAATTACCATTTTTACTATTTAGCAACTCTTCGGTAAGAGGACACCTGCCTAAAGGACACTTTGGCTTTGTAATTAGGTGTCCTTTACTGTGAGGTTCTACTCTAGTTGAAAAATGAAGAGGACAAAAGAATAGTAAATAAAGAGGAAGGCTTTCATTTAAAAGTAAAATGACTAAAGAAGTTTTTCAAATCTCTTAGCTTACATTATACAGATTTATAAAATCATGTTTGTAGGTTAAATTTATATAAACTCGGGATTGGAAAAAAAAAACGACATTTACAGCTCATTTAGGTCGCCGTAACGTCAGTAAATGTTGATGATCTCTCAGTTTGAGATTAGACAAGTTCCGCTTTACAGATATGTTAACTACAGCGTGAGACGAAGTGATCTACCCCAGCACAGGACCAAACATCAAGGTTTGTCGACAGCAAACAACCATGTTGATGGCGGCGGTGGAGGGAGCACCTGCGGAAAAATTCCAACGTCAGCAGCCGAATGTTTGGTTGGGGACGATCTGTTTATTCTCCCGGGGCCGGGTAAACCAACAGCGGCTCAGCAGGTGTTCTCCCAGCAAGACACTTCTTCTCAACACTCTATCGTAAATTAAGTCTTTTAAAGGAAACACCTTGCGTAACAAGCCCATGGTCTTAACATGTAGACTAGTGGTCGGCAAGCTTTTGAGTCAGAAGAGTCAAAAATTACAATTTACAAAATTTCAAAGTTTTTAAAGAGCCGCGATTTTTTTTCTTGCCAACAATATGACAAATGTTACTTAGTACGGGTTATCACACAAAAATGCAATATACTAGGGCCTACAGTAAGAGTAACTTAAACACACACACAAAAAAAGAGTACACTCAAGAGTACAACACCAACAACAAAAAGTGGGTAAAAAAAACACGATTTGTTAAATAAAATAAAAACAGTACTTATCTTTTATTTGCAGCGTTGATAAGGAGCGGACCGGGATTTCACAGGTATGCGAGGAGAATCACCAGACAAACACAGAGAACGACGTCTCCACTCGAAAACCACTCCGCGACTCATCTCATTCCGTTTCAACCCTCTTTTATATACAAACATGGCCACATTGGTCCAATGAGAAGGCGTGGGAGATCAGTTCACTCAACAAATAAACAACAAAACTCTTTCCACTAAAACCTGAGATATGATAAGGTGCAAATATTTGTCAATATAATTTGACAAATAAATAGTACTCACATAAATAATATTTACGTATGGAACTATATAAAGAGCCGCAGCTTCACATACAAAGAGCCGCATGTGGCTAGTGAGGCGCATTTTGCCGAACCCTGTTGTAGACCAAAGACTCAAACAACCTTCTTTTTCAACTTACTCTTCTCAATTTAAATGTCCAATGAGTGATAGCATTTCACCGATTGATCTGAACCTTGCAAATGTCTCGTCATTATTTTTTATTTTAAAAGAATATTGTAAAGTAGAAAATTAGGATAGACATGTGATGTAATCTGTAAATAATTCATAGAATGTAAAAAGAAAGGTTATCATCATGATTGTTTATGTTTTATATAGAGCTAGCTCGAGTTAAGCTGCAGATAGATATATAGTTGATAAAAGGCCTTAAGTTAGGAAGTTCCCTCTCTTAAAATTAATATAATTAATTGTTTTGAAAACGTGTTTTTGAAATTATGTTGACGTTATGTGGCGCTGAGTTTGTTGTTGACACACATTAATATGTTATAACACCTTGATAAAGGTTGGCGTTCAGCCAACTGAAATATTGGTAAAATGAATGATATTTTGATCCAATATATACCTTTTTAATTAAATAATTAATTATTCATCTTCGCATTCTGATCTTTAAAGAAGACAAAACAAGACAAACCTCAGAATTACATGTCAATTTATTTAATGTAAAACCAAATTAAAACTAATAAAATAGCAGAGAGACAATGAGAATATTTTATACAATGCACCAAAATACAAATATGAAAATTAAAAATCTTTTCATAGAATAATGCATAATCTGCTACAATATTGATGCCATCAGGCACGGAGATACGTCTCAGTATTGGAAGGTATCAGTAAGATACAGAGGTAGCATACAGTGGCTGTAACCCATTTATGATGGTTGGACGTATTCAAAATATCCAAATCTTTCCTATATATGAAGTAAAAATGACTAATCCGCATTCCCGTGTAATATTCAAATTCCAAAATAAAAAAATTGGGTTAGCCAAATATCAGGGAACAGGCTAAATCAATGTTTAGTTGATTTCTGTTCCACCAGATGGCGCTCTGCCTTCTGTAAAGCACATGTGCTCCTGGTCAGGATATGCCATTTTTATTTTTGATTTCAACACCTGACCTTTTTATCTTTTATTTTTTTCTTTCGTTTTTCAATGAATAATATATATGAAGGTTATTCACATATTAAACAAAAGGTTAACGTGGGATTCAATCCCGGTTCATGACTGTCGGGAATCGAGGGTGTTACCTACTTGTCCACCGACGTTTTGTTCTGTGTAATATATATAATAATACCGTTATAAGAGAATTTCTCAAAATTTATAAATTTTTTTGTTTAATTTAAACATAAGAGGTTTGTTTTATATATAATAAATAAGTAGATAGCATATAATAGTAAAGAAGAAAAAATAAAAATAAAAAACGTCGGTGGACGAGTGGGTAACACCCTCGATTCCCGACAGTCATGACCCGGGTTTGAATCTCGCGATAGCATTTTTTTTTAAATATGTGAATAACCTTCACCTATTATTCATTGTTGTAAATATCATAAACTAGGTTGTTCTTTTTGAGTGGTACCTAATAAAGTGATTTTGGAACAAGAAAAAAAAAAACTCCAGCAAAGATTCGGCCGTTACACGTTATAGGCTGGGTAGAAAAGGAATAAGCGAAAAGATAAGTTTGTAATAAAGAGCAAAGACAGAACCATGATAATACATCTATCCCCCGATTTACACGGTAGATACGTTCCTGAGAAAAACGTGTAAATCGGGGGATAGGTGTACACAGAAATAAAAATTAAATGCATTGACAGGTTAAAATATATAGTCAGCACATAAGCTCGGGATTCCTCGTGAGATGTGTACACAGCGCATGTGTTCAATCACAGTAGCATTTAGTATAGTGCGATAAAAAAAAAAAAAAACTTATTTGGAAAACCGTGTAAAAGCGAAAACGTGTAAAACAAGTACCGTGTAAATCGGGGGATAGGTGTAATTTTACAATAATTAAAATTAAGATAATATGGAGAATGAAAAGGTTTTTTATTCTATCTTCTCTCTTGACGTAAACAGATATAATTTGTATTTGAAAACAGTATATGTATATAGAACAAAAACTCCATTTGTGATAATATATTTACATTGAAAAGGGGTTTAAAGTAAATTAAAGACTGTTCTCAATTACATAATTAAAGAATGAGATTTTAATGTAGATTTTCAAATGTAAATTCTGCCTAATACTCTCTCGAATACATAAAGAAACCATAGAAATATTATATTTCATAGATAGGCCGCAGTCACCGTTCGGAGGAGATTAATAGAATCGCTGAATGCTGTGGTCCATTTGGATGAGGAAAGCGAAGACTAGAACGTGGTTGATTCCACACTAGCCTGTTCAGTGATTCGCTAACCTTGACGTATGTACGAAGGAACGTGTGGTCATTGGACATCCGTCGGACTTGGAGGCTGTTGTTGGGTGCTGCGCTACCTGGTGTACAGAAGCTCCATCTATGATTCCTTTCTTCCCGTGGTGAATCTGTATAAGACTGGTGGTCTTAATAAAGCTGTGTGTGTGTATAATTCGTAGGAGATAAGTATCTTTGCAATAAAACCAGACATTATTGTATCTTTTTTTTTTTTTCTTTTTTCATTATCTCTCTCGTTTTTCACTATGCTCAGCTGGTTAGACATTTATTGAACTTTGGTGTTGTCCTCTTCGCAGAATGTTTCTAAAGTGTGCCAGGACTCTGGTGGATTCTCACCATTACTCCATCTACATGCTAGAGAGCTATGTATTTTATATGCTACATATACACATCGAACCGATCATTATGATCTTTGCGTGAAAGATCTACTGGGAAGATTAAGAAAAATACATCTCCTGAATCTTGCTGATAGCTTGCGCCATCTATATGAATAAATTTCCACTAATAACTGTTTTTTAAATTAATTAATTTATTATTATTTGATGAAGTCGCTTTTCTGAATATCTACCTTATCATTCAAATTTTTGTTTAGAGAACCCTCATCTTAATTTGATTTTCTTATTGTTTTCTTATGGAAATAGGTTTAAAAAACAATGTGCAAATTGAATCGTAAGGTTTGTTCCTGCTTAACAGAACCGCGTCCCTGTGAATCCATGCGGCTAAATACAGCAGGTTCCCTCTTGAAGTTTTACTCCACTTTGGAAAATGGAAGTGTGAAACGGAGGAAAACAAGTCTTTCGAAATGAGGCGATGATGTTTTAAAGAAAGGGGATAAAAACCGTTTCAAAAGAGAGAGATTGAGATTGGAACTGATTTATTAATCGTTCATATAAGATTATATGAAGTTATATGAAGGAAAAAAAATTGAAAATTAAAAATTATCTTTATAAGACGAATCCAACTGAGGGTCGTCTGGTTCGATTCCGTCCTGATGTCGGACAGATCTCCCCGACTATTGCCATGTCGAGGAATTCCTTCAGAGCAGACCTCAGGCGACAGGAACTCGAGAGACTGAGAGAAAACATGGTCCAAAGTCAAAAGAGTAAAGTGGATCAATTCCAGCTGTTGTCAACAACACGCGGCCAGAGGTGTGAGGTAAAAGAGCCGCCCACCGCCCCCTACCGGCGTATAATCACTGTCGTCTGCACGTAAATATCACCTTGGGCGGCCGACCTTTGATGTCGACCTCTTGTTTCCTGGGTTCCCCCCGTGACCTTTGTTGTTCCATGTTCTTCGCCCAGACTGCTCGATATGGGCGTAGTTAAAAATAAAGGAAACCATTCACACATTGTTGCATGTTGCACTAGAACACACACAAAAAAAAAAAAAAAAAAAAAATCCCCTACCCCTCAAATGAACAAAACAATTTCTACATCAACTTTTTGTGCTGATTAACGTGGTATTATTATTTTTTTCTTTTTAATTTCTATTGGATCAATTTTTCTACACTCGCCTTTTCAGTGATACGCTAACCTATGCACGATGGATTCTGTGGCCACTGGACATGCATCGGACCTGGAGGCTGTTGGGTTCTGCGCTGCCTGGAGTAAAGGAGCTCCATCTATGATTCCTTCCTGTGGTGAATCTGTAAAATTATATTGACAAACATTTTCAGTTTTTTTTTTTTCTGATTAGTTTTTAGCGGGAAGAATGTTGTTTTCGGTTGTTAGTGAACCAATCTCTCACGTCATTGGACGAATGTGGCCACGTCTGTATATAAGAGGGGACTAAGGGAATGCGAGGGATTTGCGAGAGATTTTTGTTCGTACGCTCCAGGAGTCCGGGTTATGTACAGAATAATAAAATAATGCGAGGGGGCCAGAGCGTGGAGAATTGGTGTGGAGAGACTTAAAGTGTTTTTCTACGTGGTTTTTCCGTGTCTGGGGATCTCTTCGCATCCCGGTGTGACCCGAGTCCGATCCCTACCAACGCTACAATAAAGATAAGTACTGATTTTATTTTATTTAACAAATCGTGAATTGTTTTTATCTCCTTTTTGTTGTTAGTGTTGTACTCTTGAGTGTACGTTTTTCTGTGTATTAATTTACTCCTACGTTAGGCTCTAGTATATTGCTTTTTTTTTTGTGATAACCCGCAAAAGTAGTAACTTTTGTCAAATCTGTATAAGACCGGTGGTCTTAATAAATCTGTATGTGTGTAGGCATCCATTAGATGAATTTCTCAAGTTATGGATATAAAACATTTTACCGATGATATTCACCTGTTGGAAAAAAAAAGTGATGACATTAAACTTAATATGAAAACTGAAGGGAAGTTATTTGGTCGTTGAGGTACAGCTTGAACCACGCTGATGAGGGCCAACTGTCCGAAACGCGTCCGTGGTTAGATTTTCTTGAATAATCAAGAATGGGTATTTAGCCAATTCTGTAATAATTAGAAATCAACGAGAATAGTTGATATTTATTCCGATAGATGGCGCAAGCCATCAGCAACTTTCAGTTGCACGATAAGGAGATGCCTTTTTCATAATTTATGCACCTTATCCCAGTACAATATAACCTTTGTAATATTTTTCACATTAAACTTATTATTATATATATATAAAAAAGCTAAAGATAGTGCAAATGAAGAAAATTTGTCACACACATATGCATACGTTGTATAGTTTACTTCAATACCTATGTCTCTTTAGAGAAAGAGAGAGAGAGATATTTATACTAAACTACTTACTGATTATATGAATTTTTATTTAAAAAATCTACTTTCTTTTCATTTTTATTTTCAAATTTCTCAAGAGAATTGTCTTTATATATAAAATAGAAGGTCTTAACAAATGTACGCGAAACAAAATTCTATTTGTTTTTTTAAACGTTATTTATAAAGATTCAGAAATATTTAGAAACTAATACAAATAAATACATTAATGGATTTAACGATTACTGTCTAGGGGTTCAGTGGAAGGATGGTCTAAACCGTTGGTTTTCGACCGCTACGACCCGGGTTCGATTCCCGCATTGGGCACTTTTTTTCTGATTAAAATAATAATAATTCTCCAATGGCCCCCGATTCTTGCAAAAAGTCCAACCCCACCAGCGAGTGCAAGTAACCAAACGGGGCTCTGGCACATTTGTAAGTGCAAAGATGGAACGGCTAATGCAGCATAGCAGGGAGATTTGATACCCATCATGACTGAGTAAAGTAGAATGCTTTTGTCATTAAGACTGGGAGCACTACTCAGTAGCAGGCCACCGACTTAGCTCCAAAAGAAATGGCCGCCTCTGATATGAGGAACAGACACCGTACAATGTACAGCCGCTCCTAACATGGAATACAGACTCATCTTGTATCCCTGGAGTCCTTACAGGGTACTATCAGCCGGGCCAGCTGAGCCCAGGTTTTAGCGAGCTTGTTACTGCTCCCATCCGGGCTTGTGAAATGGGCAAAGGCGGAGTTGTGAAACATTATATCACGTGATGATCAGTTTATAAAACATTACTTAACATTAGTCAGAGTCAAAATCTATTAGTAAAATGTATAGTTTCACACATATACGTTATTTATAATCTTTATATTGAGGTGAATCTTTTTAATAAGGTTTAGAATTGGACGGCATTCTAGACAGGGGTCGGTAAACTGGCGTGCCACATGCGGCTCTTTGGATGTGAAGCTCTTTATATAGTTCCGTTTAGATCATATTTGTACAAAGTCAGAAAGACAGATTCGCCTAAATGCTCATGTGGTGCAGAAGAAGAAAATCCTGTACATATTCTAACGGACTGTCGACTTGTAGAGGACTTGAGAGTCAAAAATCAAATAAATTTAAATTGTCTAAATCAAATAGTTAATAATAGATATTTGTATATAAATTTTAATAGATTTTGTAGAATGTTTTTTAGTAATAGATAGCCTGGGCTGTAATAAATGGTATATAGTTATATGCTGTAAATAGCTCTAAATTTCTGTTCTTATCTGTGATGTTCACTAATATTCATTATAGGGTAATTAAATCGTTAACTAACTGACAAATATGTTAATAATTTCTATTATAATAACTAAAATCATATTGGTAATTACTGTAAATAAGCTCCCAAACTTGTGTATGCATGCAAATATCCAAGACGGATATCGCGTGCTTTGTAAATGATAATAAAAAAATACGTAAATATTATTTATGAGAGTACTATAAATTGTTGGCAAGAAAATATTTTGTGGCTCTTTAAAAACTTTGTAATTTTGTAAATTGTAATTTTTGACTTCCGACTCAAAAGTTTGCCGACCCCTGCACTAAACCCATTAGTGAACGGGCTAATATTCCAGTATTATTATAAGAACGAATTATATATAAAAAAAACATTGTAGCAATATTAGTATTGCATTTTTTTATCCCAAAATAAGCAAATTAGTCATTTATTTGGTTATTTCATATTCTGAGTGTAATATATAATATGTATATATGGTTTTGACCAAGGACTTGGTTGTTGTTGTGTGATGTAATCAATATATAGCGTGAGATGTTTTTAGTTCTTATGATAATTCTGTAATAATATTATACAAATATATAACATACAATATCTTTCAATAGAAACTACACTACCTCAGTTTATTGAATATTGGGTAGAAGAGTACATAACAGTGGCGACGTGGACTAAAAGAAAATGGATTGTAAGTTAACAAGTATTGAAGAACTCCGCCTTTGCCGGTCCCAAGCCCAGATGAAAAAGGAGGAGGCGGAGCAGTAACAAGCTCACTAAAAAACCTGGGCTCAGCTGGCCATGCTGATAGTACCCTGTAAGGACTCCTAATCCAGGGATACAGGATGAGCAGCGTTTGTACTCCATGTTAGGAGCGGCTGCACATGGCGTCTGTTCCTCATGTCAGAGGATTTCTTTTGGAGCTAAGTCGGCCTGCCATTGAGTAGTGCTCCCAGTCTTAATGACAAAGGCATTCTACTTCACCCAGTCATGGTGGTTGTCAAACAGACACCATCAAGGGTCACAACTTGATATCCTAATATGATTGAGTGGAGATAAGAAAGAAGAAGATGTCTTAGGGCGCCATCTGTTGTGAGAATTTTGAACTATTTTTGACGCGTATGATTCTTTTTAAAATCAATTTTCTTCTGCCCTTACTGCAATGATGAATTATTTAGGGTGTTTAGGGAACCTATGAACATACGCTTATAGATCTGTAGAGGTACTTTAAATACTATTGAATTTTATAAATTCAATTACCATTTATATTTAAAATTTATAACATTTAAATTTATGGCAATGATAAGGCACAATTTGGATTATAGATTATAAACACAAGGTAATAAGACCAAATCCAAATAAATGAATAGTGTGTGACATTTTGGTAACAGCGTTTTTACCGAAACGTCACACACTATTTATTTGGATTTGGTCTTATCACCTTGAAATTATGGCAATGTTTTTTTTACATATAGCCTAATATATTATCTATACAGACCTTACTATAATGATAAAAGTTATTGAATGATAAAGTTTAGCTGATCAGTGGTGAACCGTTTTTGTCGAAACCGCTGAGAGAGTTCACCCCTGATAAGCCAAGCTCTCTGATTTAATACCCTTTATCATTGCAGTAAGGTCTGTAGAGATAATATTTGATTATGATCAGACATGATAAGCCACGTTTGGAATATAAAAAGAGAGATTAAGAGGAACGTGGACGTGCTTAATAAAGAAACTTACCACGTTCCTCTTAATCTCTCTTTTTAATATTTGATTATATATATGAAAAAAAAAAAAAAAAAGGAAGAAACACATTGCCAAAAATTTGAATACTACAATTTTAGTATTGAATTGTTGATAGCATGATCATTGCGACCATTTGATAAAACGTATTGTCTTTATTCATTTTTTTCAGAAAAATTGCATCAGAATTTTTTCTTTTTTTTCTCTCTTTACTTCAATAAATGCCTTGAAAAGTTAGATTTATATAGGTGGTATATATATTTATATAGGTTCGATACTCGAGTTGTTTTTGTGGACATGAGGAACAAACCTCAATACATCTTTTACTATATTGTCCTGTTTTCAAGACTACAGAATCGAAAAAAAATAATAGTAACAAATCCAAGCATTTTTATTTCCAGTAAAGAACTGTATATTAAATTCAATACCTTTTGTAGATACCAATACCTTTTAAATAATATATCAACAAATATCTTTTAAGAAACTGCTAATTTATATCATGCTTATTGTACATATTGCCAGACACTTCTTCCTTTGTACATAGTTCTTTTTCTCGTTTTTTCTCTCTCTTTCTCATTGTTAACATCATATGACAATTCCTTACGGCCAAAAATTATTATAAATATGTATAGACAAATGTAAAGGCATACATGTATGACAGCGCAAGTGTCCCTAGGGGGACATAGCGTTTTAAATTGAAATAATAATAAAAAAATAAAAGTTAGATTTATTAATAACAAATATCGATATTTACATAGAAATTTGCCATTTATTTACATATGCACATAACATGTAAGCAAAATGTTTAAAAACAGTATATAGATCATTATAAACAAAGAAGGCATATCCTTACCTCGAGCACATGTGCTTTTTAGATGTTAGAGCGCCATCTAGTGGAACAGAAATCAACTAAACTTAGATTTAGCTTGTTCCCTGATATTTGCTCAACCCATTGTTTTATTTATTTTTTTGATAAATCAAAAATGCGCGGATGGATATTCTTGATTTTTCAAGAAAATGGGTTGGCCAAATATCAGGGAAAAAGCTAAATCAACGTTTTCATGTTTATATTTTACTACTCTGTAAATTTCTCTCATTGCTTTACTTTTGTTTATCCTTCATAGTTTGTTCTTGCCTTTAAATAAATTGCTGTGTCATCCTGAAGTTTGTATAATATGGTCATGATTTTAACCATAAAGAAATTATTAAAGATAAATAAATAAATAAAAATGAATAAGTAAATAAATAAAATAATTAAATCCCTACATCATTCCTGCCCATGAACTTGTAACTGTATTATAACACTAATGTTCAATTTATACTTTATACATAACCTTTCTTTAACTATCTGCTCACTCTAGTATCACTGTACATATCCGGGACTAGACTTGCTCTCCATACCAGACCCACCACTGAACCTTCTTCAGATGGAAAAGTCCCCAGATGGACTGAAGCGGGCGATGTAATTGTAACCTGTCTTGACAATATGACCCAGAATAAGTATATTGCTACGGCGTTTTATGGTTTCCACAAGTCCATATCTCAGAAGAAGGCCAAGTGATACTCACTCCTCACTTTCTTACTGCTACTCTTTTTGTGTTGATTTCTTGCTTCCCTCTTTCTTCTTCTTATTATTATTTTTTCCTTTTCTTGTTTTTTTTTCTTTCTCTTTTTACTCTGTATATATCGTTATTTCCTTTGTCTCACTATTTTGTTCTTATGCATACCTCTGGTGAATCCTGTATAGGGTCAGTGACCCTAAATAAAGGCTTTTTTGTTGTTGTTGTTGTAATTGAAACCTGTCCAAATTTTGGGGAGGATGTTGTTGTTCATCCTGAAGTTTGTCTTCCCTAATTTTCCACGTAGCAATATCAACACCTAACCTTATTATATATACACCTATCCCCCGATTTACACGTTACTTGTTTTACACGTTTTCGCTTTTACACGGTTTTCCAAATAAGTTTTTTTTGTTGTTGTTGTTTTTATCGCACTATACTAAATGTGATATTCTACTCTATACTACCTATGTTGAAAAGAATATTGGGAGGCTCTGATTCATGAGGGGGCGAACACCTATTCAGATTTGAGAGTTTAATATACACCTATCCCTCGATTTACACGTTTTTCTCAGGAACGTATCTACCGTTTAAATCGGGGGATAGGTGTATTTTCTATTATTTTTTGACATAGATACTTTTGAGAATTTCAACAAGAGAGTTGGTATAAAGAGATACGAGTAGAATTTATAGAGAGCAGTTCAAAATAACTTTATTAGGTATCGCTAACAACCTCATTTATAGAGATGTAAAGTAAATTGATTGTTCCAATGGATTGATTTTTACTTTTTCAAATAATTTTTGGGTAACTATCGCTCACATAAAACCAATATTTATAAGGAATATCAATATTAACTTCTGATTCGTACATTTTTAAATATACGAGAAACTCGTAAATAAGAGATACACATTGCAAGTTAATTTTCACTCTTTTATTAGACCATTTTATTATCCTTTCTGTGCATTTTATATTGTTAATAAACTTTGATAGCAGTGTTTTTATATTTAAAATAAATTATTCACAACAAAACAAATTATTCACAACTCCAACAAAAACATCTGGATTCTCTCTGACAGCCTCAGTGCTATACAACACATAAAAGATATGGATTCTGCCAAAGACAAAACAACAACAAAAATAATCAAAATCCAAAAAAAAAAAAAAAAAATCTCACAGGAAAACCAGATCACGTTCCAATGGATCCCCTCTCACGTTAACATAGACGGCAACGAGATGGCTGACCAGTTGGCTAAAGAAGGCTGTAAGGGCCAGCCTGAAAACTCACCTATTCTGTAATTTCTTCCATCCACAAACAAACCTCTCTCTGGAAATCCACCCTAAACCACCCCTGGTACACCCCCATTCCTAACGAATCTTCTTTCCACACCCTTACTAGGGAAGAACAAACGGCGATTTCAAGATTACAAACAGGATATCTTAGAATGCTCAAATTTAATGGAAAAATAAAAACATTCCCGAAATGCCCCAAATGCGATTCCCAGCCTGCCAAAGTCCTGAACATCTATTAAATTGTATCAAATCCTTCAAAAATGACCTCTGGAGAAACTCCAGGACTATAATAGAAAATCTGAGACAATGGAACCTAATGGAGATCGTTTAAACGACTTGAGGAATAAGCAACAACAACAACAAAGTAAATTGGTTATAGCTTCCTCATAATAACATCGCTACACCAGACAGTGGCGCCATCTGTCGACCTCGAATGTTACTAATTTTCATTTCGACCATTCATTTCTCTTTTCTCCGCTAGCTATCAACCTCACTGTGATCTTTTTCAAATTTATCGATTATATTGATTCGATTGATGTATTTTAATAAAGAAACTTATATTATATTGAGACGTTACAGAAACAATTTTCAATTGTACATGAATTCCTTTAAAATGTTATTTTAATTTTTCATATGTTTATTTTCAATTTCTTTTTCTCATTCATCAAAAGTCAATGATGTACATACTAAATTAGTAAAAACTCAATAAAAACGATATGTAAAAATACACATAAACAAATGGCTGGTAAAAGAAAGCAGCAATAAATGAGTTTAGGCAAAATGTCTATTTCATTAACAAACATTTCACTTTTAAAATAATAAACTTTAAAAATAAAGTTTTACTAAACTAAAATTAGCGTTTTAAAAATAAAAACGTGGCATTTGGCGCAGTCGACAGGATACGGAAAAAAAAAATGGCGGAAAATCCAAACAACCGGTTGCAAAAATTCAACGGCTCGAAGTCGGCAATTAGGCCTGAGTCATGGATCAAATTATATGATTTTGAAAATAATTCTTTAAAAGAAGATGAAAAAATCAAAAATCTTATGTACTACTTGACAGATTCAGCACTTGAATGGTATGCAGATGAGATTATTTCAAATCCTGCAATAAAAAGATGGGAAGTTGTAAAGGAAAAGTTGATTCAAAGATTTGGTTCATACAACGCAAATCCAATTGTCTCAGCATCACATCGAAGATTAAAACGAGAAGAATCAATAGAAAATTATTTTCAAGATAAAATTCGCCTGTTAAATCAAACCCATCTAACGAAGGAGGAAAAAATTCATTTATTAACAGACGGACTTCCAAATGATTGGAAAGATTTAATTGTGGCTGCACAGCCAACTGACACCACGAAATGGTTCCATATCGCAGCTTCAATTGAACAAAATAGGGCTTCAATTCAGTTTAAGCCTAAAAACAAAATACATCTCGCGACAAAAAATAATGATAATAGAAAAAATGTTTGCCCATTCTGGTGTCCAATATGTTCGAAAAAGGGAATAAAAATTAAACATTGGGTCACAGATTGTGAGGATTATGATCCTAATTATAAAAAGGATAGGCCTAATCAAAACACTTCAGTGAAACAAGTATGCGGAGCCCCGGAATTGTTGAATGTAAGTACTTTGACAAATACCCCTACACAAGGAGCTTCCAAGCTTATCAACATAAGTGTTGAAGTAAATGGAATTCCTGCGCAAGCATTTGTGGATACTGGAGCAACAGTATCAATAATCAATTGGCGATTGTTCAAGCGAACCCGTCTTCAACTTCAACCAAATTCAGACATTCACATCAGCCAAGCGGATGGTGTTACCAGGACATGTGGAAGCCTTCAGACCAAGGTAAGAATAGATAAACTAATTAAACCTGTAACTCTCCATGTAATGAAGAACTTTAAATATCCACTCTTGATCGGATTAGATGTTGCATCTCTTTTTAATCTTTTAATTGATGTCAGAGACAAAACAATTTACACCAAATTTGATGGATTACAAAATCCAATTCTTGTAAATCATCTAGAAGAGATAAGAGAACATGAATTAAAAGAATTACTTGAACACAATAGGAATGTATTTTCTCAGCATGCTATTGATTTGGGAAAAGTAGCTATACAACATAAGATCATCACGAAAAGTGAACAACCAATTTCTCTTAGACCCTATCGTCGTCCTCTAAAAGAGTATGAAGAGATAGCTGAACAAGTTAAAGAACTTCTCGAACACAAGTTAATAAGAATTTCAGATTCTCCTTGGGCATTTCCTGTTGTTATGGTTCCCAAGAAGGATGGAAATAAAAGGATGTGCATTGATTACAGACGTCTTAATGAGATCACACTGGATGACAGGCAACCCCTACCTCACATACAGGACATGTTTGATCGATTGCATGGATCCAGATTCTTCTCTACCCTTGATGTTGCATGGGGTTATTGGCAGATCGAAATGGACCCGCAATCTATTCAAAAAACTGCATTCGTCACAAACGATGGTCATTATGAGTTTTTAGTGATGCCCTTTGGTTTAAAAAATGCTGCTTCAACGTTTCAAAGGATAATCCAACATATTCTAGGTGAATTATTATGGAAAGGAACTTGCTCTTTCCAAGATGACATATTGGTGTACACGAAAACATGGCAAGAGCACATAGAGCTTCTTAGTAAAGTTTTTGACAAATTAAGACAGTACAACATGAAATTAAAATTGTCGAAATGTATTTTTGGAAGAACTGAAGTAAAATACCTCGGACATATCATCAGTCAAAATCAATTAAAACCTGATCCAGGAAAAGTAAAATCTATTCAAGACTTTCCAAGACCTGATACTGTAAAGAAAGTTCGTCAGTTCATGGGATTGGCAAATTATTACAGAAAATTTGTGAAGGACTTTTCTAAAATTTCATTCCCCTTGGTTCGACTCACTCGGAAGAATCAGCCCTTCATCTGGAATGAGGAAGTAGAGGAGTCATTCGCTAAACTTAAAATGGCACTATCTACAAAACCTGTCCTTGCTATTTACAACCCGGACTACCCCTCTAAAGTTTATACAGATGCCTCCAAATATGGAATTGGAGCAATCCTAACACAAATTGGTCCAGACAATGAGGAACATGTAATTGCTTATTACTCCAAAACACTGCAACCACACCAAGAGAATTATTCTGCTTATGAGATGGAATGCCTAGCCGTGATACAAGCAACTGATCACTTTCATGTATACATAGAAAACCAACCATTTGAAATCATCACTGATCATGCGGCGCTCCAATGGCTTTTCACCATGAAGAAACCGAAACCTAAGTATTTTAGATGGATTCTTAGTTTATCCTCGAAATCATGTAACATCGTTCATCGTTCTGGAAAGCAACAAACTCATGTTGACGCCCTATCAAGACTCCCAGTTGTTAACATTGCAACTCAAGAACTTCAAGAACACCAACAAAATTCAGATTTGAGTTTCTTGAAAAATTCCCACACTCACGACGGTGTGGTAATGATCAAACAAAAAGGAGTTTTTAAAGCAGTTGTCCCAAACTCGCTTACCAAAAAAATATTGGAAGAATATCACGATTCATTGTGTCACCCATCAATAACCAAAACATGCAAACTTATAACTCAATGTTATTGGTGGAAAGGAATAACAACTGATATCAAGAATTATGTTCGATCTTGTAAATCTTGTCAACTAGTGAAGGTCAGACATGAACCAACTTTAGGAGAAATGATCACTCCAACGTCAAATATCCAACCATTACAAATGATCGGTTGTGACACTATTGTACTGGGAACAGCAGCAGCTAACACAAAGCATAAATATATTCAAGTTTTTGTTGATCACGCAACTCGTTATCTATGGGCATATCCCACAATAACAAACACTGCTCAAGCTGTCACTCAATGTCTTGATAAGATAATCAAATCTGTTAATTCGATCAATACTATCTTAACAGATAATGGCAAAAACTTTATATCAAAAGAGTTCAACAAATTTCTTTCTTTACAAGGAATTAAACACACATATACTTCGCCTTATCATCCTCAGTGCAATGGCATTTGTGAGAAATTAAATGATACGATAATGACAAAACTGAGAATAGCTGTTCTAGAGAAACCTAGATGTAAATGGAGCTCATTGTTACCGCAAGTTGTCAAAAATTATAATTCCACACCACATGACGTGACTGGTTTTTCACCGCTTTTCTTAATGTATGGAATCGGTAATGTACCCGAATTTGCCGACCAAACTCCAATTACAATTGAAGAAGCCAGGAAGAAAGCTAGCCTGCGGACAGAACAAAGTAGAAGTAAGTGGAAGATTAAACACGATAGCCATCACCCCAAGTATGTCTTTAAAGAAGGAGACTTAGTCATAAGAAAATTTGCCTTCAACGACCCTCGTCTCATCAAGACATCACCAAAATATGAAGGACCATTTGTCATTCAAAAAAAGATATCTGATGTAACCTACGATATCTCTCTGAAAGACCAAAAGCAAGCAAGACGCGTTCACATATCTCAACTTCGACCATTTATTACCCGAGAATAAATGCTTCAAGAAGGGGAATATGAGACGTTACAGAAACAATTTTCAATTGTACATGAATTCCTTTAAAATGTTATTTTAATTTTTCATATGTTTATTTTCAATTTCTTTTTCTCATTCATCAAAAGTCAATGATGTACTTACTAAATTAGTAAAAACTCAATAAAAACGATATGTAAAAATACACATAAACAAATGGCTGGTAAAAGAAAGCAGCAATAAATGAGTTTAGGCAAAATGTCTATTTCATTAACAAACATTTCACTTTTAAAATAATAAACTTTAAAAATAAAGTTTTACTAAACTAAAATTAGCGTTTTAAAAATAAAAACGTGGCAATATAATTTACATTTATCTCATACTGAATATAGAGCAATCCATAATATATATTGGAACAAAGTATTTTATTAATTTTATTATTTTTATTAACAGAGTGGTCATTTTTGTTTTTATCTTGCTACTCTGTAAATTTACCTCGTGGCTTTTTATCTCGTAAATTTACCTCGTAGCTCTTTTGTTTACCATGCTTAGTTTTTTTGTCCTTGCCTGAAATAAATTGTTGTCTCCTCCTGAAGTATTTTATCTTCCCTAATTTTCTACGTGGCAATATATTTAAAAAATAAGGCTTATTTTGGATTGTAATAAGATTATTTATTAATCCGATATTTCGATGGACAAAACTTGTAAGACGTCCGTGGCTCACCTGAAACACGCGACCTGCTGTGTGCTTCATAACAAAAAACCCCGTAAAAGATGGACGATTGGTCCATCGAAATATTGGAATAATAAATAATCTTATTACAATCCAAAATAAGCCTTATTTTTAAAATTTATCTCATAATTACAATTATTTTATTTCCAAAGCGCTATATCCCGCAAGGGATACTTGCGCCAAACAAGGAGAAAAGTTTATTTACATAAGTTATTTACATTATTCAACGCATGAAAACATTAGAGATCCAGATTTTGTAGAAAGTTTAGAATGTATTTACAAAATGAATTGAACTTTAAATATGATTTTTTTATTCGGAAATCAAATCGTTAAGTTCACAAACAACTAGTTCATTCTTCATTCTATAATCTATAATAATGAATTATTGTTGAATTATATTTTACGGACTTAATACACGAATATTTTAAAATATAGTATAGACCTTATTAATTTTTCTTCTTTAATATTTTATTTAACTTATTCTGATTGTAATTTTTATAATAATTTTTTTCATGCACAAATTTCCCCCACTTCCTTTGTATTTTTGAAAAATTATTTCAACTGTGATATTATAAGACTATGCGGCGCTGAGTTTGTTTATACACAAACTAGACGAATGGCCCGGGCAACGCCCGGGGTTTACCCGAGTGCGAATATATTCTAAAAACGTTGACTTGGGTGGTCGCTATTAACAGGGTGGTCTGTATAGACAGGTGGATGTATCACACAGCTGATAACAGGGTTGTCTAGAGTGGTCGCTATAGACAGGGTGGTCTGTATAGACAGGTTTATGAGAGAGGCACAAACTTACAGGTTGTTGACGCCGCAACCAGAGAGAGTGTTTTTTGTTGCATCATGCTGTGACTCACACGCCGACCCAAGGTCAACAGGGGTGGAGCAGCAAGCTTAGGCCTATCACCGTCTGGCGGCGCTGCTTGCGAGTTATATCTACAATTCTGCAAATAACTCTAAGGATATTCAATATATTCAAGAAATTATTTTTCGAAAACCTTTCCGGGGATATACCTAATAATATCCCAGAATTTCATGGCGATTGGATGTATGGTTTTTGAATAACAGGGTTGTCTAGAGGGGGGCAGGGAGGACACGTGTTCCCTTGCAGCCAATGAGCGCGCATTCTATCCGTGAGCTTCAGACAAACAGACAAACAGACAGAATAAGGCAAATATATAAGTAGATGTAATGCCTTGATAAAGATTGGCGTTCAACTAACCGATATATTGGCAATATTTTATTCAATCTAATATATATGCCTTTTTATTTTCTAATGTATGTTGTAAAAACTCTTACAATATAAATTTAACAATTAGGTTTCATTTTATTAAAACAAACAGCGAAGTCGCTCCCTTGCTCTTAGTTGGTTTAACAAAAAAAAAAAAAGAAACTGAAATTGTTAATTTTCTATTGTAAGCTCTTTATAAAATAATTTATAGACATATTAAACGAAGAACAAAACCCTGAACACCTTCTGATAAACTGTCCGTTAACTTCTGATCTAAGGGAAGTAAACCAACTTTACCTGACAAATACAAAACAAGTTGTTTACAATAAAGACCAATACATCAAGTTTAATAGATTCTGCAGGCTGTATATTTTAAAGCGAAAGTATTGACTGTACATATTTCAAGCTACTATTTATAATTACTATATGCAAAATTTGGCATCGAATGTGTAATTTGCGTGCTTCCCAATGTTCAATTATGTTAATTTCACGATGATTTGTATATAATTTCAGATTTACACGCAATTATCCTAATTGTGGATATGGCGTGTCTCTGCCAACTGTTAAATAAATAAATAGACATATGACAAGGTGTGTGGTACTCTCGGTTAACAGAAGAGATAACACAGACGGGGAGAAGAGTTGCTTTCATTTATAAATAATCATACAAGATTTCGGGCAAGTCGCCCCATTACTTCTTGCCTGTAAGCTTGCACAAGTTTATAAATCAAAGAAACTCTGTCTTGTGATATCTCTTCCACTTTATAGATATAAATGTATTCGATAAACATAGATTCTCTCTTTTTAATATTGATCTCTTGTGGCCTTTGTGCTTGCGTATGCAGATATAGCAGCCAGGCCTGCAGTTGCAGTGGCATGCTGTAGCAGGCAAACACCTCCCGGAGCACTGCTCGGCAATTCCACTATCTGTGGCTCAGTGACCCCTCGATGGACACACAGGCGGAACGCCTCGAGGCAGGATGGTCAGGATGTGGTTGGGTGTGGAGCCGTAGGGCGAAATCTGCGTCGTGCCCCGCCGTAGCCAGCTCTCGAGATTCAGCAGGTCTGGGGGCCGCAGGAAATTGTTGTCGCCCTGAAGACGCAGGAACTTCAGGCAGGCGGATTGCAGAACCCGGTGTTCCAGCTCAAGGACGTCAGGAGCAGGTGAGGTCAGCCATGATCGGCTTCGAACCGGCCAAAAGTGACCATTGGCGGCGCCGCGCAGTGAGGCCTGGACTCCCTTCAGGTAGGAGAGCCGAAGCTGGCCCGCGATGTCCAGCAGACCGACGCCACCTTCGGAGACAGGACGCGCAAGGATGCTCCCGGGAAGCCACGAGACTCGGCTCGTTCCCCACACGAAGTGCGTCAGCTGCACCTGCAGCCGGCCGATGATAGTCTCTGGTAGAGCATATCCGTGGAGGTGGTGCAAGATGGATCCCAGGTTTAGGCTGTTGGCCGCGGGCGCGAGTGAAGGGAGATCACCTCGCGATGGCTCGCTCCAGCAGCCCCATCAGGTGGGAGGTCTGGGAGGCGACAGGCAGAGATCGTGCAGCCCAGGGCATCTCCAGAGGAGAATCCGTCCGTTGATTCCAGGTACCGCACCAGAGGCCGAAGCTCTTTCCGAAGTTGACAGCCACCTCGGAGGCCAGGTATAACTAATAGAAGATCAGGGGCACCAGCTCAAACTGAGCGTCGTTCCTGATAAAGAGTACGATGTCATCCGCATAGGCGACCACGCAACAAAGGCCCAAGTTCCTCTCGAGGCGGCGTAGCAGAGGCCCAACTCCGGTGCTGAAGAAGGCGACGCCGAGGCGGCAGCCTTGCCTCACCCCGTTGAGAAGCGGGAAGTTTTCCTTGTTGACATCTCCGACTCGAATGTAAGTGTCTGCTACCCTATAGAAGACAACAAGCCATCCGAGAAAGGAAGATGGTAGGCCCAGGTTCTCCAACAGAGTGAACAGGTATTAGCTTATGTTCAGCTGTCGAACGCAGACTTCAGGTCCAGAGAGATGGCAGCTAGCGGCGTGTCATCTCTTTCACTCGGGCACGATGTCTGGTAGATGACGGCTCAGACGGCCATGAGCATGCCGCCTGTAGTCGGTCGTTAAGATGCTGTAGACCCGGCCCACAGTGCGTCTTTGGCAGCATGACTTTGCTACGCCCTGAAGATGGAGGCTGAACCGCGGAGTCGAGAAGCCTCGAATACTTGCCAAAGAACTTTTTTCTTCGAAGGCTTCGACAAACTAAACAGGGTAATCCATCCTATCCCAAGGAATGGCCGTTTGGCAGACGGTGGAAGTCTGCCGCTATCTGGTCGCGGAAGATGTGGTCGGGAAATAGCTGATCCCACTCGGCCTACTCCTCAAACGAGGAAGTCGGCGATGGCTTCAGCTGAGCTAGGAGCCTGGGCGAAGCGACTGCTCAAGCGTTCCCGAAGGTAACGCCTTAGATGTCCCCGGATATAACGCTAACGTCGTCGTCAGTGTAGGTGAGAGGAGAGCGACGTCTGGCTCGGAGAGAACTCCCGAGGTCCGACAAGGAAGGATAGTCGGAGCGGGCAGTATCATCCTCCAGGCTCTTCGTTAAAAAGTAACTTGCACTCTCGATGTATCCACTGACAAGTTAAACATAGAAGTCACAAACATAATGGAGTAAATAAATCAAACAAAGAAAAAATAGCACTTAAAAATTACAGGAATTTACACATGCAATCACCAATAATCATGGCAGGATCGCCAATGACAAAGGTTACATTAACGGGTTTACATACAAAAGTGAAAAGTACTAAGGACTAAATTAAAAAAGTAGCTTAACATAGAAATTCGTACTCTCAAAAGGTACAAAACATCAAAAAAAGGAGAGGAAGTAAATAAAAACACGATATATTATAACAAAACCAGGACTTATCTTTTATTCCAGTATTGATCGGAGCGGACCGGGGCTACACAGGTATGCGAGGAGATCACCAGACACGAACCAAGCACACAGAAAGCGCTTACAGCGTCTCCACACAATAATAGCATTTGAACCCTCTTTATGTACAAACATGGCCACATTCGTCCAATGTCGTGGGAGATCAGATCGCTAACCAAATACAAAACATTTTTCCAGCTAACTCAAAGGCTCTAAAATGTTTGTCAAATAATTTGACAATTGAAGAGCTAGACAATGGGCCAAACAGAAGTCAAGAACACAAAAACAACTTAATATAGGGTTGACACATCCCGTAACAAGACTGCTTTCTTCGTTCTCTCAGGCCTCTTCATCAAGGGCAGGAATATCTGTCTCTTCCCGAGTGAGCCCGGCCCAGGGAGCTGTTTTGACCGCCCACTATACCAATGATATCTGAAGCAGACTCAACAACACCAGAACTACCAATTCCTGCCAAGATGAGGCATGGGCCCAAAGAGCCAACGCCCATCTACACTCGGCATCCTTCTATTTCTGCGTGTCCACACGAAGAAACTTCGCCAGGCAACCAAGAGGTGGATTCATCTCGAAATTCAAAGGAAGGAAAGTCAATGGAAAGCTGTCCTTTAGAGAATTCCTGATAACATTCTCAAGAAATCTGAGGCAGCGGGCCAGAAGAAAAGAATCTTCACCTACAGATCGTTGCAGAAGAAGCCAACAAAGAAGGCGCGTGGGTCCTCGGCGATATCTGGTGCAGTGGAAGCGTTAGCGAGGCTCCTAAACTGGACGCCTTCGTTGACACCTCTACTATACTGCACACTTGTTTTAGAGGGTTGCCAGTTAACGTCGACACATAGGGGAACCTCTTCAGCTCTTCCGGAAAACGCTTCGACATCTGTGCTTACATCCCGGAAGACATCGCTGGGTTCTTGGAGGGAGCGACGGAGAGCATCACTCTGGAGGACAGTGACCCGCTTCATCGAGCAGATATCTCTGAATGAGGTCGAAGCTGCTATCCGCTGCCTGCGGAAAAGGCAGGTTGGGATAATGTGCCTTTCGAGCTCGTAAAGAGTTTCGAGACATCTTGGAGGGACCATACATCAAATTCTTTTCGAATCCTAGATTCTCGAAGTTCTCGGACTAAGAAGTTAGCGGATTATATCTTGATCTACGGCGGAATAGAGAATGGTTATCCTGAGTTTTCCACGACGTTATCTACCAACCATCGTAACGGAATGTCAAACTTTCCGGGGATTTATCCTTTCTAGAATGTCATGTACCCGTCTGACGTTGTATTTTAAGCTTCGAGATGAAGTACAATACAATATGGGCTTTTACGGGATCTCAGAAAGGGACTAGGATAACTAAAGAGTCCTCCCATGACAGCTACTGGAGAGACCATCTTGGTGAAGCAATCTCAGATAGAACTCTGCCGACCATTCTAATCAACAATTACCTTTGTCACAATGTCACAAAAATTCCTTAAAACTTTCTTCAATCTGTAAATTGTTTTCCTCGAATACACACAATACTTCAAAATCTGATTTCAATTAACAATATTTGCATACAAACCCTTTGTACATATTTCAATTGTGTTGATATTGTTTTCTCTTTTTATCTAACTAAATTGTATACTAATTCTTGTACATATTTCAAATATCTTTCTTTCTTTTCTATGTTTAGTTTACCTTTGTAGTGTAAGTGTCCCTAGGGGGACATAGCGCTCTAAGTCGAAATAAAATAAAAATGAAAAAAACAATGTGTATATTTTAATTTAAAAATACTAGCTTTCAAGCGATAACCGCTCTTCAACGGGCTTAATTAAAACTTCGACTATTTCATACAAGAATTGTGTTTACAGATATACGCACGCTGTTTACTTTTCAGTTGTAACTATCCACGCTGTATATTTGTAAATAATTGTTGTAAGAAACAGTCGATGTTTTAATTAAGCTCGTTGAAGAACAATAATCGCTTGTAAACTTGCATTTTAAAATTCAAAGAAACTCATTGTAAGAGTTATTTGTTGTTTCAAAACGTTTTTTACAATTTTATCTTGATAATTCTTTGTGTAAAAAAATCAACGAAAGGTGCGGGTAAACTATCAACCTAGGTAGCGCCTCTAGAAGTGGGGCAACCACAAAAAATGGGTTCTTCTAACTGACGTTCAATTCTAATGATAGTCATCAGCTGCCATGATTGGGGGGTAGTTGTTCCGTTACTTGTGAGGCCCTTCCACTGTCTTCCGTTGGATATCCAGGAAGAAGCCCAAGAATTAATAGGTAACATCAGATTGGATAAAATAATCCCTTGAATTAATATTAAAATGCAAACATTAGGTTCCCCTCATTCTGCTCTGCTGAACTATTGTGAGATCTGTTATCTGACCTCCAATTTAAATTTTCCTGACTCTGTGAGGTTTCTCTGCACATTATCTCAAAATGAGGCCCTTGGCAACGCTTGCATCTTACAAAAGATCGAAATCCTTCTTCAAATGATTCTTTCTCAAGCATTTAAAGCAAACTTTCGCATCCTGTACCCTCTTTAATCTGTCTGATTCCAACAGCTTGGGGCTGCCTTAAATAAGAATTAAAATCTATTGGCGATTCAATGTAAATATTCTCTCCCGTAGAAAGGCTTTCTTGGCCGAAAGCTTGAGATATTTGTAAATAAAAGATTTGTAAAAAAGAAACTTTACCCTGGAGGTCTAATGTTTGTATTTCAATATCAGATTTGATTGAGCAATAAGTTGAGATGCCCAAGCCAACTTCCTGATTTTTTAACAGAAATACAAAGTAGTTTCCAATAACTAAGAAATTAGAAGAAATAGAGAAAACCATTCCCTATATTCAGTGTCTATACTCAATATTTGAACTATAAACATTAGAAATTACTAGAATAATGTTAAAAATATACATAATAAGCATGTATATTTTAGTCAGTTAGAGATGCTTCTCTAATGATAAGTTTTTCTCTTTATAAAAAATAATCTCACTATGCGTTTAAGCGCAAAAAGTGACATGCAACGCTAAATACTCCCTATTATGTTTGATAAACAGTTGCGAGGATTCTTTAAACTAGTTCGGCTTACAGTGTTGGTGGCCGATGTTGCTTCACTCCAGGCTGACAGGATGCCAGTAACTATAGGACACTGAGCGATCCACGGAACCGCAGGCTTGGCATTATGAATCACTACAGTTGATTCGGCCAAGATCGAGACATCAAGTTGATAAATGGTTCCAAATTAGCGTTGTGTGCTTAGTGAGGCATCACTGCTGAAAATATGTGATTCCGTGATGCGCTGATCTCCCTGCTCTTCAGGAGTAAGGTGTATGGGCATTGTAGCAAGGTAGAAGGTAAGGATAGAGAGCTGCAGGAACAATGTCCTGATCACTGACGTTATCTAGCTTCGCAACAGCATCTCTGAAACTCTCCACCACTGAGAGCTGCTAAATGCTCGATAGTATAGCAGTCGCCTCTGTGAAATTCAGAATGAATTATATTTCTGCGATTCCTGCATCGAGATCAGTATTTACTATCATAGAGAATTACGGCGGTTCCTGCCCGTTGTCAGCCTACAGGAAATAAAGTTCCATCGAAGTCAGTAAAAAGTTAAGTTTAGAAACCAGCCACACACTCTCTCTCTAAAGATTTTGAATAATTTCAAATATGATTTGATAGAAATATATTCATTCGAAAGAATAAAATTAACTATCGAAAAGAAGTAGCATATGAGAAATTTATAATTTATCCTTTAATAATTTGATGCGATGTTTTGATAAATGATCGACCCATGGATTCCAAAGAATAAAGAATCTAGAACATCAGTCACTCTCACATAGTTTTTCCATTCATTCTCTCCTCTAACCAAAATAAGATGTCGAGGAATGACATTTAAATGCCTAGATTCTTACATAGATCAGCAGCGAGAGTATATCGAGACGAAGCAAAGTCCTATGACATCAGCCTGGTCTGTATATGGCGGAATATTCGGGTAAGAGGAAACAAAAAAAGCAAGAATTATATGCCAGATGTTGGCAGCTCTCCGCGAAAGAACTTGGCTAGAAATAGACCACTCCATCAGCAGCAGCAATGTTCCCAAGTGCCAATGATTTTCGCCCTCTCCGAACAACAGGAGGTAGGATCTTTGTCCTTAATGATTCCCGTCAAAAATCTTGAAAAATATTTTTGTCTCTTTTTCGAAGGAAAGATAAAATACTCCCCATGTGACGTACGCCAGGGGACATTCTGCTACCAAATAAATAGAAGGGAATCTTTACAGAGTGACAGAAAAAGGTTTTATTAGCTCTCCCTCTACTTAGTAATTGAGCTAAGAAGAACTCTAGAATTGTTAAAGCTTATGTCCATAGTTTTCTTAAATACCATTTCTAAGATTCCACTCTTCAGTGTAGCATATAAAAGCAGAATGATCCAATACAGTATTAGAGCTCTAAAGAAGCGGTCTGGTAGATTACATTTGAGAAACCGCTGGGAGGGTTCACCACTGATGAACCAAGCCCTCCCAATATTTTCTCATCGCGGTAAGGACAGTAGAAGTTTGATTTATTTGTGAAAAGAAACATTCGCGTCTTAATAAGTGTGTGTTTTCATTTGTTATATATATATTAAAAATAAAAAAGACATATCCTGACCGTCCTCACATGAGCATTTTAGATGGTAGAGCGCCATCTAGTGGAACAGAAATAAACGCCATCTAGAGATGCTCATGTGAGCATGGTCAGGATATGCCTTTTTTATTTTTAATACCAACACCTGATCTTTTAATTTTTAAAATTGTTTTTACACATATTTGTTATATTAAAATATTATTTTATTAAAAAATATATTTCATAGATTCAAATACTCTTTTAAATCGACCGCCAGAGGTCACGCTTCCCCTATAAAAACTCATTGTTTTTGTTTCCCGATGGCTGGCTCAAATCTTTTGTGCATTATGTAAATAAGTTTTTGTTTTTCCTTGTTCTACTCGCCTTAAGCCAGGCAGTACTTTTATCAAATTATGTTTTTTTATATATTCCTTTAATGAAATTAAATCAATTACTGATCAAAACTGTTTTTATTATTATACTTTCAAGATTTTAATCACGACTGCATCACCAATATCATGTAGTAGTAAAAAGAACCAGCAAATAATTCCATAGCATAATCCTCAAGATAAATCAAAAATCAACAGAAATCTCATTTATTTTTATATAATATATATATGTATGTATTTATTATTATTTGTGTTATATATAATCCATCTATATATCCTTAGTAGCCTCATTTATTTATATTTATCATTTGTTTATTTATTTTTTAAAACAAACTCTTATATATTTTTTATAAGAGCGATATATAGAATCAGTTTCAATCTCAATCTTCTCTCATTCTACTTTTGTACCTTGAAATCCTCTATGGTATAGGCGCTGGGGCGAAGATGCTGGTAGCGGTCTGTAAGTCTACAGAGCCAAACACTAGATGAATCGCCTTGGAATTACCCAGGATCCGCGCATCTTCTTGAACAGCAGCAGCTGTGATAGTTGGTAGATGCTCTCGGTACGATCTAGATAAGAGGTAAGTAACATTGATTCCGAACGTTGAGGTAGAAAATGGAAAATTTCCAAGTCACCGGGCCAAAGATACCTGATGCATAGACAGACAGTCACAACGGCAGCTCTGTTCCAATCTGCCTCTCGACCAAGAGTGTTGAAATCAACACAGCTCGAGGCTTCAATTATCCCTATTTGATGATCGATGTATATTGTTTCTTTAAAAAATATACATTTCGGCCAAATACAGTTTTTTTTTCTCAACGTTTCAACAAAATTATTTTATCTTCGTCGGTGGGTGAAAGGGTAACACGCTCGATTCCCGACAGTCATGAACCGGGATTGAATCCCGCGTTAAAATTTGTTTAATATGTGAATAACCTTCACATATTATTCACTGTTTCAATTATCATTAACTAGGTTGCTCTTGCTGAGCGGTACCTATTAATGGGATTTTGAACCAGGAGGAGAAATAAATATAAAGTATTTGGTAAGGCGTTAAAAATGGAAATTTTCTAAGTCACTGGATCACTGGTTTTGTTGAAACGTTGAGAAAATAGGACTCTAATTGGTTGAAGTGTCTGTTTTTTAAAGGAATATGAATGCGGGCCAGGCAACCTCTATCTTCAAGATTCTCATCGTGTTTTTTTATCCTTCCGTTATCTCCACACACACACACACCTACAAGAATTACAAAAACTATAACAAGACTTAGAACAAAACACTATAAAGAAATGACAATACATCCAGATGGCACAAGAACCTATAGGACATGTAACAACTGTCCTGGTGCGGAACTAACACCTACCCACATATTCTCATGTCCAGCAATGGCCGCAGCCTTGCAGAAAATTGACATGGACCCAGAGCTGCAGCTTTACACACCCAAGATAGAGAACATTGCTGTGATAGAGATGTATGGAGACATCTGAGGCTCTTCATTGGACACGACAACAACAACACAGTTTACCTCTATACAGCAGCTTTAAACACCCAAGATAGAGGACATTGCTGTGATAGAGATGTATAGAGACATCTGAGGCTCTTCATTGGACACGACAACAACACAGTTTACCTCTATACAGCAGCTTTACACACCCAAGATAGAGAACATTGCTGTGATAGAGATGTATGGAGACATCTGAGGCTCTTCATTGGACACGACAACAACACAGTTTACCTCTATACAGCAGCTTTACACACCCAAGATAGAGTACATTGCTGTGATAGAGATGTATTGAAGATATCTGAGGCTCTTCATTGGACACGACAACAACACAGGTTACCTTTATACAGCAGCTTTACACACCCAAGATAGAGTACATTGCTGTGATAGAGATGTATTGGAGATATCTGAGGCTCTTCATTGGACACGACAACAACACAGGTTACCTCTATACAGCAGCTTTACACACCCAAGATAGAGGGCATTGCTGTGATAGAGATGTATGGAGACATCTGAGATCTTCATTGGACAGGACAACAACAACACAGGTTACCTCTATACAGCAGTTTTACGCACCCAAGATAGAGGGCATTGCTGTGATAGAGATGTATGGAGACATCTGAGCTCTTCATTGGACAGGACAACAACAACACAGGTTACCTCTATACAGCAGTTTTACACACACATGATAGAGGACATTGTTGTGATAGAGATGTATGGAGACATCTGAGGCTCTTCATTGGACACGACAACAACAACACAGGTTACCTCTATACAGCAGTTTTACACACACATGATAGAGGACATTGTTGTGATAGAGATGTATGGAGACATCTGAGGCTCTTCATTGGACACGACAACAACAACACAGTTTACCCCTATACAGCAGCTTTACACACACATGATAGAGGACATTGCTGTGATAGAGATGTATGGAGACATCTGAGGCTCTTCATTGGACACGGCAACAACAACAACCTCTTCCTACATTTAACTAAGATCTCTTACACCGTTTATTGAATAAGATTGCAGTTCTCCACATATTTAGGAAAATATAAAAATCGGCAAATGGTATGGAACATTTTATTTAGAAAAAGCTAGTGGAAATATGTGAATATATATGGAAATCTCTGGAGATTTCTTAGTAAAGGTGGGATGAATTAAGCTTGAAGACAGGCTGGCTGGACGTTGTAGAGAGCCGTCACTTTCCTCTCTGCACACATCCC
The DNA here is from genome assembly GCA_030710605.1 of Cordylochernes scorpioides. Taxonomy (NCBI): domain Eukaryota; kingdom Metazoa; phylum Arthropoda; class Arachnida; order Pseudoscorpiones; family Chernetidae; genus Cordylochernes; species Cordylochernes scorpioides. Next base: position 128,874,512 of record CP092864.1, on the reverse strand, counting down.
CAGAATTACGTAGAGAGAGAAAGAAGGATATCCCTATATACATATAAAAGTCAATGTATGTATGTATGTTTGTCGGCTATACACGTCTACAATACGTAACTAATATGACTGAAAATTTAACAGTATATAGAGTAGAATCTGGAAAAACTTATAGTGAAAATTTCAGGTCTCTATCCCGAATATTCATCGAGTTATTTGCAAATATGCCCTTTCACTCGCAAGCAGCGCCTCTAGCGGTGAAGATGGTAGGTAATTTCAGCTGACCTAATGTACACGTAAAGTTTGGAGCGGGACGTTTCACAAGAGTGACATCCACAGCGCCAATTTATAATTGTAAAGAATAGTATTTGAATAAAAACATTTAATCGGGTAAAACCTGGGCGTTGCCCGGTCATTTGGCTAGTATCATAGAAAACCTCAATACATCTTTTACTAGATTGTCCTGTTTTTCAAGACTATAGAATCGACTATAATTTAATAGTAACAGATCCAAGTATTTTTATTTCCAGTAAAGAAATATATATTAAATTCAATACCTTTTGTAGATATATTTTAAATTATATAGCAACAAATATCTTTTAAGAAACTGATAATTTATATTATACTTATTGTACATATTGCCAGACACTTCTTTCTTTTATACACAGTTCTTTTCTCGTTTTTTTTTACTCTCTTTCTCATTGTTAATATCATATATATGACTTTTCTATTCATGACCTAAAATTATTGTAAATAAATATGTATAGACAAATGTAAAGGCATATATGTATGGCAGCGCAAGTGTCCCTAGGGGGACATAGCGCTTTAAATTGATATAAATTGAAATTAAGAAGGATATATCATTGGTTAGATAATCTCCTGGAGATCAAATAATAAAAAGCAAGAAATCGTGAAGCGAAAGATTTCTTTCAAGGTTTTATTTTACCAAGTTTTCGAGATTCCTCCATTCTACAGGAGAACAAATTGAAAACATATAAGAAGATATAAATATATATTACATTTTTATATAGATACTAGACGAATGACCCGGGCAACGCCCGGGTTTACCCGATTAAATGTTTTATTCAAACACTATTCGTTACAATTATAAATTGGCGCCCAGGATGTCACTCTTGTGAAACGTCCCGCTTTAAACTTTACATGTACATTAGGTCAGCTGATATTACCTCCCATCTTAACCGCTAGAGGCGCTGCTTGCGAGCAAAAGGGCAAACTCGACGAATATTCGGGATAGAGACCTGAAAATTTCACTATAATTTTTTCCAGATTCTATTCTATATACTGTTAAAATTTCAGTCAGATTAGTTACGATATAAATCTTCAAATCGAGCGAGCGTCTATAAATATTTCGATTTAGATCAAGTATTCTAATTATTAAGCGAACTATTATTAATAAAATTTTGAGAAGATTTCGATTTTAAACGTATTTATAACCTTGATAGAGGGCGCTGTTCGTGAGCTAAACAGAATAATTTGAATATATAGTTTAAATATTTAATTTATATATAATTTCAAATAGCCTATCGTTTTCCTCGTATTTTTTTTACCTATGTATGGGAATTTTGGTACTGTAAAAAAAAAAAAAAAAAACTCCTTCAATAATAATAATAAAAAAAAAACACCCAGGCTAAGTTTCGAACCAAGGTTGTGGAAATACGAAGCCGCACACCTAACCATTAAGCTACGCTTGGCATCATAAATATGTTGCATGTAAAGCTATTTCAGGCCTTACATACACTGCGTGACATTGAAAATGGAACACCAAGAAATAGTGGCCAGAAAATTATGCAAATTTCAGGGTAGACGCGCCTAACCGAGTTATGCAAATGATGTAAAATGCGCAGCTCTCGTGCGCACATGGAGTAAGATATAAGGGAAGGAACTTGCAGAAAGGACAGTATTCGTGTCGTTATTTCTTAAAGGAAAATCATTGTAGAAATTTTGTTCTTGTGTCAAAAGACACGTGTAATAACAGAGAATGCCAGGTCATCGTAAACGGAGGCAGTTCAAGCAGACAGACGCTTTTACGAGGGGCATGGTGATCGGACAGAAAAGGGCAGGTTGGTCCATACGTCAAATCGCAGCTGATACACACCTTGGTGCGTCCACGGTGCACCGACTGTGGAGAAGATGGTTGGAACAAGGAAATGTGGCAATTTATAGGAATGTCGGTGCAACCAGAGTGACGTCAGCACGTGTGGATCGGCGTATCCTTCGACAAGCATTGGCGGCCTGACAAGCCACTGTACCGCAATCCTGCAACATGTGCAAGACACCCTAGATCATTCCATCTCGACCAGAACCATTTCCCGTCGATTGGTTGCTAATGGCTTGCACTCATGCCGTCCGCTAAGAAGACTGCCATTGACCCCACCGAATAGGCGCCAACGTTTGGAATGGTGCCGGGCTAGATCGACGTGGATGACAAAATGGCACAGGGTCGTGTTCTCAGATGAGTCGCGTTTCTGCTTGTCCAGTGATAGTCGCCGTGTACGCGTGTGGCGTCGACGTGGAGAAAGGTCCAATCCGGCAGCAATTGTGGAACGCCCCACCGTGCGACAACGTGGAATCATGGTTTGGGGCGCAATCGCGTATGATTCCAGGTCACCTTTACTTCGTATTCAGGGCACTATGACGGCCCAACGATACGTTGATGATGTGCTGCGACCGGTGACACTCCCCTACCTTCAGGGGGTACCCAATGCCCTTTATCAGCAGGATAACGCCCGACCGCACACTGCTCGCATTAGCCAACAAGCTCTGCAAGATGTACAGATGCTTCCCTGGCCACCGTACTCTCCTAATCTCTCACCAATCGAGCACGTCTGGGACATCATTGGACGCCGTTTGCATGCCTTGCCACAGCCGCGTTCAGAAGACGAACTGTGGCAAATGGTTGAGAGGGAATGGAGAGCCATCCCTCAGGACGCCATCCGTACTCTGATTGACTCTCTACCTAGACGTGTTGCTGCGTGCATCGCCGTCCGCGGTGGTCCTACTTGCTACTAAGCCGACGCCGTTCTCGCTCTGTATTATGACTATCATTTTGAAATAAAGATCACTTATTGTTCGTCCCTGTCTCTCTCTGTCTGCCGAGTTTCATCACTTTCTGGCCACTATTTCTTGGTGTTCCATTTTCAATGTCACGCAGTGTATTTCTAACGACCTTTTTGAAATAGGTTTATGAAACATGGAAATTATAATACTTCAAATAAATAGAAATAGAGTGAACACAAATAAAACATACCAAATATTTCGAATTAGAGCTGTTATTTTAAACGGCGAATTAGATCAGTTATATCTAAAAATGAAAATATATAAATAAATAAAACCTACCAAATATTTCAAATTAGAGCAGTTATTATATAAGTATTTATATTATATGTGTAATTAAGCGAACTATTATTAGTTATTTTAAACGGCGAATTAGATCAGTTATATCTAAAAATGAAAATATATAAATAAATAAAACCTACCAAATATTTCAAATTAGAGCAGTTATTATATAAATATTTATATTATATGTGTTATTAAGCGAACTATTAGTAATAAAATATTGAGAAGATTTAGATTTTAAACGTATTTATAACCTTTTAGTACTTGATAGAGGGCGCTGTTCGTGAGCTAAGTAGAATAATTTGAATATATAGTTTTAATAATTGATTTATATATTTTTTAAAATAGCCTATCGTCTTCCCCGTTATTTTTTACCTATGTATGGAAATTTTGGTTTGAATTAGTGAACTACTGCGAATTTGTATACCGGACATACAAACACACAAACATTCATTTTTATATATATAGATTTACATTTTTTTCTCCTGTAGAAGGAAGGGAATGCTCGAAATCTCGTAGAAATAATAAAACCTTGAAAAAGTAAAAGGGAAATATGAAAAGTTGAATGTTTTTTCCCTATTATTTTTTTATAATATATAAAAATATCTATTTTAATGTTGTTTTGTAATTTTTTTTTGGTATATATTGCCACGTTTTTATTTTAAAACGCTAATTTTCTGTTTTGTAAAACTTTAATTTTAAAGTTCATTATTTTAAAAGTGAAATGTTTGTTAATGGAATAGACATTTTACCTCAACTCATTTTATTGCCGCCTTCGTTTACAAGCCATTTGTTTTTTTTTATATATATTTTTACATATCGTTTTTTTGAGTTTTTACTAATTTTGCATGTACATCATTGACTTTTAATGAATGAGAAAAAGAAATTGAAAATAAACATATGAAAAATTAAGGTAACACCTTAAAGGAATTTATGTACAATTGAAAATTGTTTTTTTGTAACGTCTCATATTCCCCTTCTTGAAGCATTTATTCTCGGGTAATAAATGGTCGAAGTTGAGATATGTGAACGCGTCTTGCTTGCTTTTGGTCTTTCAGAGAGATATCGTAGGTTACATCAGATATCTTTTTTTGAATGACAAATGGTCCTTCATTTTTTGGTGATGTCTTGATGAGACGAGGGTCGTTGAAGGCAATTTTTCTTATGACTAAGTCTCCTTCTTTAAAGACATACTTGGGGTGATGGCTATCGTGTTTAATCTTCCACCTACTTCTAATTTGTTCTGTCCGCAGGCTAGCTTTCTTCCTGGCTTCCTCAATTGTAATTGGAGTTTGGTCGGCAAATTCGGGTACATTACCGATTCCATACATTAAGAAAAGCGGTGAAAAACCAGTCACGTCATGTGGTGTGGAATTATAATTTTTGACAACTTGCGGTAACAATGAGCTCCATTTACATCTAGGTTTCTCTAGAACAGCTATTTTCAGTTTTGTCATTATCGTATCATTTAATTTCTCACAAATGCCATTGCACTGAGGATGATAAGGCGAAGTATATGTGTGTTTAATTCCTTGTAAAGGAAGAAATTTGTTGAACTCTTTTGATATAAAATTTTTGCCATTATCTGTTAAGATAGTATTGATCGAATTAACAGATTTGATTATCTTATCAAGACATTGAGTGACAGCTTGAGCAGTGTTTGTTATTGTGGGATATGCCCATAGATAACGAGTTGCGTGATCAACAAAAACTTGAATGAATTTATGCTTTGTGTTAGCTGCTGCTGTTCCCAGTACAATAGTGTCACAGCCGATCATTTGTAAAGGTTGGATATTTGACGTTGGAGTGATCATTTCTTCTAAAGTTGGTTCATGTCTGACCTTCACTAGTTGACAAGATTTACAAGATCGAACATAATTCTTGATATCAGTTGTTATTCCTTTCCACCAATAACATTGAGTTATAAGTTTGCATGTTTTGGTTATTGATGGGTGACTCAATGAATCGTGATATTCTTCCAATATTTTTTTGGTAAGCGAGTTTGGGACAACTGCTTTAAAAACTCCTTTTTGTTTGATCATTACCACACCGTCGTGAGTGTGGGAATTTTTCAAGAAACTCAAATCTGAATTTTGTTGGTGTTCTTGAAGTTCTTGAGTTGCAATGTTAACAACTGGGAGTCTTGATAAGGCGTCAACATGAGTTTGTTGCTTTCCAGAACGATGAACGATGTTACATGATTTCGAGGATAAACTAAGAATCCATCTAAAATACTTAGGTTTCGGTTTCTTCATGGTGAAAAGCCATTGGAGCGCCGCATGATCAGTGATGATTTCAAATGGTTGGTTTTCTATGTATACATGAAAGTGATCAGTTGCTTGTATCACGGCTAGGCATTCCTTCTCATAAGCAGAATAATTCTCTTGGTGTGGTTGCAGTGTTTTGGAGTAATAAGCAATTACATGTTCCTCATTGTCTGGACCAATTTGTGTTAGGATTGCTCCAATTCCATATTTGGAGGCATCTGTATAAACTTTAGAGGGGTAGTCTGGGTTGTAAATAGCAAGGACAGGTTTTGTAGATAGTGCCATTTTAAGTTTAGCGAACGACTCCTCTACTTCCTCATTCCAGATGAAGGGCTGATTCTTCCGAGTGAGTCGAACCAAGGGGAATGAAATTTTAGAAAAGTCCTTCACAAATTTTCTGTAATAATTTGCCAATCCCATGAACTGACGAACTTTCTTTACAGTATCAGGTCTTGGAAAGTCTTGAATAGATTTTACTTTTCCTGGATCAGGTTTTAATTGATTGTGACTGATGATATGTCCGAGGTATTTTACTTCAGTTCTTCCAAAAATACATTCCGACAATTTTAATTACATGTTGTACTGTCTTAATTTGTCAAAATCTTTACTAAGAAGCTCTATGTGCTCTCGCCATGTTTTCGTGTACACCAATATGTCATCTTGGAAAGAGCAAGTTCCTTTCCATAATAATTCACCTAGAATATGTTGGATTATCCTTTGAAACGTTGAAGCAGCATTTTTTAAACCAAATGGCATCACTAAAAACTCATAATGACCATCGTTTGTGACGAATGCAGTTTTTTGAATAGATTGCGGGTCCATTTCGATCTGCCAATAACCCCATGCAACATCAAGGGTAGAGAAGAATCTGGATCCATGCAATCGATCAAACATGTCCTGTATGTGAGGTAGGGGTTGCCTTTCATCCAGCGTGATCTCATTAAGACGTCTGTAATCAATGCACATCCTTTTATTTCCATCCTTCTTGGGAACCATAACAACAGGAAATGCCCAAGGAGAATCTGAAGTTCTTATTAACTTGTGTTCGAGAAGTTCTTTAACTTGTTCAGCTATCTCTTCATACTCTTTTAGAGGACGACGATAGGGTCTAAGAGAAATTGGTTGTTCACTTTTCGTGATGATCTTATGTTGTATAGCTACTTTTCCCAAATCAATGGCATGCTGACAAAATACATTCCTATTGTGTTCAAGTAATTTTTTAATTCATGTTCTCTTATCTCTTCTAGATGATTTACAAGAATTGGATTTTGTAATCCATCAAATTTGGTGTAAATTGTTTTGTCTTTGACATCTATTAAAAGATTAAAAAGAGATGCAATATCTAATCCGATCAAGAGTGGATATTTAAAGTTCTTCATTACATGGAGAGTTACAGGTTTAATTAGTTTATCTATTCTTACCTTGGTCTGAAGGCTTCCACATGTCCTGGTAACACCATCCGCTTGGCTGATGTGAATGTCTGAATTTGGTTGAAGTTGAAGACGGGTTCGCTTGAACAATCGCCAATTGATTATTGATACTGTTGCTCCAGTATCCACAAATGCTTGCGCAGGAATTCCATTTACTTCAACACTTATGTTGATAAGCTTGAAAGCTCCTTGTGTAGGGGTATTTGTCAAAGTACTTACATTCAACAATTCCGGGGCTCCGCATACTTGTTTCACTGAAGTGTTTTGATTAGGCCTATCCTTTTTATAATTAGGATCATAATCCTCACAATCTGTGACCCAATGTTTAATTTTTATTCCCTTTTTCGAACATATTGGACACCAGAATGGGCAAACATTTTTTCTATTATCATTATTTTTTGTCGCGAGATGTATTTTGTTTTTAGGCTTAAACTGAATTGAAGCCCTATTTTGTTCAATTGAAGCTGCGATATGAAACCATTTTGTGGCGTCAGTTGGCTGTGCAGCCACAATTAAATCTTTCCAATCATTTGGAAGCCGTCTGTTAATAAATGAATTTTTTCCTCCTTCGTTAGATGCGTTTGATTTAACAGGCGAATTTTATCTTGAAAATAATTTTCTATTGATTCTTTTTTCTCGTTTTAATCTTCGATGTGATGCTGAGACAATTGGATTTGCGTTGTATGAACCAAATCTTTGAATCAACTTTTCCTTTACAACTTCCCATCTTTTTATTGCAGGATTTGAAATAATCTCGTCTGCATACCATTCAAGTGCTGAATCTGTCAAGTAGTACATAAGATTTTTGATTTTTTCATTTTCCTTTAAAGAATTATTTTCAAAATCATATAATTTGATCCATGACTCAGGCCTAATTGCCGACTTCGAGCCGTTGAATTTTTGCAACCGGTTGTTTGGATTTTCCGCCATTTTTTTTTTCCGTATCCTTTTCGACTGCGCCAAATGCCACGTTTTTATTTTAAAACGCTAATTTTCTGTTTTGTAAAACTTTAATTTTAAAGTTCATTATTTTAAAAGTGAAATGTTTGTTAATGGGATAGACATTTTACCTCAACTCATTTTATTGCCGCCTTCGTTTACAAGCCATTTGTTTTTTTATATATATTTTTACATATCGTTTTTATTGAGTTTTTACTAATTTTGCATGTACATCATTGACTTTTAATGAATGAGAAAAAGAAATTGAAAATAAACATATGAAAAATTAATGTAACACCTTAAAGGAATTTATGTACAATTGAAAATTGTTTTTTTGTAACGTCTCAATATATTCTAAAATATTAAAAATAAAGAAGGCATATCCTGACCAAAAGCACATGTGATTTTTAGATGGCAGAGCGCCATCTAGTGGAACAGAAATCAACTAAACATTGATTTAACCTGTTCCCTGATATTTGGCCAACCATCAATGTTTAGTTGATTTATGTTCCACTAGATGGCGCTCTGCCATCTAAATATCACATGTGCTTTTGGTTAGGATATGCTTTCTTTATTTTTAATATCAACACCTGACTTTTTTATTTTTTCTATTGTTTTTCATATTCTTTTTTGCTTATTCCTAGTACACGTGGTACAGGTCATGATAATCATGTGGGTAGAAGAAGGCGACTGCTTTTACTGTAAGTGCACCACATGTCTACACATGTGAAAAGCAGTTCGACTTTGCACTTATAAATGTTCCAGAGCTTCGTTTGGTTACTTGCACTTGCTGGTGGGGTTGAAACAAATATATTTTTTCTAAACACGTATGCACGAGATATTCAAATAACAACTACTGTATTTTGAATAATTCACGCGGTCAAATTAAAATTTTTATCACTCATTTGGTTTTGTAACAATTCTTATGGCTAGACTAAGTATATATGTATGACATACTCACCCATAGCATAATAATCATAGATGGAGATAACTGAAGGTTTCGGTTCCTCCACTTGGAATTTCCGATGTAGCTCCAGGAGGAAACATTTCTTCTCACCTACCGCCAGCTAGAACAGACACAGGCATAGATGTACTTGGGACCATTCTCTAAACTCTTCAAACAAAATTCTCGCTATAATATAAAAAATCACGTATGAGCGACTTCAGGAGAAAAACAATTTCAATGTTTAACAATATTTATATAAAAATAGACACTTCGGCCAGTTGGAGTTTTTTATTTTCTCAACGTTTCAACAAAAATCTTTTGTCTTCGTCAGGAGAAGTAAATAAAAATAAACATATGGCAAGGCGTTAAAAATTGTTCTGAGGTTTGCAAGGGCGTTCTCACGTGATTCTTCGAATTTAGTACAACATCTAAAGCGCGAGTCAAAAACAAATATTAAACTCGTCAAAGACTATGATCTTGGAAATAAAAATATATAATAATAAAATTATAACAAATTAAGTAAAAATAAATAAATAAAGTAATATAATAATAATCACAAAGATTATTATATAGATTTATAACTATTATGTTCAATTTTTTATCTAGCTTATTAACTACTTTTTAAATTTAAAAATGAAGCATATTGTTGCGGAATATCTTCAAAAGTATTTATAGTTCTTTTCCCAAATTCTCGTGATACCCATCCCTCTAAAAATAATCTTTCCTTTTTAAATTTTATATTCCTATGAAATATCTCAATATCATTCCAATCTGTCCTATGTCCTGAAAATAATGCATGTTCCCCAATTTTGCTTAACGCCCTTCTCCCCAATAAACCCTGTTGGTGTTCCTTAATTCTGGTCTCTAAATTTCGGCCGGTTTCTCCTACATAAATTTTGTCACATTCTGTGCATTTAATCCCATAAATTACGTTATTTGGTTTTGATGTGCCTATGTTATCCTTCATTATGTTATTTCTAGTTAAAAATTCCCTTTTTGTCCCAGTACTATACCAAATATTATATTTACATTTTTTCAAAATTCTAGATATTTCGTTATCCACTTCTCTAATATAAGGAATTATTATATTATTGTAACCTTCTGTAGTTCTATTCAAATTTGGCCTATCTATTTCATATCTTCTAATCCATTTATTTATGAAGCCAACTGGATATTCGGATTGTTTTAACTCCGCTCTAATTTTCTTTATCTCTTTTTTATAAATGTCTTGGTCTGTACATACCTGTTTGGCTCTTTGTACAAGAGATTTTATCACCTGCCTTTTGTGTAATATAGGATTGTTAGAATTAAAATTTAGATGTATCCCACAGTCAACAAAAAAACGAAAATAAGTTTGATTTAGATAAAGCAAAAAGCTCAGAATGGGGGGATATCAAGAAATTAAAAAATGACGACAGAATAGTTATAACTAAGGCTGATAAAGGAGGCAAGACAGTCGTGATGAAGAGAGAAGATTACAACGATAAAATCACGAACCTCCTCAACGATAACAACACATATGAAGAAATTCAAGGAGACCCTACTAAAAAGATAAAGCTTAAAATATCTAAATTTATCAGAAGCATGAAATCTAAGGCCTTAGACAAAAGAAAATTAAAGCTAGAAGATGTCGCTGCACCTCTCTTCAAAGGACTTCCAAAGATTCACAAGGAAGGAGTTCCCCTACGGCCCATTGTATCAGGATTCAAGGCCCCCACCAGAGGTTTGGCGGACTGGCTTAAAAACCAAATTCCGACTACAAGAAAGATTTCTGGGTTAGAAATTAGAAATAGGAAAGAGTTATTAGATATCACAAAAAATTTAAAGCTGAATGAACATGAAATAATGGTATCCTTTGACGTCAAATCGCTTTTTACCAATATTAATAGAAGTCTGGCTCTTAAAGAGCTAAAAGAATATTTCGAGGTAAAAAGACAAGATTGCACAATCAAGGGATTAGAAATCGATGAAATGATAGAAGGGTTTAGGTTATGTTTAGAAAATATTTATTTTAGATATGGGGCTAAATTTTACAGACAAAAAGACGGTACTGCTATGGGTTGCCCTACCAAGATGATCATAGCTGACATTGTAATGGCATCAATAGATAGAAAGGCAATTTTAATAGAGGGAATAAAGATATGGGGACGGTATATAGATGATGTTTTCGCAGTGATCCAAAAAGAAAAACTTAACGAGATCATTGTCAAAAAAATAATTTAGAAATAGGAATAGAATTCACCGTTGAAACAGAAAAAGAAGGATTTTTACCATTCTTAGATGTAGGATTAAGCCGTAAAGAAGATAGATCTATTCTAACCAGCGTTTACAGAAAGCCAACAGACTGTGGGATACATCTAAATTTTAATTCTAACAATCCTATATTACACAAAAGGCAGGTGATAAAATCTCTTGTACAAAGAGCCAAACAGGTATGTACAGACCAAGACATTTATAAAAAAGAGATAAAGAAAATTAGAGCGGAGTTAAAACAATCCGAATATCCAGTTGGCTTCATAAATAAATGGATTAGAAGATATGAAATAGATAGGCCAAATTTGAATAGAACTACAGAAGGTTACAATAATATAATAATTCCTTATATTAGAGAAGTGGATAACGAAATATCTAGAATTTTGAAAAAATGTAAATATAATATTTGGTATAGTACTGGGACAAAAAGGGAATTTTTAACTAGAAATAACATAATGAAGGATAACATAGGCACATCAAAACCAAATAACGTAATTTATGGGATTAAATGCACAGAATGTGACAAAATTTATGTAGGAGAAACCGGCCGAAATTTAGAGACCAGAATTAAGGAACACCAACAGGGTTTATTGGGGAGAAGGGCGTTAAGCAAAATTGGGGAACATGCATTATTTTCAGGACATAGGACAGATTGGAATGATATTGAGATATTTCATAGGAATATAAAATTTAAAAAGGAAAGATTATTTTTAGAGGGATGGGTATCACGAGAATTTGGGAAAAGAACTATAAATACTTTTGAAGATATTCCGCAACAATATGCTTCATTTTTAAATTTAAAAAGTAGTTAATAAGCTAGATAAAAAATTGAACATAATAGTTATAAATCTATATAATAATCTTTGTGATTATTATTATATTACTTTATTTATTTATTTTTACTTAATTTGTTATAATTTTATTATTATATATTTTTATTTCCAAGATCATAGTCTTTGACGAGTTTAATATTTGTTTTTGACTCGCGCTTTAGATGTTGTACTAAATTCGAAGAATCACGTGAGAACGCCCTTGCAAACCTCAGAACAATTTTTAACGCCTTGCCATATGTTTATTTTTATTTACTTCTCCTGACGAAGACAAAAGATTTTTGTTGAAACGTTGAGAAAATAAAAAACTCCAACTGGCCGAAGTGTCTATTTTTATATAAATATGAATGCCGGCCAGGCAACCGCTATCTTTTCGATAATGTTTAACAAGTTTTACCGCAAATTTTTCTTTTTACAGAACGAAAAATCGTAATTTTCATTATTTAAATAGAAATAACGATTATTCCTATCCTTAGGGATGAAGTATGAATTACCCAAATTCACATCCCTGGACACTTTTATTTTTCCGTTCATCATTACTCTTCATAATTCATCCTTTCATACTTCATCCCTAAGGATAGAAATAGTCGTTATTTCTCCATTAAATAATTAAAATACGAATTTTCGTTCTGTAAAAAGAAACATTTGCGGTAAAACTTGTTAAACGTCGTTCTATAATCATAGCCGCATTATATTGTATTATATAAAAAACAATTTCACAAAATTGATCCTCAAAAAGATTTATTCTCCGTAAGGATATTGTTTGAAGTTTATATGTTAATTTTGTAATTATTCTTATTTTTTTAATTCATAGAAGCATTTTTCTGGCAGACATATTCAATTTTTTTTATCATCATCGTCATTATTTTTTCTTAGTTAGTTATAAAATCATTTGAAATTGTAGTTTATTTTTGTTTTGTTGCAATAAAATATAATTTAAGCAATAAAATATATAGAACTAAGGTGTAATATTCAATTCAAACATATGGAACCAACATCGAATCATTTTTAAAACAAAGCAAAATCATAAGCTTATACAAATTTCACTTTTTCATACAGATACCTTAAAGGCAATTTCATTCAATATTGGGATTCAAATCAAAGACTCAAACATCCCTCTTCTCTACATTTTACATTCAACTTTTTACTTTTGATAGAACTGCGACTTGCCACTTTGTAAACTCAACCCTTAATCAAATAGTCTAATATTTCGACACGTAGTCTTCAGAAGCTTGGAATTTTACCTTAGACAATAAACAATTCAAAATATTTTACTAACATTTAGCTAATAAAAAGGCATCTCCTTATCGTGCAACTGAAAGTTGCTGATGGCTTGCGTCATCTATCGGAATAAATATCGACTATTCATCGATTTTTTAATTATTCCATAATTGGATTAATCAAGAATGGGTATTTAGCCAATTCTGTAATAATATAAAATCAACGAATAGTTGATATTTATTCCGATAGAAGGCGTAAGTCATCAGTAACTTTCAGTTGTACGATAAGGAGATACCATATTCTTATTTATTCACCTTATCCCAGTACAATTTCACATTTGTACTATTTTTTAACTGAGTTAATTGTTACAAAACTAATGAGAAATTGAACAATGATGAATGTAATTATTCACAATCTGGTGATAAAATTTACAGCTGTTGTAACTCCGCCTTTGTCAGTCCCAAGCCCGGATAAAAAAGGAGGAGGGGGAGCAGTAACAAGCTCACTAAAAAACCTGGGCTCAGCTGGCCCGGCTGATAGTACCCTGTAAGGGCTCCAGGGATACAGGATGAGCAGCGTTTGTACTCCATGTTAGGAGCGGCTGCACATGGCGTCTGTTCCTCATGTCAGAGGCGGCCATTTCTTTTGGAGCTAAGTCGGCCTGCCACTGAGTAGTGCTCCCAGTCTTAATGACAAAGGCAGACGCATTCTACTTCAACCAGACATGATCTCAACTTTACAAGCTTGATACCCTAATATGATTGAGTGGAGATAAGAAAGAAGAGAAGACAGCTGTTGTCAGGAAGGGAGGTTCCTCCATCTTGTCCTCCTCCAGACAAGGACAGGATCTCTCAGTTCAATGTTGAGATAGAACATATATAGGAAACTCTTGGAAGACGCCAGAATGGTCAACCAGGCTTTGCCTCAGCTCTGCAGGTCAGGATCTTACCTTAGAGAAGTAGAGGTTAACTTTGGCTTCCTCGATATCATGACGTTTGAGTTCCAGATGCCTTTTTCTTATTTATTCATCTTATCCCAGTACAATTTCACATCTATACTATTTTTTAACTTAGTTAATTGTTACAAAAACTAATGAAATATTGAACAATGAGAATGTAATTATTCACAATTTGGTGATAAAAGGTAAACATTTGTTCTCAGGAAGGGAGGTTCCTCCATCTTGTCCTTCTCCAGACAAGGACAGGATCTCATGTCAAATTATATTGACAAATATTTGCACTCTTATCTTATTTCTTTAGTGGGATTTCTTTTGTTAGATAAGTAAACCGATCTCTCAAGCATTCTAATTGGACGAATGTGGCCATGTTTGTATATAAAGGGGGTTTAAGGGAATGCGAGGAGCCATAAATGCCAATTAGCCCGGAATTCAAGAATTCATTCAATGCGAGGAGCCAGTGTGGTTAAAGATTTGTGTAGAGACGCTTATAGTGTTTTCTGCGTGTTTTATCCGTGTCTGGTGATCTCTTCGCATTCCCTGTGTAACCCCGGTCCGATCCCTACCAACGCAACAATAAAGATAAGTACTGTGTGTGTGTGTTTTTTTGACGTGACAACGTCTTAAATTAGGTTGCGGCTGGGAGTCACTTATGAAAAAGTGTAACGCCCGGTAACGTTACGATGAGTCATCGAACGAGAGTGCTGCGCGCGCAGCGCTAGAGAATTAGGCGCATTGAATCGGCGCATGCTTGTCTCTGTCTTTGTCTTTCTCGAACGTTCTTGGCGTTGGAAAAACAAGAAAGCGTCATAATACAAGTTCACACGTGTGGTTAAAGTATCGTCAGCTGTGTCTGTAGTGAAAATGTGGAGTGCTTAGATTCGTCATTTACAACAATTACAACAATAAAGGTAAATAATTGTACACTGATATTTCATTATCGTAAACTATGATTGATTGATTAATTGTTAGATTGACACAAAAGTTGAGAAACTGAGTTTATAGGTTATGTCATACTATTGATAAATGTTGATAGTGTTAAGTAAATTATTTTAGTTTAAAATTAATTAATTAATTAATTATTATTTTTAAATAGTTTCAAATTTATTTAGCAAAAATTTGAACCTTCGATCTGAATAAATGTTTTGATTTTCGAATTGATTCTTTAAAATTACAAATATTAAGAAAAAGTGGCAGATATAAGAAAACTTTATTTAAACTGTGTTGAGCAAGAATTTTAACATCTAATTTAAGTAAATGTTTTAATTTTCAACTTCATCATTTACAATTACAAATTTTATTTAATTTCAAATTTATTTAGCAAAAATTTGAACCTTCGATCTGAATAAGTGTTTTGATTTTCAAATACCAACGCGGCTGGTGGAGTGGCGATCTATCGTAAATTATCATCGACATCTACGGCGGAAGTGTTTCAAGTTGCGATTACAGACGTAACTCGTGTCATTAAAACCAAGGGTGACATGTGCATGACTGAAGTTACTTGCTTCGCCGCTAATACTAGCTTCAAGTTTATACTCGGTGCTGTATATATTCATCCAGGAGCTAGTATGCAGGATATTGGAATGTTACTATGGCAAGGACTCGGTCCGTACATTCACAACAGCCAGTACGTGCCACCGTTCGTGCAAGTTGATTCTAGTATACCGATTCTTCTGTGTGGTGATTTTAACAAAAACGTAAAGCCTGACAACTCGTTTCTTAAATTCATGAAAAATACGTATAATCTTGATTGCGTATCAAACGTTTCTAAGTCAACTACGTTAAAAGGAACAACTATCGACTTGACTTTCGCAAGACACATTACAGCAGAAACACTTCCTTTCATTTCATATTTCTCCTATCATCGTCCTATCCTCAACAAAATCACTCAAATAGGAATTAGTTAAGTTTTAGTTTACATGTACAATGTTTTAGTAAACAAAATATATTTCTATAGTTAAAATTTGTGCAATTCTTATTTTCATTCAATTCCTTGTTCCTATTGTGCAATTTAATTATATTCATATCAATAAATATTCTACCGTTGTCACGTAAAATCTTCGCCCGTAAAACCGACTTTACAGGCAACCATTGTTATTAAACAATAAAATATATAGAACTAAGGTGTAATATTCAATTCAACCATATGGAACCAACATCGATTCATTTTTTTAAATTTATTTTATTTAACAAATCGTGAGTTATTATTTGCCTCCTTTTTTGTTGTACTCTTGAGTGCACGATTTTTGTATGTTTAGTTTCTATTACTTTAGGCCCTAGTTTATTGCATTTTGTGTTAACCCGTACAAAGAAACTTTTGTCACTCTCAGTTTTCAATGTTGAGATAGAACTTGTATAGGTAACTCTTGGAAGACGCCAGGATGGTATCGTTAACCAGACTTCGCCTCAGCTCTGCAGGTCAGGATCTTACCTTAGAGAAGTAGAGGTTAACTTTGGCTTCCTCGATCTCGTGACGCTTGAGTTCCAGATCCACCTGGTTGTACATCTGGACCCAATCAGGGGATGTCGCAGTGATGTGACAGTATGTTTGTCAACTCACCAGCTCGACACTGTCTTGCTCGACTACATAGCCAGATGGGAGGTCAACCTCGGCGACAATCATGTTGCTCCGTTTGTGAAGAGACTCCCTGTACAGCCCCCATTACAGCACGATTCAAGATACAATTGGGAAAAAAACCTTTGAAACTAAACATATTTTCTCACAATGAGTTTATTTTTTATTTTAGATTGCTTTCAAACGATAATAACTCTTCAACGGGCTTAATTAAAATAATTTTACTATTTCTTATAGGAAATATTTACAAATATAAAGCGTGGATATATAACTGAAATTTCGAAAAATCAAATTTATAAATTTTAAATATTATTTTGAAATATATGATAAATATTTACATTTTAGAGTTTTTCTGTTTTTTAGTTTATGGAATTGGTCTATTTACATCTTTAGGACGACTAGAATTAATAAAATTAATCAATGGATTTGACATTCGACAAGACATCGATATTGAGATGGCAATGCTATTATGTGTTGTCCATTCGTACTCTGTGTCTGTAATGCTCAAATATATAACGAATGAAGACATTAAGTCGCGAATGCTTCTTTTCACAAATAAATCAAACTTATGCCGTCCTTACTGCGATGAAAAAATATATTGGGAGGGCTTGGGTCATCAGTAGTTAACCCTCCCAGCGGTTTCGCTAATTTAATCTACCAGACCGCCTCTTTAGAGCTCTAATCCTGTATTGGATCATTATGCTTATATATGCTACACTGAAGGATGGAATCTTATATAGATGATGAGTTATTGCTTTGTATTAATGCTCAAATAGTCGAGAAAGCCTCAATGAGATATAAAAGAGTGACAAATAAAATAAAGAATGAAAGAAGATGAGTTTCTTTTTTAATAAACGCGAGCGAGCTTTCGGGCCACACGCCCTTCTACTGGCTAAAAAGCTTTAAAAAGATTATCTAAACAGGAAGAGTTCTATCGCTTATAAAAGAGTGTCTTGAAATAGTTAAGGTTAGTATTATAAAGAAAATAAAGTCTCCAGGGCCAAGTTTCTTGTTCAAATTTTTATTCTCTAGCTTTCGGACCTGTCAGTCCTTCCACAGGAGTATCACGATTAAGGTTAGTGTTTTTACATATATCTCAACTATAAGAATTTTGACATATAACGTTTTTATATCTTCAAATAATGAAATGTTTCTTATTATAGTGGAAATCCTGAATTTAGCAACCAACACAATCTTAAGTCGCTCCTGTACTGATGGGGAGGACCATAGCCCAGAACCATGGAGTGACGTGAACATATCTATACTCAGAGAGAAGTTGCAATTCCTTTATATTATTATCCCTAGTACACGTGGTACAGGCCATGATAATCATGGTGAGTAGAAGTATTCGACAGCTTTTACTCTAAGTCCACCACATGTCTACATATGTGAAAAGCAGTTCGATTTTTGCACTTACAAATATGCCAGAGCCCCTTTTTGGTTACTTGCACTCACTGGTGGGGTTGGACTTTTTCAAGAAACGGGGGTCATTGGAACATTTTTTTTTTAAGTTCCCAATCCGGGTGTTCGCACCGATTATGTAAATTTTGTTACTTAAGTTAAATATGCAAACTTTGATTGTATAAAATTGCCAGCCGACAAATAAAACCAGTGTGTTTGTAGTCAGTCATAGAAGGGGTCTAGTTCTTAGAGAGAGAGAGAGAGAGAGAGTCTGTGCTCCAATCAATTAACGTTAGGAGATTCACCTAGTGGTTGATGTTGGTCATGTAGTCAGAATGTTTATAAAGGATCGAACGGCTCTAATTCAAGGTCAATATTCAGCTGGTCTGACCTATCTAGATACACTCCACCAAACATAAAGTACTAACCAGGCTTATAGACAAAGAAAGTGGATTCCTATCTATCATTGCTAGGCCTTCATCCGCTACCGCTCAGCGGGATTCGAACTCGGGTCGTATCGGTCGCAATCCCACGGTTTAAACCACCCTTCCATCGACCCCTCAGTTTCAATTCTTCAGTCAATTTAACCAGAGATATATGCTATTTGTCGATAACTCTTCCCGTAGGAACATAGCCGTAGTAATTAGGGGTACACGACAGTAGGACTTTACGAAGCTAATGTTGTGGTATAATGTCAATCTGCTGGTCGAGTTATTTCACACATTGTTAAAGGAGAAGCGCATTTTGTTTTTGCGAGAAGTTTCACATAAAATTTTTGAATGTGTTTAAAGACAAATTACGTGATACAGATGTGCAGGATGTGTGTTCCCGTCAACTTACGTGATACAGATGTGCAGGATATGTGTTCCCGTCAACTTACGTGATACAGATGTGCAGGATGTGTGTTCCCGTCAACTTACGTGATACAGATGTGCAGGATATGTGTTCCCGTCAACTTACGTGATACAGATGTGCAGGATATGTGTTCCCGTCAACTTACGTGATACAGATGTGCAGGATGTGTGTTCCCGTCAACTTACGTGATACAGATGTGCAGGATGTGTGTTCCCGTCAACTTACGTGATACAGATGTGCAGGATATGTGTTCCCGTCAACTTACGTGATACAGATGTGCAGGATATGTGTTCCCGTCAACTTACGTGATACAGATGTGCAGGATGTGTGTTCCCGTCAACTTACGTGATACAGATGTGCAGGATGTGTGTTCCCGTCAACTTACGTGATACAGATGTGCAGGATGTGTATTAAGACAACTTACGTGATACAGATGTACAGAATATGTGTTCCCATCAACTTACGTGATACAGATGTGCAGAAAGTGTGTTCCCGTCAACTTACGTGATACAGATGTGCAGGATGTGCAGGTCACAGCTTCCGCGCTGTGTCACCACCATGTCCAGGCCGTAGTTGTCACGGGCCTCGCGGACGTTGTACCGCTGCGACACCTGGACATCGCCACGTTGAGCTGGTTAAACGTCCTCTTTGGTCAACTTCTTCAATCCCCGCAGGGATGGTGAATATATTGTAACAAATTATCTATTTTTTTATTAGCAGAGTATTATTTTTTATGTTTATATTTTGCTACTCTGTACAATTCCCTCTTTTGCTTATCATTCATTCTTTGTTTTTGCCTGAAGTAAATTGTCGTCACATCCAGAAGTTTGTCTTCCCTAATTTTCCACGTGGCAATATTGTACAACCTTTCAATCATCCAAACCCCCCGAAACTAGCTGGCCAATTTTTACAAGGCTCTATTAACCCCAGCTATGAGATTCTAAGACTTTAGATCGTTACAACCAAGAGTTCACGTAGCTTGATTCTATTTGTCTCCAGGCCGGTCGGTCGAATCCATAGGTACTGAGAACAAGTGTGTACAAATTTTACGATGCTAATCTGTGGTTTGGAAAACATGCGCTATTTTTTATAAAGGTCGGAGAGCCCAGGAGTACAACATTGTTAATAGACATTCCTGTCATCTCACAGAGAAAACCTGTCTAGAAATCGGGGAGGAAAGACGTAAAAATCAAGCTCTTGGAGACAACGGCAAAGAAGACAACAGAAACTCAACAAGAATGTTAAATGTTGTATTTTTTCATGAGACACATGGCGATGGGAGTGAGGGTTGAAATATAGCGAGTGATTCCAGCACGAAAGAAACACTTTGGGAAAATGGTGGAATCAAGAGGGTGGAATCAAGGAAGTTAACAAAGAAATCAGACGGATATACGAACTCCGATTCTAATATTTGATGTCGAGGGAGGATACAGTGTACCTAAGTTAGACAGAACATGTGAATAAAAAGAAGAACTAACCTGGGCCAGAGCACACCCAGAGCCCTTGGCGGCGATGTCCACACGGTCAGTCAAGGATTTCAGGAGCATCTGACGGGTCAGAAGTCGAGTTGCCTCAGTCACCGAGACCTGTAGCTCGGCGTTCTCCACGTTGAGGTCGGGGGGACCCCAGGCGCTCAGATGGCGGCCGTACCGGGCGAGGGCTTTGAGGCCAATCACGGTGTCCTGGGTACAATCACTTTATTGAATTCTTTATATCGAGTTGTTTCATTAGTTTCAGCAGTATTGGGTATTGACAACAGGGTATACATGGTATACATTTCCATGGAGGCCTGGTATTTTTACTCAATAATAGAACACTGTTTGAATATTTTAATCTACAACCCCCCAAGCTACTGTGTGGTAAAGCAAACAACTATAGTACAGTACCTGGGTGGAGTAGAAGCCGCCCCAGGGGTTCCTCTGGGCCGAGAGCCAGAGTACGATGGGACCGGCCTTGGTGTCCATTCCCAGCTCACACAGCGCCAGCACCACGTAGCCCGCTGTCTCCACGTCGATGGACGTTGAACTGCTGTTCCAGAACATCAGCTCTCCTGGAACATCCATCACAGTTAGTAGTTCTTGCTGTCATAGCCGTGTGGGATGGCATTACAATTCTATTTCTACCACAACGATATATCGGAATAGAGGTATTTAGGAACTCATTCAGCGATTTGATCAGTCAATATCTATACCAGGCCTGGCCAACCCACGGCTCGCCATAAAAAAATTTGCGGCTCGCCATTTAACTTTATATTTATTTTATAACTTTCATTTCTCGTCTGTATATTCAAAAACAGAAATATATATTGAAATAAATATAATAATTTTTTATTTAAAATGTCCCACAATTTTTAAAATTCATATTTGATTCCATAAAAAGGAAGGAAAAAGTTAGGAATAATGGTAATTAATAGAGAAATATTTTTTAATTTTAAATTGTTATTATTATTTTTATTTTAAAAAGCAGCCGAAAAATAATAAATAAAAACATTAAGCATCAAGGAAGTATTAAGTTTTTTTAAAATTCATTTTAAAGTTAAAATTTTGATATAGTTAAAGGTTTTAGACCTTGTTTACGATTCCGTACGGCCCGTGGCGTCATTTAGGTTGGCCAGGGCTGGTCTAAACCATTCTACTATTGCATCAGAAGGTGGAGCTTAAAAAAGTATAACACAAATGAAAATACCAAAACGCGAATGTTTCTTTTACAAAAAAATCAAACTTCTACTGTCCTTACTGCGATGAAAAAAAAATTGGGAGGGCTTGGTTTATCAGTGGTGAATCCTCCCAGCGGTTTGGTCAATTCAATCTACCAGACTGCTTCTTTAGAGCTCTAATACTGTATTGGATCATTCTGCTTTTATATGCTACATTGAAGGGTGGAATCTTAGAAATGGTATTTATGCAAATTATGGACATAAGCTTTTAAGATAGTAGAATTACATTAAAATATTGGAAATAGTTACAGATGGAAATATAGGTAGTTAGGTATCCATTCAGCGATTTGGTTAGCTCAACATCCATACCATTGTATCAGAATGTGGAGTTACGATGGAGGATACAATTATCGAGAATCCATAATATAGAACTCGGTGGACAAGGGGGTAACACCCTCGATTCCCGACAGCCATGAACCGGGATTGACCCCCACGTTAACATTGTGTTTAATAAGTGAATAACCTTCACATATTATTCATTGTTTAAATTATCATAAACTAGGTTGCTTTTGTTAAGCGGTACCTAATAAAGTGATTCTGGAACCGATTGTAGGATGGTTGAAACACGCTCTGGTAAGATGCAAAACACGGCGCAGGAGAGAATCAAGGCTGAAGAGCCTGCCAAGCCGCAACTTGGTGCAACAATATTCTAGTTTGTCTCATTGTAATTCTTACTCCGGAGTGATTTATCTATCCTATCGTAGAGTCTGAGGTACTACCGACCTTGCCGAGTGGCCCGGGTTAGCAGGTCCTCCACCACCGGGCCAGCTGCCGGCGGGTCCACCCTAGCCAGCAGGTAGCTCGACAATGCCCGCGTGTAGTTGTCCTTGGGCAGGTCCCTCAGACATAGCAGTCCTCGCTTCAGAGAGTCCGTGTTGCCTGCGTCTAGCAGGGCGTTCAGGATGTAGGCTGTCATGGCGGCCGTGTTGTTCACTCCACCCTGCACACCACAGGTATGTTGTGTGGCAACCATAACAGTGCAACAAATCTTCAAACATTGTTAGAATTCTATTAAATTGTTTGATCTGCCAACCTCAGGTGCGGCCCAAACAATGAATGTACTGTATATAGCGCTACCCTATCTCCCCACAACTCGCATATCCTACCCCTTCCAATTAGAAGCTGGGTACTCGACAAGGCTTGCTTGCTCTGTCCGTCAGGAAATACAGTTAAATCTGTCTACAGCGCCCCCTCTATATAGCGCCTTCCTCTCTATAGCGCCCAATTTTAAATACGTAGTACGATGCGATTTACATTAAAAGTGACCTGTCTATAGCACCCCCTCTCTATAGCACCCTTATTGGTGAGTCCCAAGAGGGGGCGCTATAGACAGGTTTACCTGTACTTTGGAAATATGTAAATATTATTTTCGCAGTTTCCGCAGAGGTGAACAAGAAAATGCTTTGTTTTTCTTTTTTTTTAAGCATTTTATTCTACACACATATATACGAATATAACATTTTGAAAATAGAGCAATTCATACTTAAATCATTAGTTAATAAAAAGTCATATATTGGATTGAATAAAAATATTCATTTGCCAATATTTCAGTTGGCTGAACGCCAACCTTTGTCAAGGCATTACATTTTGTATAAACTCAGTGCCGCATAGCGTCATTAGCAATGCGGCGCTGAGTTTATACAAAATGTAATGCCTTGACAAAGGTTGGCGTTTAGCCAACTGAAATATTGGCAAATGAATATTTTTATTCAATCCAATATATGACTTTTTATTAACTAATTTTATTTATTTTATTTCACACAAAATACAAAACGCGATATCCCAGCTAGGGATAATTGCATCGATTTACATTTTTAAACAGAAGCAGTTATAAACATATTATTAAAAAAAAAAAAGAGAAACAATAAGATATATTAGGAATCTGATACTTCCAAGTTAGAAAGATAATCATAAATATATTTACAAAAATAGTTAAATCTGTGATAATTATCTCTGCTATTTACAAATTGATATAGATCTACAACATTGTTTACTGCCTGTTGTCTAGCGCTAAAGAAGAGTGGACATTTCAGCAGTAGATGTCTCGAGTTCTGGATTTCCTTGTCACAGTGACAGCTAGAGTCCTCAAACGCTCCAATTGTTGATAAAAATGCCTTAAAATTTCCGTGGTTCGTTGTTTTCTTATCTAATGAGTATATTATTGTGAATAGAGGCAACTTTGTATATAGAAATTCATTGAGGCAATGCATTCATGTGGGCGCAGAGATGATCTTTTTTTTTTTTTTGCTTATCCCTAGTACATGTGGTACAGGCCATGATAATCATGGTGGGTAGTTATCGACTGCTTTTACTGTAAGTATAGTGTCTACACATGTGAAAAGCAGTTCGACTTTGCACTTACAAATGTGCCAGAGCCCCGTTTGGTTACTTGCACTCGCTGGTGGGGTTGAACTTTTGCAAGAATCGGGGGCCATTGGAGCATTTTTTTAAAAATCAGAATAAAAGTGTCCAATGCGGGAATCGAACCCGGGTCGTAGCGGTCGTAAACCAATGGTTTAGACCATCCTTCCAACGGCCGCCTAGAGATGATCATGACATGTTTTAATTGAAAGTAAGCCTTCTTTCACACACAATCTTCAAGGACACACGGGATTTGCCAGTAAGTAGGTTATATTGAAGGGGTTACCTTGAGGACGTCGTTGTGCATGTCACCGACGGTGGGGAAGCAGCCTGTCTGCGGGATCTGCAGCCTGGCCAGCCACCTCACGCTGGCATTGAGCCGCTCGACGTTGACCTGCACCCCCCACCGTGCGGCCTGACTGAACGCCTGCACCGCGAACGCCGTCAGCCAGCCCGACCCCACGGGATCCCGGTCCCCGAAGATACTGTAGGAGCCGTCCCTGCGGAGGTAGTTCCTCTGTTGACGGCCATACCCTACACACAGCACCTCTTTGGTAGATATCAGGGATAGAATATCCCCAGTAGTGACGGAAAATTTGACAAAACGAAGTGGTCTGAAAACAATTTATATGTATATATATCTTGTTGAATATAGAGCAATCCATTCATGATAATTAAAATGGAGACATATTTTGGATCAAAATATTTATTAAATTTCAATATTTCGACGAGGCTGTTCGCCTATCTTCTTCTCGGAAAAATGTAAATACCTTGTAATTATCCGCGTAATAAGCTTACAAGGTATTTAAATTTTTCCGAGAAGAAGATAGGCGAACAGCCTCGTCGAAATATTGAAATTTAATAAATATTTTGATCCAAAATATGCCCCTATTTTAATTAATATATATACTAGACGAATGACCCGGCTTCGCCCGAGAATTCCCCGCGTTCAATTTCCTTCATACTGAAAGTATTGTATATAGGAACTCTGTGGAAAAAAAGTTAGGTATAGGAACTCAGATGAACAAAAAAGTTAGGTATAGGAGCTCAGATGAACAAAAAGTTAGGTATATGTGATGATTTAAGACCATGGAATTGTTGTAAATAGTCTAGATATCTACTACCACATGTTCCACCCCATGACTGTATATAACTTCTTATGTACTGCAAATAGAAAGCCTCAACTAACATCAACTGTACCGCGTAAGAATCTAATAAAGTATAGCAACTGTACAGATAGAAGGAATGGAGACTAACAGGAGAAAATTAAGGTTAAAACTAATCAGGCTTAGGTGAGAGTAGAAGTAAGGCCTAGCAAAGACGCTTAAAGCCAGCACCACTATTAATAAATTTACAGTCAATTTTATTATCGCGGAAATCATAAAAGTCGAGTTTAACGACCAGTATTTCCTGGGCAAGGCCGGTTATATCTTCCGACAAAGACAGCAGCAAAGACCAATTAGAAGGTAACACCTAAGTAGGTCAACCAATAGCCAACGGCCACGTGACATATCCCTACCAATTAGAAAGAAGAAAGGTCTTGGTGTTAAATCGAGAACCTAGGTTAGGCAGTCTGCGCTTGGATCCCAACGGTAACACTTGCTCTAAAGATCTCTCTCTCCACTCATCCCATTCCTTCTTGACGTCAGACGCTTCTTAGTGGAATCTCTGTTTGTTTATTTCACCTTTGGCCCAGCTGTGTCGCCTTCCACCACGACTGCACGGTAGAGTTGACATCGAGGTTCGTCTAGCATCAGGTAACACTGGTCCCAGAGGTCCCAAGATATCACATATATGTTTATGAACTTTGATGAACAAACCAGCTAATAGAAGTAGAACACAAGTCGGGGAAAACGTTTCTTTTATAAAAGAAGATATTCTCCCCGACCTGTGTTTATACTTCCACAGATAATAGGAAGAATAACGCTGTCTCAAAGCCAACTGAGGTACCTTGCTGGAGGTTGTCCAGCGCCTTCCCCCTGAGGCGATCAGTCAGCCGGCCCGTGGCGTTGAGGTACTCCAGCACCAGGATGTTCGGCACCAGCAGCGCCAGGTTCTGTTCCCCGCAGCCGTGCGGCAGCCTCACCAGTCTGTCCAGCTTCTCCAGGGGCGGTCCCATCAGGTCCCCTGTCACCCACTCAGTGTCAGCTGTCACACCATGCCGCGACATTGGTCCACTCACCTGAAACAGACACTAGGACACGGGAAGAGTCTGGAACTACGTCGTCCGGAGTGGACAACTTCACCTCTCTACGGAACTCCTGATTGGTGGATCCTGCATCACGTGTTCTCTTGTATTAGTCATCAAACTTTGTTACATATTTTCATCTATATTTTCAACCTATTATATATATATATATATATAAATTTTAAAACATTTTATTGACATCAATTCATTGATTTACAATCGTTTAAAAGAAAATCGGAAATATATACACAGAGGAGTCCTACTCTTGGCTTCCTTCACGTTTCGCACTATTAGTCTGATTGGCCAGCTGATATATATATATATATTAAAAACAAAGAAGGCATATCCTGACCAGGAGTACATGTGTTTTTTAGATGGCAGAGCGTCATCTAGTGGAACAGAAATCAACTAAACATTGATTTAGCCTGTTCCCTGATATTTGGCCAACCCATTTTCTTGATAAATCAAGAAAAGCCAACCACGAAATTTGGTTCGCCAAATATCAGGGAACAGGTTAAATCAATGTTTAGTTGATTTCTCTTCCACTAGATGGCGCTCTGCCATCTAAAAAGCACATGTGCTCTTGGTCAGGATATGCCTTTTTTATTTTAAATATTAACACCTGACTTATAATGGAAGCAAGGTCTACTTTGAGTCAAAAGACGATACATTAAATATATTTATATAAAAAAGGCCGTACCTGGATATCTCTGTAAAAAAAAAATGTTCCCGAAATATTTCGAGGGATTTCTCTCTCTCTTTATCAATTTTTCGCACAATAAACTTAAATGTCACCTAAGTTTATTGTTGAGTAGAAACATCAGGCCTCCAGAGAAAAGTATCTTCTCAAAAACATCTTTATTCTCTAGCTTTCGGGCACGGAAGCCCTTCTACAGGATAAAACTTGGTACAGTTAAACCTGTCTATAGCGCCTCCTCTAAATAGCGCCTCCCTCTCTATAGCGCCCGATTTTGAATACGTAGTACAATGCGATTTACATTAAAAGTGACCTGTCTATAGCACTCCCTCTCTATAGCAATTATTTTGGTGAGTTCCAAGAGGGGGCGCTAAAGACAGGTTTAACTCTATATACATACCGAAAGCTAGTGAATAAAAATGTTTTGAAAAGACACTTTTCCCTGGAGGAATGATTGGCTTTACTCTATATTGATACAAGGGATTGTATTATTGAATTAAGTTTATTGTGCAAAATATTGATAAAGAGGGAGGATCCCTCGAAATATTTAGAGAAAAAAATGTTTTCTTCTTTTACAGATCCATGTACGTTCTTTTTTATATAAAGATATACTTTGGAGACAGCTACGAGGCAAAGATTTAGAGGACATAGCCGACGCCCAGGAAGGGGCCCGAGGTCAACACAGCAGTGTCAGCTCGGAGTGTGATACCGTGTGTCCATCTACGCAGGCCGCTCCTGGCTCTCTCTCCATGTCTCGGTGTTAGGCATTCAGGTTTGAGTCATGGCCTCTACCTCTGTCCCGTGGGCTGTCTCCGACCCGCTCGGAGATAACATCTAGCCCTGCCTCTGTTTCTTGCTGTCCACGTGTGGAGAACCTCACGACTACGCCTACCAGCTTATTCACACGTCGTTTTACTCGGGGTTACAACATATATATACGTATGATCTTTGATGAACAAAACCAGCAAATAAAGGAAGAAACACAAGCATGCTTACATATTAAGAACACATTTATATAATTCATTTGCATACAATATTTACACTATGATAGATTCTATTCCTTAAGAACCCATTTATTTTAATGTAAAAGGTAACCAATAAAAAAAAAAGTTACAATATTTAAGACAGAAATAACACCCGTTCGGTAGATACCTGCCCTACTTTACCTGGGTCGTATCGACCATATAAATGCATGTGGCAGAGGCAAAGAGATGGAGGTGTCGAAGTAGATCGTTCTGTGTTGTCTGTTATATGGCTGCAAATTTGGCTTGTCATTTGTCAAGCCAAATTACCGAATACCTCAATCTTTTAGGAATAATGTTTTGGGTGAACGCACCACCAGATTTGGTTCTAAAAGCTCAAATTATTCGATTCATTAGTGATTTTTATCTTATCTGATATGAGTAAAATGTCACCACAATATTCATGTCTCTGAATCATTAGATTTCCTCATGCAGCGACCAAACAGGACTTACCATTGAGGCAGAAGAAGTAGCTCGTCGTCTTCTCAGTCTCGACACCTTCCGGCTGCAACAAGCGTCCAAGTTGGCAGCTCCATATACAGCAGCACAGACTGGTGGATTAAAGGATACTTGAACTGTGATGTATCTTGGCATCAACATGAACTTTGAATTGAAGTTTAGTCTCGCTATTCATTTCAGAAACCACGGCTCACTACTGTAGGTTTTAATATCAATTCCCGACCTCTCTTAGAAAAGGATACTCTGAAAGTAATCATTTTACTAAAATAGTAGAGGAATATGCGAATAATCTCCAAAAATAAACACCATCCTGCTATAGAAGGAGGAGCGGGTTATATTATAAAGCCGCTTTGCTAGCAAGATCTGTGTCAACAAGCGTCCAAGTTGGCAACTCCATATACAACAGTACAGACTGATGGATTAAAGGATACTTGAAGTGAAATGTATCTTGGCATCAACATGAACTTTTAATTGAAGTTTAGTCTCGCTATTCATTGCAGAAACTACGGATCACTACTGTAAGTTTTAATATCAATTCCTAACCTATCTAGAAAATATGCACCCTGAAAGTAATTATTTTACTAAAATAGTAGAGGAATGAATATGCGAATAATCTCGAATAATAAACATGGCCATGCCATGGAAGGAGGAGCTTCTCCTCGGGTTATATTATAAAGCTTCTTTGCTAACAAGATCTGTGTCAACAAATGACGTCAGAAGCAGCCCAGAAAGCTACTACTGTCGTGTATAAATTGTGTGTAATCAAGCTAGCCAAAGTGAGACCAGTGGAAACTGAGTTTCAACTCCAATATCATACAGCACACATCTTCACATGTGCAAACATGTGGTGCACTTACAGTAAAAGCAGTCGCCTACTTCTACCCACCATGATTAACATGGCCTGTACTACGTGTACTAAGAATAAGCAAAAAAAGAAGTCTTGACGGTACCTTGACGGTAACGGCGCGGACTACGCTGTCGGCGAAGCTAGGAGATGGACCAGTGTGACAGGTGTCATCTGACACAGTGGTGGCGTGTGCTGTGACATTGACAGCTCCCAGGGACTTCGCTTTCAGAGCGAATCTCAGAGTGTCGCGGCCACAGACGCAGGTCCTGGCTTCGGTCGTGTCGTTGAGTGGAGTCCAGTCTGTTTCTCCCAGCTCCAGCCACACTCGGACCTGGACAAGGCGTGGTCACTCTCCTCTGTTTTATCACTCTGTGTCATTTATAAGGCACGCCATATGTATACAAGAAATGAAAGCACGAATGTTTCTTTCACACATAGAACAAACTTCTACTGTCCTTACTGTGATGAGCCAAGAGAACCCTCTCAATATTTTTCATCGCAGTAAATTAATACAAAGCAATAACTCGCCATCTAGAGTATTATATTCAAGTTTTGGTGTTCAAAGAAATATACACCTATCCCCCGATTTACACGGTACTTGTTTTACACGTTTTCGCTTTTACACGGTTTTCCAAATGAGTTTTTTGTTTTTGTTTTTATCGCACTATACTAAATGCTACTGTGATTGAACACATGCGCTGTGTACACATCTCACGAGGAATCCCGAGCTTATGTGCTGACTTGCTGCACACGCACACTGTGTCTGTATTTCTAATTAAAAAAAAAAATAATTTTCGATTTACACGTTTTTCTCAGGAACGTATCTACCGTGTAAATCGGGGGATAGGTGTATTTTCTCCACAGTGTAGGCGAGAAACAGGACATACCGGGATGCAGCCGTCCACGAAGGCCGATACAGACACGGGCAGCAGCAACGTCTCACCCTGGATCAATGTCTCAGGGAGAGTCAGAGACAGGAAGAAAGGCTGGAAGACGGTCAGAGCAGCTGGCTCGGAGAGAGCGAGACCTCCTTTCGGCCCCACACACACGGCTCGGGCATCCCAGCGGGTGATGGAGTCCGGTGCCTGGAGCTTGACGTCAGCCTTGCCTTCAGAGCTGTCAACACATCAGGTCACCATCACTGAATGCTGGGATATGCAGGCACCGCAGGGATTGCGAATGTGGATAATAACAATATTAGAATTTTTCTCTTATATAGATGGGGAACTCACGAAGATATTGATGCCATATTCTATCAAACAATCCCTTGAATCAATACTAAAATAAGAACATTAAGCCTCCAGGGAAATGCTTCTTTTATATATATATATATTTAACTTCGCCTTTGCCGGTCCCAAGCCTGGATGAAAAAGGAGGAGGGGGAGCAGTAACAAGCTTGCTAAAAAACCTGGGCTCAGCTGGCCATGCTGATAGTACCCTGTAAGGGCTCCTAATCCAGGGATATAGCATGAGTCTGTACTCCATGTTAGGAGCGGCTGCACATGGCGTCTGTTTCTCATGTCAGAGGCGGCCATTTCTTTTGGAGCTAAGTCGGCCTGCCACTGAGTAGTGCTCCCAGTCTTAATGGCAATGGCAGACGCATTCTAATTCACCCAGTCATGATGGTTGTCAAACAGACACCATCAAGGGTCACAACTTGATATCCTAATATGATTGAGTGGAGATAAGAAAGAAGAAGATGTATATTTTTATTTACAAATCTCTCAAGTTTTCGGGCAAGACAACCTTTCTTTATTTGATTTTCTCTCTTATTTTATTGGCGTTTTAATGTAAAATACTTTCTCCTGTAGTGGTCACAGTGTGAAGGGCTTTCTTACCTGAAAGCTTGAAATTTGTAAATTTAAATTTATAAATATTTAAAAATAAAATTTTCTAAGGAGGCCTAATGTTTTTATTTTAATATTGATACAATATTAGTAAATTAAATTTAATTGCCATCTATTGTTAAAATTTTACACAAATAAATTTACTGGCAATGCGCTTCTTTTTAATATCATCAAATATTATCTTTACAGACCTTACTGCAATGATATAAGTTATTGAAGGAGAGGGCTTGGCTCATCAGTAGTGAACCCTCTCAGCGGTTTCGCCAAATTAATCTCTAGACCGCTCTACTATTGCATTGGACTGGTTTGGAATATACCCTGTATTTTCTATGGAAGGCAGCTTAGGGGGGTTTAGTGAACTATGAACATAAGCTGATACCATATGTAGATGGCACCCTTATAGTTAAGTAATTTAGAGTACTATACTGAAAAACTTCTCTCTCTTTAAAATCCTGAGTCCAACTAACCCAGTTGATAGACCTCAGTAAGTGTCCCACTCCAGGAATACAAAGGAGCTGTGTCTGTACTCATGTTACAGTCAGCAGCAAAGGCTTCCATGTTATGAACAGCCTCAAACAACAGGCAAAGTCAGACTTTCACCAAAGTGCGCCTGGATCAAGTGATCAACTAAAACTGCACCCCTACACCCCATTCTATAAGATCACAGCTTGAAGAGCATGGACTCATGGAATTCATGTAATCTTTGCAAAGGGGATAAGAAACAACAGAACTATACTACAAAACGACTAGCGCTTTGAATATTCTAATTTTCTAATCACGATGTTCTCTAGCTTGTGTATTCGATGGAACTTTAATCAAGTAAACGTAGCTAGAACGTAAAATAAGGCTGACGAAACCTGACGTTTGCTAGAAATGTGATGCGCGGATCAGCAGGAAAGACATTGCTGACAGTGTTGGAGGGAAAGCTCCGAGGGAAGAGATCTAGGGGAATACATATGTGGGGATACATAGACGATCTAAAACAATGGGCTGGAGGACACACCTACGTGGAGATGAAGAAGATGGCGGAGGAAGTATAGAGAGACCATGTGGCCCACCCTCAGTAGAGGAAGACATTGAAGTAGGAAGTATGGAGAGACCATGTGGCCCACCCTCAGTAGAGGAAGACATTGAAGGAGGAAGTATGGAGAGACCATGTGGCCCACCCTCAGTAGAGGAAGACATTGAAGGAGGAAGTATGGAGAGACCATGTGGCCCACCCTCAGTAGAGGAAGACATTGAAGGAGGAAGTATGGAGAGACCATGTGGCCCACCCTCAGTAGAGGAAGACATTGAAGGAGGAAGTATGGAGAGACCATGTGGCCCACCGTCAGTAGAGGAAGACATTGAAGTAGGAAGTATGGAGAGACCATGTGGCCCACCCTCAGTAGAGGAAGACATTGAAGGAGGAAGTATGGAGAGACCATGTGGCCCACCCTCAGTAGAGGAAGACATTGAAGGAGGAAGTATGGAGAGACCATGTGGCCCACCCTCAGTAGAGGAAGATATTAAAGGAGGAAGTATGGAGAGACCATGTGGCCCACCCTCAGTAGAGGAAGATATTGAAGGAGGAAGTATGGAGAGACCATGTGGCCCACCCTCAGTAGAGGAAGATATTGAAGGAGGAAGTATGGAGAGACCATGTGGCCCACCCTCAGTAGAGGAAGATATTGAAGGAAGAAGTATGGAGAGACCATGTGGCCCACCCTCAGTAGAGGAAGGTATTGAAGGAGGAAGTATGGAGAGACCATGTGGCCCACCCTCAGTAGAGGAAGGTATTGAAGGAGGAAGTATGGAGAGACCATGTGGCCCACCCTCAGTAGAGGAAGGTATTGAAGGAGGAAGTATGGAGAGACCATGTGGCCCACCCTCAGTAGAGGAAGACATTGAAGGAGGAAGTATGGAGAGACCATGTGGCCCACCCTCAGTAGAGGAAGATATTGAAGGAGGAAGTATGGAGAGACCATGTGGCCCACCCTCAGTAGAGGAAGACATTGAAGGAGGAAGTATGGAGAGACGATGTGGCCCACCCTCAGTAGAGGAAGTAATTGAAGGAGGAAGTATGGAGGGACCATGAGGCCCGCCCTCAGCAGAGGAAGACATTGAAGTAGGAAGTATGGAGAGACCACGTGGCCCACCCTCAGCAGAGGAAGACATTGAAGTAGGAAGTATGGAGAGACCACGTGGCCCACCCTCAGTAGAGGAAGACATTGAAGTAGGAAGTATGGAGAGACCACGTGGCCCACCCTCAGTAGAGGAAGACATTGAAGGAGAAAGTATGGAGAGACCACGTGGCCCACCCTCAGTAGAGGAAGGTATTGAAGGAGGAAGTATGGAGAGACCATGTGGCCCACCCTCAGTAGAGAAAGACATTGAAGGAGAAAGTATGGAAAGACCATGTGGCCCACCCTCAGGAGAGTAAGGCATTGAAGGAGGAAGTATGGAGAGACCATGTGGCCTTCCCTCAGTAGAGGAAGACATTGAAGGAGGGAGATATGGAGAGACCATGTGGCCCACCCTCAGTAGAGGAAGGCATTGAAGAAGGAAGTATAGAGACCATGTGGCCCACCCTCAGTAGAGAAAGACATTGAAGGAGAAAGTATGGAGAGACCATGTGGCCCACCCTCAGTAGAGGAAGGCATTGAAGGAGGAAGTATGGAGAGACCATGTGGCCCACCCTCAGTAGAGGAAGGCATTGAAGGAGGAAGTATGGGTCTATCCGGACTTACTCCAGCGGCAGCAGGGACCACACCCAGGTGTCGGGGAAGTGGGTACGGAGATGGACCTGGGAACTGGCGCTGACTCCGAGGTGGTGGTGACGTCTCAGAGCTGCCAACAAATCCTTACTGACAGTCTTGGTATGAATTCAGAGATTTCGGGCAACACCCTTCAACAGGTTACAGTTACAGAAAATTTGTTGTAGTTTGAATGTAAGCATAAAAGTGAGAATTTTATTAATACAGTAGAACCTCCCTGTATAGGACATCTAATTGTAAAGCCAAAGTGTTCTTTAGAGAGAGGTGTCCTTTTACCGGAGAGTTGCAAAATATTATAATAAAAACATTTTTTTTTGCTTATCCCTAGTGCACATCGTACAGGCCATGATAATCATGGTGGGTAGAAGTAGGCGACTGCTTTTACTGTAAGTGCACCACATGTCTACACATGTGAAAAGCAGTTGGACTTTGCACTTACAAATATGAAAGAGCCCCGTTTGGTTACTTTCACTAGCTGGTGGGATTGAAATTTTGCAAGAATCGGGGGCCATTGGAGCTTTTTTTTAGATCAGAAAAAAAAATTGTCCAATGCGGGAATCCAACCCGGGTAGTACCGGTCGAAAACCAACGGTTTAGACCAGCCTTCCACCGACCCCACAACCCCACCCAGTAAAAATGGTATTTTTGCAAATGAAAACTGTCCTTTTTAGAGAGATGAGTGATTATGAATGTGGTCTCATGGAGGTTTTACTGTACTTGGAAGAAGAGTTAACTGGGGACCACCTACCCACTGCCATTGGGCGGTCCCCTGGCCCCACTCTGCTGCCCCCAGGTCTGCAGGGGCGGACCTCGAGCCGCGGGGCCGTACTCAGGAACATCACTCCGGCTTCCTGCACACAGATTCCTCTCAAGTAAACAGGCTGAGGGTGCGAGAGGGTCTGGTAAAATATATATATATATCAAATGAATATATCAATTATATTAACTTCAGAACTGTGGGTGTTTGGGCGAGCCACGGGTGATGATGCCTTGGTCATCCTCGCGTTCTACAAAGCGGGTTTGTAGAAGCTCTTCCTCAGAACTGAGAGGATTGCAAGAAGTCCCTTTTCATGTTTTGAGGAGAACTCTCACAAAATGGAGTAGCTTCCATGGCTGTGAAGTTGTAAATTAATGGGGAAACTGTCACTGGAGACAATACTATAGCGGGTTATTGGACCGCTGAGACGATAAATTGAAGGAGACGCGCCCCAATTGGGAAAGTTATATGTGTTTTTCACGATAAACTCGCACCAGAGCATTCATCCGGGTTTGCTGCATTCAAACTGCATGATTTGCTGACTCGCTCCTCGATATAACCGACTTGATCTCTTGTGAATTTTACTCATTTCCAAACACGAAAATAGAACGATGGAAAAGAAATTTGTCTCAAAATTGAAAGTTACTGCTGAGTCAGATGTACATATTTTATAGAACTTGACAATTCGTATTTTGGATAGTTTGGGAAAACGGAAGGGACGTTGGGAGAAATGTATAGCTTTGAAAGGAAAATTCCGAATACATGTACCCATTTTTATATCCACAGAATGTTATAAAATTATGTAAAACAGTATCCGATTATATTTAACTTGTGTTCTATTGGCGAATTATTACGTATACCAGGTTTTCTCCTGTAGAAGGCGTCCGTGCCCGAAAGCTAGAGAATAAAAATGTTTTGAAAATTCACTTTTCCCTGGCGGTCAGATGTTTTTACTCAACATGTACTTACATAACCAGTGTTCAATTGTTATAAACATAGTGTAATAAATCAGATGTATTTTGAATTCCGTGACCACTAGTGTCCGGAGAGAATCAAAGCAAGTGGAAAGATTACCTCGAAAGCTGTGGCACTGTCCTGGAATCCTGCAGATTCCAGCTCCGTCTCTCTGTTGTAGGAGTTCTCCTCTTCCTCCAGAACCTCTCCTTCCACTTCTGTACAGCAGCATCCAGGTCAGTAACTTTTATTTGCACGATCAGGAAATGCCTTTTTTCTTAGATTTATCTTCATTCGGTATCACTTGCTGATATTGCTTACTTTTGAACCGTCCAGTTAAGTATTTCAGGACTTTATACCAATATGGCCTAGTCATTGGACTATTTTAAATCAGTAACATTGAATTCCTCTCACAAGAACACCGAATTGAAGAGAACCCAGGTTAGAGGAAACTATACTGGAGACTACAACCATCACCTCTGTGTGTATGGTTTCAGGATCAGATAGCCTATCAATTGCATAGGGCTATTTGTTAATTACAGAATAACCTCTTTTGGAATATTTAAAAGATATTGATTGCATGATACGTATGTATGTTAACCTGTAATTACTGATTTTATCAGAAATATATAATAAATATTGTTGTATATGTCGTATTCGCGGGGCGATGTAACAAACGCTTATTCAATGTTATATAAATATTAAGTACGATTAAATATGGAGATAGAGAGAGGAAGCAAAACGTCTATTCAACGCTCAAAACAAAAAGATTCGAACCCTCGCTGACACAAGATGCCCGCCGACGCCGTGCTTCAATAAAGGCGTTATATTATTATAAAAAGTTATTTTAAATACTCCAAGCTATAAGAGAGTACCTTGAGCTCCTTGCGGCTTTTTCCTGCAGAACTGGGAGTCGGGGGTCATGACGAACGGCTCGTCGTTGGCATCCAGGTCTAGCTGGAGTAGCCGGTGGGTGATCTGGACAGTTACCGTCGGTCGACCGTACAACATTACATGGATACATGGAACACGCCCGCAACATCCGCTTGAAAGACAAAAAATCGCTCATATACCAACATATCGCCGAGTCCGGACATTCCTTCAATCTCGACAATACAACCCCCGTTTATAGCGATATAGTAAACAAATACCAACGCTTAGTTCTTGAAGCCCTTGTTTCCAATACTACCCCCAGCCTTAACAGAAAGATTGACCTCCCGCCCCAATATTCTGCTTTTTATTTTATACCAACAGATACACCTTCTTCGTAACTTTTAACTTTATCTTTATTCCGCTGTTTCTTATTTTTATTTTTATTCTTGCTTTTGTCCTCGCCTCTAGTTTTCCGCTTTTTCCCTTCATCCTAGGTATGCAGATTCTCTTAAATCTATATATTGCACACTTTTCAAATGTTTTTACTACTGGCATGCAAATTTCGCATTTTAATTTTTTATTCCTTGTTTAATATTTCTTATGCTAAACTGTCGCTTATATATATAGCATCTCCTTCTCATTCATGTCAATACCTGATGAAGGACGGCTGACGTCCGAAAGCTTGTATACTGCTCAATAAAGAAACTCACCACGTTCCTCTTAATCTCTCTTTCTACATTCCAAACGTGGCTATATCATGTCTGTCATTACATGGATGTGTGCATTTGTATTGAAGAGACATCTAGGTAAAACGAGACTTCGTTGTAGAAAATGGTTGTAATTGATTATTCAAACTATGGTTCAACTATAGCTCAGAGAGTA
The DNA here is from genome assembly GCA_030710605.1 of Cordylochernes scorpioides. Classification (NCBI taxonomy): domain Eukaryota; kingdom Metazoa; phylum Arthropoda; class Arachnida; order Pseudoscorpiones; family Chernetidae; genus Cordylochernes; species Cordylochernes scorpioides. The sequence goes on along the minus strand of CP092864.1, from coordinate 128,837,145 downwards.
GGTGGAGTCGACATCGTAAGAAGGACTTGTCATTTGAGGATTGTTGGTAGATCCACAATGGAAGCATTGACTTTTACCAATTCTCCTGTGTAAACTTCTTGAAGAATAGATTCACTTCATTGAACATACTTGATATGCTTGCTCAAGAAACAAAGATAAGTATGAAGAGTACACACACAAATATATTTATATCATAGGATAGAGAGACTATTTTATCTATGTACATATCTATGTACCAACAATTCTCAAATGACAAGTCCTTCAAATGTTGCTCATTTAGGTCCATTTATGTCACTGAATCAGCAGGAACAATAGGCGGTGACTACCCAAGGATATCTCCTTTAACGTGTTGTTTAACCATATTAAAAAAACTCAATATGAAAATCAATTACTGTATTAGTATATACGAGTGATAGTTACCCAGAAATATTCGAATATTAAAAATTAGGGAAAAGCGTTTCTTTATTCTAAATAAACTCTATGTCCTAATTTTGTTCATTCGTGTATTATTATATATTCACATCTGTGTCAATAACCTCATACATAAATTCATCATTTATTAACATAAGCAGCATGATGTCTTGGTTGGGTAGAAATCGTTGATCGACCAACATTTCTAGATTCTACAATAATCCGCTGCCGTTAAAAGGGCAAGTTCTCCACTTGTGGATCTGCGAACATTTCGGCTTGCCTTGGCCAAGAAGGCAACATGTCTAGACATGTAGAAATCGACGGAGTAAAATTACCGTTAGTCTAAGACAACACTTATTGTCTTTCCCCATCAGTTTTCTGCAAATGACAGCTCAAAAAGCTAAACTCGGTCAAATTCCGTTTACGTGACATATCCTTAATACTGAAAAAGAACGTTATCCACACTCTGACAAAACCCATGTACTCAAAAATGACGTGTCACGATAGTGCTTTGTAGTGAAGTGAGGTATCAATATGAAATGAACATTGAAGTTAATTACTAGCAATGTTTCTTATTGATATGTGTAATATCATTTTATTCGCGATCGAACGTTGTGGCCCACTGTACGTATTACATCCCAAACACGACACCAGCCATCTCTGTCTTGAGCCCATACATTATATATAAATCATTTTATTCGCGATCGAACGTTGTGGCCCACTGTACGTATTACATCCCAAACACGACACCAGCCATCTCTGTCTTGAGCCCATACATTATATATAAATCATTTTATTCGCGATCGAACGTTGTGGCCCACTGTACGTATTACATCCCAAACACGACACCAGCCATCTCTGTCTTGAGCCCATACATTATATATAAATCATTTTATTCGCGATCGAACGTTGTGGCCCACTGTACGTATTACATCCCAAACACGACACCAGCCATCACTGTCTTGAGCCCATACATTATATATAAATCATTTTATTCGCGATCGAACGTTGTGGCCCACTGTACGTATTACATCCCAAACACGACACCAGCCATCTCTGTCTTGAGCCCATACATTATATATAAATCATTTTATTCGCGATCGAACGTTGTGGCCTACTGTACGTATTACATCCCAAACACGACACCAGCCATCTCTGTCTTGAGCCCATACATTATATATAAATCATTTTATTCGCGATCGAACGTTGTGGCCCACTGTACGTAATACATCCCAAACACGACACCAGCCATCTCTGTCTTGAGCCCATACATTATATATAAATCATTTTATTCGCGATCGAACGTTGTGGCCCACTGTACGTATTACATACCAAACACGACGCCAGCCATCTCTGTCTTGAGCCCATACATTATATATAAATCATTTTATTCGCGATCAAACGTTGTGGCCCACTGTACGTATTACATCCCAAACACGACACCAGCCATCTCTGTCTTGAGCCCATACATTATATATAAATCATTTTATTCGCGATCAAACGTTGTGGCCCACTGTACGTATTACATCCCAAACACGACACCAGCCATCTCTGTCTTGAGCCCATACATTATATATAAATCATTTTATTCGCGATCAAACGTTGTGGCCCACTGTACGTATTACATCCCAAACACGACACCAGCCATCTCTGTCTTGAGCCCATACATTATATATAAATCATTTTATTCGCGATCAAACGTTGTGGCCCACTGTACGTATTACATCCCAAACACGACACCAGCCATCTCTGTCTTGAGCCCATACATTATATATAAATCATTTTATTCGCGATCGAACGTTGTGACCCACTGTACATATTACATCCCAAACACGACGCCAGTCATCGCTGTCTTGAGCCCATACATTATGTATAAATCATTTTATTCGCGATCAAACGTTGTGGCCCACTGTACGTATTACATCCCAAACACGACACCAGCCATCTCTGTCTTGAGCCCATACATTATATATAAATCATTTTATTCGCGATCAAACGTTGTGGCCCACTGTACGTATTACATCCCAAACACGACACCAGCCATCTCTGTCTTGAGCCCATACATTATATATAAATAATTTTATTCGCGATCGAACGTTGTGGCCCACTGTACGTATTACATCCCAAACACGACGCCAGCCATCTCTGTCTTGAGCCCATACATTATATATAAATAATTTTATTCGCGATCGAACGTTGTGGCCCACTGTACATATTACATCCCAAACACGACACCAGCCATCTCTGTCTTGAGCCCATACATTATATATAAATCATTTTATTCGCGATCGAACGTTGTGGCCCACTGTACGTATTACATCCCAAACACGACACCAGCCATCTCTGTCTTGAGCCCATACATTATATATAAATCATTTTATTCGCGATCGAACGTTGTGGCCCACTGTACATATTACATCCCAAACATGACGCCAGCCATCTCTGTCTTGAGCCCATACATTATATATAAATCATTTTATTCGCGATCGAACGTTGTGGCCCACTGTACATATTACATCCCAAACACGACACCAGCCATCTCTGTCTTGAGCCCATACATTATATATAAATCATTTTATTCGCGATCGAACGTTGTGGCCCACTGTACATATTACATCCCAAACACGACACCAGCCATCTCTGTCTTGAGCCCATACATTATATATAAATCATTTTATTCGCGATCGAACGTTGTGGCCCACTGTACGTATTACATCCCAAACACGACACCAGCCATCTCTGTCTTGAGCCCATACATTATATATAAATCATTTTATTCACGATCGAACGTTGTGGCCCACTGTACGTATTACATCCCAAACACGACACCAGCCATCTCTCTGTCTTGAGCCCATATATTATATATAAATCATTATATTCGCGATCGAACGTTGTGGCCCACTGTACGTATTACATCCCAAACACGACACCAGCCATCTCTGTCTTGAGCCCATACATTATATATAAATCATTTTATTCGCGATCGAATGTTGTGGCCCACTGTACGTATTACATCCCAAACACGACACCAGCCATCTCTGTCTTGAACTCGATGTACCATCTCGGCGACCGTTAAGCCAGTGAGTTCCTTTATTTGGTCCACGAAGCGTATTGATATTAGCTATTTATATAGCCATTTAGAATTAATACACTTACCCAATGGCTCCGTAAATAAACATGGCCTTAAATCTGTCACGGGGAGCAATGGGAAGCTTTCATATTAACGGGTTGACATTAAATGCTCTCCCCACCAATCTACTTCCAGGGCTTATTATCAACAGAACAACAGAAATACACCTTACGTGTGAAATATATTTGGAAAATATAGAAAAAGGTAAATTCACTTCTTTTCGAACAATTCACCATGAAATTAGAGGTAATTGAAAATTTTGCTTTAGAAAGCGATATATAATACAACTAAATACATTACTTCAATAAGGCAAAATCACAAATGACAAATGGGGGGTTTACAGAATATTCTTCCATTAATTAAGAGTACCGTGGTAATTTAATAATGTTTTTCTTTTCATTTAATGAGAGAGAGAGAGATTGAAATTTCTTCATTACATCGTTTATATAAGGTTAAATACAAAATTGAATAAATAAGATTAAGCAAGTATATGTAGATGAATAAATAGAAAGAGAGAATATACTTTTTACTGCAATTTAAAACTTAGCCATTTGTATTTCTTCTTCGCACCCGCTATTTCTAACGACCTTGTAGAAAGTAGTTACCTGCTGGCTGTCTAAGTGCTCCTGTTTTCTCAGCTCAGCCACGCCGGCGTCCACGGCCCCCAGGCTGCACAGAGAGCCGGCCGGGCCTCCCAGGTGTAGAGACACGGGGCCTCCAGGCACTACCGTGGGGGCTTCGAACTCCAGCTGAAGGGGAGCGACCGAGCAGGCGCCCAGGTCGACCATCGTGGAGTCTGCTACCACCTCGCCATCGGGCCTCACGTAGAACACCAACAGTCGGATGCGGGGAGCTAGTTCTGAAGTCGCACTGGAGAGAGTCAGCAGGCCTTCACCGCGAGCCTCGGGTATCGGCAGCATGTTGTCCCAGCCTCTGCTGGCCTCGCAGCCCCGTCCGTCCGCAGACAGCCCCGTGGGTACCACAGGCACCTCGTCCTGGGCCGCCGTGGTCCCTGGCACCAGGATATGCTCGCCTTCCTCGAGGACGTCACCCTTGGAGATGGCCTGGACAGAACAATGTCAGGAGTCAATCTTTTCACCTTGATTTAGATTCCATAATTGATAACTAGATGTCTATAAACGTTTATGTGCCCTGACTTATCAATAATATTGTAACAAAGTATTTATCATTTTATTATCAGAGAATTATTTTTATGTTTATATTTTGCTATACTCTGTAAACTTCCCTCTTTTGCTTATATTTTGTTCATCACTCATAGTTTGTTCTTGCCTGAAATAAATTGTTGTCTCATCGCGAAGTTGGTCTTCCCTAATTTTGGCAATATCAAAAAGCATCCAGGATTAAGTTTCTTGCGCAATTTTATTTATCGGTTTTCGGGATAACATGCCCTTCAACAGGAGCACACCTAGTCGTATAACATAGTACTGCTAGTTGTTCCTGTTGAAGGGGATTTGTTATCCCGAAATCTAGAGAAATAGAATTGTGCAAGAAACTTAAACCTGGGGAGGCTTTTTTATATTATTAAACTAGATGATTGTTATCTGCACAACATTTTCTTCTGTTCACTGATAAACATTTGTATATATATTTTAACTATAATTTTAATTTACTCAATTTATTTTATGAAAAAAAAACCTCTTATGTGTTAACATCATTATATGCAAAATCTGAATCTAAAATGTATATCTTATTTGTATTGTATATACAAGTATGTACTTGTATGTACTCTCCCTTTAATTACACTCCAGAACGCGATGCATTATTTTAATCGCCCAGTAAAAACCTTTAACAGTGATGATAAAGAATGAGCCACGACACTATCTTTAGCAAATTCAGACAAAAATCCAACCTGTATACCATGGTTTCTGGCTTTGGTCGGCTTCGATTTCATACCATCCTACGAAAGGAGTTATGGAATCGCTCGAATTTTACCAAACAGGTGTTTAAGTTGGTGAAGTAGCAAAGGCCGATTTTCAGGCAAGAATACAACATTGCGGGAAATGATTAGAATTACCTTTTAATTTCAATGAAGCGCGCTGGTGTGTTTAATGGCGACCAGTCGGTCGGTATTTGGGACGTACCATGTAGTAGAGCCGGACAGGCTGGGCGGTGGTCGAGGTGTAGGCCACCTTGAAAGACAACGGGCGGCCACAGGACGGAGGACCGGCCACTCTTGCCTGCAGGAAGCTACCAGAGGGGGAGTACCATGGTGACAACATCAGACTGTTGGAGGCCCCGCCTATGGCACGGATCTCCAGAGTCACCTGCGTCGTTTCCGGGGGTAGGGGATCCAAGACAAACTTCAGAGACGGGCTCTTTGGCTGGATCTTGGCGCAGGGTGGCTTGGAGGTCTCGCTCCTCCAGCTGTGCCGGTGCCAGAGCTCCGTGATAACCTCAGTGCAGATCTTGACTTCCTCGGGCAGCTCGTCACCTTCCAGTAGGAACTGTCACCACATTGTCAGAACTGTCATCAAGACACTACTTTGATTATAACAAGTTTTAACAAGTCCGACTAATTCGTACAGTTGTTGTTTTCTGGTTCCAAAATAACTTTACTAGGTACCGCTCAAAGAGAACAACTTAGCTTATGATATTTACAACAATGAATAATAAGTGAAGGTTGTTCACATATTAAAATAAAGTGTACAATGCGGGATTCGATCCCAGTTCATGGCTGTAGGGAATCGAGGGTTTTAACCACTGGTCCACCAACTTCTTGGTTGTTGTTTATTTCATATCGCGCTAGGAATAAATTGTAGCAGAATGGTTTCTCTCTAAGTCCATCTACACACCCACAGGTCAGCTAACCTGTAACGGACGGAACATCGCTCGATTGAGCAAAGTAAAACTTTTATTAACCAATTATAATTTCTAGAATTTCTACTGACATATCTAGCGTTCCCTCCTTCAATGCCTTCCTCTACTGAGGGTGGTCAGGCCACATGGTCTCTCCATACTTCCTACGCCATCCTCTTCATTTCCTCGTGTCGTCCAGTCCATTGTTTTAGATCGTCTGTGTATCCTTGTTGTCTCCTTCCACTCGATCTCTTCCCCCGGAGCTTTCCCTCCAACACTGTCAGCGATGTCTCTCCTGCTGATCCACACATCACATGCCCAGCAAACGTCAGTTTTCCTTGTTTTATGAACTTTATCAACTGGCGTTCTGTACCTATTCGATCAAGAACTTGATTATTTGTTACCATATCTGTCCAAGGAATTTTGAGAACTCTTCTGTAAAGGTATATCTCGAAGGTTTTATTTGTTTGATTGGAGATTTTAGTAATGTCCACGACTCACAGCCATATCGTTAAAAGTTGTAATTATATTTTTGTCAATGTGTTTTCTTATATTAGTATTCAATAAATTAAAATCATACGAAACACAGTGCAAAAAAATCTATAGAAGGGAGACGTTTGTATTTTGTTTAAAATGTATAAGGATACTTTCACTGGCAATTACGAAAAATTTTAATTAAACAAATTACATCAGAGTGTAACTCCTCCTTTGCCGGTCCCAGGCCCTGATGAAAAAGGAGGAGGGGGAGCAGTAACAACCTCGCTTATAAACCCGGGTTCAGCTGGCCCGGCTGATAGTACCCTGTAAGGGCTCCTAATCCAGAGATACAGGATGAGCAGCGTTTGTACTCCATGTTAGGAGCAGCTGCACATGACGTCTGTTCCTCATGTCAGAGGCGGCAATTTCTTTTGGAGCTAAGTCGGCCTGCCACTGAGTAGTGCTCCCAGTCTTAATGACAAAGGCAGACGCATTCTACTTCACCCAGTCATGATGGTTGTCAAACAGACACCATCAAGGGTCAACAAATTGATACCCTAATATGATTGAGTAGAGATAATAAAGAAGAAGACATTAGAGTGTTGGGGGGCGAAGTCCAACCACACCACTGGACCCTTGGAATATTTGATCAGATTCTGGTCCAAGGTGACTAACATGGCACCCATTCTCCAATGAAGAAGGACACGACAACAACTTTAGAGTGTTATCAAGAAACTTACTAAAATGTATTGCATGAAATGTAAATTCCTATAGAAATGTTGAAATGCTCAAAATTCTGTGTAAGTTCAAGAAAAGTGAGTGAAGACTTTGGGAACATACAATGGGAAGGTCAAATTCCAAAATCTTAGAAAGCATGCAGAAATTCTGCAGAATGTACTTAACTAAATAAGTGACAACTAATGTAATCAATTTGCATACTGATATGTAAATATGTATATATCTCTTTAAACTACTTTTTCTTTTTTGTTTTACATTTAAATGTATATATTTCACACGCAAATATCCAATTTGTGGATATAGCGTGTATTCTGCAATTGTTAAATGAATAAAATAAATAAATGCAGAAAGAAATAAGTTTTTAAGAATCGGATAAATTATTGAATTTATAAAATATGACTTTGTCTCATACCAATGAACTTTAAAGATTTGAAAAGATTCATCAGGAAAAATGGACTTGAAATTCTTTCCTCTGAATTATTCGTATCATGTTCTTAAACATACTAAAAATACAGGGTGATCCAAAAGTCCCGCACAACTTTAAAAATTAATAACTCCGCGAATATTTGCGCTAGAGCAATGCGGTAAACACCATTGTGTTCAGGATGCAATGGGATTTTTTATGGCAAATAATGAAAAATTCGAAATTGATTTTAGTTACAACTTTATTTGCTAGATGGCGCTCTACCAGAATCAGCGATTCAGCGGCCAAATTGTTAGATAAATTGAAAAATATAACTGAACGACACGTATTTTTCCTTTTTGAATACCAGGAAAGAACCCTAATAACATCAAATAACAAATTAATAAAACACCACTTCGCCAAAAGTATGAAGAATTGGTTAAAAATTTTTAAATACAATCAGAGATATGTAAAATAGGTAAATGCAAATTAAAACATGTAGCAAAAAATTAAAAATTGATATTTTAGATACGGTTTGTGTTTCCGAAGATAATAAATTTCTAATATTTTTAATTCAACTCTCTCTCATACTGTACCCAATTTTAAAAATGTGTCCCCTCAAATAAAAATATTTTTCAAATCGACCTTTTGCGTTGAAAAACGTGGTAATAAAATCATTTTGTATTATTTTTTGCACAAAATTTCTAAAGTTATTGGTGTACAGAAAATATTCCTTATGCTATTTCTTCTAATGAGCGAAAAGCGAAAAACTAAACATAAGGGGGAAAAATTGTGTGTACCAGTGTTATTCGAGAAGTTATAACACTCTGGTTTGCACGAAATAATATGTGAGCAAATGACAAACAAAATATTACTGTTCACAAAAAAAAAAAAAAAAAAAAAAAAAAGAGTCAAGATGTGAGGACAGCATTTATTATCCCCATATCCCAACACAAAGGGCTGCAAAATATTAGTAGATAATATAATACCTGGCAGCTTATATAACACATGAGGTAACTGCCTTCTCTCTTGTATTAGGTCACAATCCTTGCTCAATGTGGCACCCTTCATTCTAAATCACCGCCTGCAGACGATAAATGACAGAATGGACAGCATTAAATAACATATCTGTTGAAATTGATAAAACGTGCCATCTGATAGAAGCCTTCAATATGGTCAATGTGGTAAGCCATCATCGATAAACACACGATTTAATGTATCCCCATAAACAAAAATCGCAAGGCGTCAAGTTTGGTGATCTTGGAGACCACTGGTATATAAAGTGGTGACTTATCACAGGATTTTCAACGAACGTATCCTTCAGCAATTGTTTGGCACCGCGGGAGATATGAGGAGGTCCTCCAACTTTCATGAATGTTATTTCGCTTAGTGCTTTTTCCCTGCAATATGGGAATACCCCATATGAACATAACGTTCACCAGTTACAAAAACGGTTTTAAAAGTTCTTCCATTGATTTTTCAAAGAAAAATGGCCCAATAATAAAAGAAGAAGTGAACCCACACAAAACCGTAACTCTAGGCTGATAAAGTGGCATTTCTGTAAAAATCCTAGGGTTTTCTGTTGCCCAAAAGCGGCTGTTTTGAATGTTAAATTCTCCGTTTAGAGAAAAGTGAGCATCATCTGTCCACAGAACATTCGACAGCCAGATTTTTATCAATATCAATTTTCCGGAAAACCCATGCAGCGAATTCTTGACGCATCTCAAAATCGCCAATTTTCAGCTCGTGAAATCTTTGAATTTTGTATGGGTACACACAATAGAGACATTAAGTGAAGCCTCTTCGGATATCACATTCATACTCGGCGATTTTAACGCCAAAAGTTCAACTTGGGGATCATCTGTCCAGGATAACAAAGGTCACCGACCTCGACCTTACCCCATTAAATAAGGGAGAGAATACCTATCTATCCAAGTCGACAGGCACAGAATCCGCAATAGACATCACAGCGATAAATTACAACATCGCACCCACAACACAATGGAAAATCCTGAGAGGTGCAATCAGTGACCACAGACCAATTTTAACAACCCTAAACTTCAAAATTGAGAATGTCCAACAGAATAAAAGAACATGGAACTTTAGGAAAGCCGACTTGAAAAAAAAAATCACAGAAAAGCTTGAAGAACTGTGCAACGAAAAATTGAATTACAGAACGCTTGACAAAAACTTGGAAAACTTCTCTTCGAATATATCAAAAGCTGCAAAAGCATCGATACCTAGAAGGAGACGTTAGACCTGTAGATACCTTACTGGAAGGACCACAACATCGAGTCAATGATTGCAGAGAGAGACAATATCAATGAACTTCTTTAAAAAATAAAACAGAAGAAAAGAGAAAGTAACACATTGAAATTAGTCACAAAATAGAACAATAAATTTGGATATGCAAACAAGAGAAAAATGGCAGAATTCTGCGAAAAAATGGATCCAAGAAAGGACAGCGAGAACGAGAACAAACAGATGACTAACATAATTGCTGAATATCTTTCAAGCACTTCCATACTCAAATATACGAATGAAGACAGGACTCTAAAAATAATATAAACCAGTTAGTTAAACAAGCAAGAAACTTCCATCAACAAGATATTTTCTCGAGAGACTTCACACTGAATGAGCTAAACTCATCAATAAAAAAATCTAAGAGGTCACCAAGAGATAATCTAATCTTTGGTCAAATGATTAAACACATGAAGACAAAGCTAATAAACAACTCCAACGAATACTGAACATTTCATGGTAAACTGGTGAACTACCAAAGAATTGGAAGATATCAATTACTGTGCCAATACTGAAACCAAACAAAGATGCCAAGGAATCCAAGAACTATCGGCCAATTGCTCTCACCAGCATACTTTGTGAATTATCCACTTTAGGCTCATAGTCTGGCTCACTAACAATAATAAAATAAACTTCTACCAAACTGCCTATAGATCCCAGCACTGTACGACTAATCAACTGTTCTACTTCTGTCAATCAATAATAGATTCTTTCCAGGAAAAACCGCCAAAGAAGACCACGGCTATATTCCTTGATATGACCTCAGCTTTTGATCGAGTGTGGAGGGAAAAATCACGTGAAAAGCTGCACAACATCGGAGTAAGAGGAGAAACCTTAACCTGGATTGCAGACTTCTTAAGGGGAAGAAGGTTAAAGGTTTGGGTCAATGGAGAATTTTCCAAGGAAGGAAGAACGTGTGATACTGCAGTCCTGGATCTTTCCAGTTGGTCTCGAGGAACGTGCCATCACCATCTCCTAAGCGGCGAAGTACGCGATCTAGGTATTCATCGTAGATCGCAAAATGCGTGGTGTCACTGGAGACCCACTGGCGATTCTCCACCAAACTCTGCAGCGCTGGCAGAGGCGCCATATTCATTGTACATAGTGTATGTGATGATTTAAAACCATGGAATTGTTGTAAATAGTCCAGATATATACTACCACATGTTCCACCACGTAATTGTATATAACTTCTTATTTACTGCAAATAGAAAGCCTCAACTAACATCAATCTGTACCGCGTAAGAATATAATAAAGTATAGCAACTGTACAGATATAAGGAATGGAGACTAACAGGAGAAAATTAAGGTTAAAACTAATCAGGCTTAGGTGAAAATAAGAGAGAAGGCCTAGCAAACCCAGTCCAACTTTTACGAGGTCGTGGCCCTCCTGGATAATAAAACTTCCCCCCCCCCTGTTTACGTCAGAAAAGAGCAGTGACCTGTTCGGACCCAGCTCAGCTATAAAAGGAGCCCCCGATCCTCAGTTAGTCAGTCCTTTGTTAGTCTTCGTTCCAGTCCCTGTCCACCGGACGCTCCGATAAAAGGTAAACCCTTTCCTGCCAGAAATCTCCTCGTCCCATTCCTTCTTGACGTTCAGACGCTTCTAAGTGGAATCTCTATTTGCTTATTTCACCTTTGGCCCAGCTATGTCGCCTTCCACCACGACTGCACGGTAGAGTTGACATCGAGGTTCGTCTAGCATCAGGTAACACTGGTCCCAGAGGTCCCAAGATATCACATGTATATAATGCATATCATCTTTTTTTAAATAGTGCAGACTGTGCACTTTGTATGTATTGACAAGATGTCAATAAAATTATTTTAACTGTCATTGATGAGGAATTGGAATTTTCAAAACACATAATTAGCACCTCAAATAGAGCTACCAGAAAACTAAACATTCTGAGATGGCTATGTGGAACAAATTGGGGAGAAAAACCCAGAATTCTCAGAACAACATATATTACCTTAATAAGGCCGATAATGGAATATGCAACACCGGTCTGGGCTCCCTCAAGCTCATCACTAAAAGTAAGACTAGACAGTGTTCAAGCAAAAGCGGCCAAAATAATCACTGGTGCTGTTTCATCCACCAACAATGAGAAAATTCAGAGAGAATGTGTTCTAGACCTACTCGCTCGAAAGCAGAAGATAAAATAAAAACAACTTGGATCGGCACTTCGGAAACGAGGAACCAGAAGACGATATCTCTCTGACCACTTGTGGTTTGGTGGATCCGCCCTTTTCTGAGAATGAGGTGAAACTGACGGCTTTCAAGTTCGGGAAAAGGAAATCTCCTGGTCCCGAAGGGATCGATAACACGGTCGTGAAAGCCCTGTTAAGAATGCATCCATCACTTCTTGCCAGATTTTTCAATAGGTGTCTGGACACTGGTACTTTTCCTGAGGCATGGAAGGTTGCCCGAGTAGTGCTTCTCGAAAAGTCTGGTAGAAAGGGTAATTCTCCTAATGATTATCGTCCGCTTTCTTTACTAGTGTGTCTAGGTATGGTCCTGGATAGCCTACTAGCTCAGCGACTGAAGCACTGGCTAGAGAGTAATGAGCTCCTTTCCTCTTTCCAACATGGTTTTAGGGAAGGGAACTCCACAACCACGGCTCTAAACGAGGTGTTAGAGGGGGTTGAGATGGGCTTAAATAAGGGTGCTTGGGTTCTTCTCGTGGCCCTGGACATTGATGGCGCGTTCAACTCCATGAGCTGGAACAAGCTGATGAAATTTGATGGACATGGGTTGTCCTGATAATTTGTGCAGCTTGGTTCGTGACTTCCTGAGGGATAGACGGATTAGCCTCAGTTTTGGTGGGCGGAAGTTGGAAAGAAACTGTGCTAGGGGTTGCCCCCAGGGCTCTTGCTGCGGAACTATTATGTGGAATATCCTGGAAAACACCGTTTTCCAGGAGGAGCTACCTGAGGGAGCCTGGCTGGTTCTCTATGCTGACGACCAGTTCCTCATCATTGAGGCTGCTTCGAGAGCGAAGGCTGAGAAGTGTGTTGACGATTCTCTCCAAATCTTCTCGAACTGGGCCCATGACTCTGGCCTTAAGTTCAATGTCTCCAAAACTAAAGCCCTCAGCTTTAAGCCTAGGGACATAAGAACTAAAAGGAAAGGGATCAAATGGGAGCACAAGCCGGCTATCCGGATGAAAACGGAGGGTAGTGTTGGTCAATAGAATGACCATCCTGGGGGTGGTCATTGATGACAAGATGGGTTGGCAATACCAGGCGGAGGAGATGGTGACGAGAGGCAGGGAGGCGTTGTGCAGGCCTGTCCTGGTTGGCTCTCAATAGGGGGGGGGGGGAGAAGGAGGGTACTATTTTTAGGAACCTCTGCCTCTCCTGTGTCGAGCCAATCCTGCTATAACAAGGATCAGAAGGTGGCAAAAACTCTAGAGAGCGTGCAGAGGACAGCGGCACTCAGAATCACAGGGGGATATCGCACTACCAGCAGTGAGGCCTTTTTGGTCCTCGCTGGGCGGCTTATTCCCCTGGGAGTGAAACTAGAGGAGAAGACCATCAGACAGAAGATCTGGGAGAACAGGGAAGATGCCCTGGGACTTGAAGCGGGTGCCCTGGAATGGAAGAGGGACCCAAGGGAGCCTCCGCAGTGGTTGCCAAAGTGGAATTGGAGTCCTGGAGGGCCGACAGGGATTGACACGGAGGTTTTCACTGATGTTAGTAAGTCTGGAACCAATACTGGAGCTGGAGTAGTGATTTTCACTAATGGAGAGCTGATCTTCCAAGAAAGCTTAACACTCAGAGTGGACGAATTGGTCTTTTCAGCCGAGCTGGTTGCGATCAGGGTAGCCCTCAGAGTGTGTGCCGAGAAGAACTTCAGCCCGGACCGCCTCTATTCAGATTGTATGTCGGCCCTCGTCGCCATCAATCGCGGGCTCCGGAGGGTTAGGGGACACAGCCTCATCGAAGGTAATGAGTTCGCAGACAGGCTCGCTAAGGCAGGATGCTTTAGAGGTAGATCACTGAGGACCCCAGTGACCAAGAAAGAAGTTTATAGGAGGATCAGGGGGCACGTCCAGGACTTATGGTTGGACAGATGGAGGAAAAGTGTGAAGGGAGAGTGGTATTCAATTGGGTAACAACACCCAAGTACCTCTGTAAGGTAATGTCCCACAAATTCATTAGGGTAGTTCGGGACATGGGCTCTTCCCCAAGTCTCCACAGATATAAAATTAAGAGAAACCCTGATTGCGTCTATGAAGAAAGGGATGTGGATGCACGCCACTACGTCTTGGATTGTCCAAGGGTAGTGGGTGTGCAGGAAGAGAGAAGGAGGGCGAGGGGCGCGATCGAGAGTAAGCTGCTGAGAAACCACAGCAAGCTTCTTGAGAAAGCCCACGACGTGGCATCTGAGCTTTTCCTCAACTGTGAGTGAACAGAGTCGACCGGGGGCCGCCTCCCCGCGGTCCCTGCTGGACACAGTAAATAGTTTCCTCTTTTGCTGTGTTTAAAGGCCACCGGTATAGAAATCCTTCCAAACACGTTGTCTGGGAGGTGGTGTTTCCAGGTACAATGTCCAAGCTCTAGCTTGGATACTGTTACTTGGCTTATGAGTTGAACAGAATAGCAGCGAAGGGCATGCTTCGGATGCCGGTTTGTGGACCGAAAGTTCTGGGTGGCCATCTGCTTCTAGGGTGTACCAACTGTGCTTAGGTGGGATCCTCCAGTTCTTGTTTATTTTTGTTTTGGCTACTGTTTCTATTTCTTTAAAAGTAAGTTTATTTTTCTGTAGTAAGGGTTCTTTTGTGCCTTTTTTCGCTAGCGCATCAGCAGCTTCATTGCCTTCAATGCTAACATGTAAGGGTATCCATTGAAGGTGAATTTTTGAGGTATTGAGAGTTTTTGGAGATAACCAATTATGTTCCTGCTTACTTTGTCTCTAAGTTCCCTTGTGTGACTCAAGTGTTGTATGGCACTTCTACTATCAGTAAGAATCCATATATCGTGATGTTTAGTGTTTCTGATGGATTTTAAGGCTTCATAGATGGCTATAAGTTCGGATCTGAAGACTGAGCAAAAATCTGGGTATCTTCTGTTTATTTTCTCATTGCCATTTGTGGTTTTAATGAGAGAGTCACTGCCAGTGTGTCCCAACTCGTCTCTGCTACCATCGGTATAGATAGTTATTGCATTTTTAGGAATGTTATATTAATTATTTCTAATGATAATAGTTTTAAGTATTCTGGATTTTGGTATTGTTTGTTGGTGGGTTCATTTAAAGTGGCATTAAAAATAACATTTTGTTATTGATTCGCATGGAGATATTTTTCTGCTAAATAATATTTTCCCACTTTATATTTTAAAAATCCATTTCTTTTGGCCAGGTGGAGAGGGCCTTCTTTTTTGAGTCTTATATTGAATTCCCAATTAAGTATGTAATTGAAAGTTCTGTGTTTGTTTTCATAACTCTTGATTTTGTTTATATATTTTGGCAGATTGTAGCTTCTTTTATCCTTTAAGGGCATAATGTCTGCCTCGTAAAGTACAATATTATTAGGGCAGGTATTTCGAAGACCTGTAATAATTCTAGCTGCATTTAGTTGTATCCTTTCCGGTGATTTTAGATTTGTTTCAGATGCTGTACCATAGATTTGATATCCATATTCCAAGATAGGTCTCATTAGAGATGTGTAAGTTAATTTTAGTGTTGTTGCTTCAGCTCCCCACTCTTCCTGAAATACATTTCAGGATTTTTAGTCGGTCTCTTCCTTTTCTAACAACTCTTTCAAAATGTTTACTGGAGTTAATGTCTGGATCCAGGGTGTAGCCAAGATATTTAGGATGTTTATTATATTGCAATTGTTGTTCTTTCAGAATAATATTTGGTCTTATTTTGTATAGTTTCTTATCGGTAGTAAAAAGACAGGTTTCAGATTTTTTGGGGGGTAAATTCTAATTTATGTTTATTAGCAAATTTTTCTAGGTGGAGAAGAGTCTTGTTCAAATCTCTTTCAGCTTTTTTCCAGTTAGTGTTGCTGCTCCATAGAATAATGTCATCAGCGAAAAGTCCAATATTGGTTTTATGTGAAAATATTTCTTCTATGCCTTAAATAAATAGGGTGAAGAGATATGGGCTAAGGACTGATCCTTGTGGTAATCCTTGATACAATTTGAAGGTTTTAGATAGAGTGCCATTATATTTGACCCTGATGTATCTATTTTTAAGGGAATCATTCATCCAAGTGATAGCTTTTCCATCAATTTTGAAATGTTTGTATAATTTTGTAATTAACTTGTTTTTCCATACCTTATCAAAAGCTTGTGTAAGGTCTAAAAAAGCAGCTATTGTGTGGTTAGTTGGTTTTCTGTTTTGTGCATCTTTTACCTTTTGTGTGAAAAATAAGAGTTGGTCTATTGTCCCATGTCCTTTCCTAAATCCATATTGTTCTTCTGGTAAGAGATTCCTTGTGTCGGGGTGGTATGTGAGTCGTCTGAGTATAATTTTTTCCATTAATTTTCAGCAAATACTTGTGAGGGAGATAGATCGGTAGTTTTTTGGGTCATCAGCAGATTTGTCAAGTTTTTAAATGGGAATTATTGTTGCATTTTACAGTCTTGAGGCAATTTTCCAGTTTTCCAGGAGTTATTGAAAATATAAAGAAGTCTTTCTTTGCCAATTTTGCCCAAGTTTGATATCATTCGGCCATGGATTCCATCTGGCCCAGGAGTCTTGTTTAGGTCAGTGTTTTCTAATGCATAAGCTAGCTCTTTCATATTGATTTTTTTCATGGAAAATATTATGAGTGCTGGTGACATTTTTACAGTCATGAATAATCCTTCGGGCCTTTGTTTCAACCTTGATTTTACTACTTATTTAATATGAATTACCTAAAAGATTGGCAGCAATTTTGTCATTAGTTGCTGGCGTACCATCTGTATTCTTAATCATATTAGTTTTTTCGGTTTGTGACTGGGATCTGTCAATTTGTTTTGCCAAATTCCAAAGTTTTGTATTTGGGTTTCTTGGGTTCAGGTTTTCACAAGTTTGTTTCCATTTTTCCCTTTTCACATTTACGTATAATCTTTTTATGTTTGCATTCACAATGTTCAGTTCAGTTCTACAATTTGTTTGGTTTTGGGTGCTCTTTTTTGTAGTTCATTTCTTTTAGTTATAAGTGTTTGAATAATTTTTGCCTGGTGTGTATAATTTGGAATCCATTTCTTAATAGTACCTCTTGGTATTGAAACTGTGGCTGCTTTAATAATGGTGTTTTCGAAAGATATCCAATTAGCCTTTTTGAAGTTCCAGAATGTTTCTTAATTGAGCTGGTTTTGGTCTTGGTGCTAATTTCTATCATATTAGGCAAATGATCACTTACAATACTTTTTAATATTTGCTATTTGCATTTGTGGAAAATGTCAGGATAGTAAAAACTTATATCAAGGGCTTGTGCAGTATTATAGCTGTATGAATGATGGGTAGGATTCCCATCATTTAAGCACATGATGGCATTGTCGTCAAATATGTTTGAAAGTAATTTGCCTCTTGGGTTTGGCGTGGAACATCCCCATAGTTGATGTTTGGCATTAAGGTCACCTACAATAAGAGTTGTCTTTAAGAAATTGAGCCATTGTTCCATCGTCAATAAGTTTATTGTTTGGAGGGTGATACATATTGTATATGTTGATGGATTTGTTTTGATTGAGGTAGACTTTGATATCTTGGGCTTCGAGGTCTAATGTGTTTGAAATATTAACGGCTATTTCCTCATAGTACAAATTCTTGATTAAAAATGCTAGGCCACCCCCTTTAACAGCATATACAGATGGATCTTCAGACCTTACCCTGAGTTATGGAGGGGCCGGAATTAACATAATACTGCAAGATGGAACGCACATCAAAATCAAAGAAGGAGCAGGACAGATTTCATCAAACTTCACTTGTGAACTGACGGCTATCTGGAAAGCCCTTGATGTATGCCTTAACCAACCATCCCTGCATAAAGCAGAAGGAAATTTAATATACAGCGACTCCATATCCGCTCTAGAAGCAATTCAGAAGGGCAATACTAATATCACACGGAAAATACACTCATTACTTACCCAACTGGAAACTTGGGCGAATAACTGCATTCTACAATTGATTCCTGCCCATTCTGGGATAGGGGGTAATGAAATGGCATCTGAATTGGCAAAGAAAGCCAGAAAGTTGAGCCAAAGGAAAGAACAAATGTCATTATTTGACGCTGATTCTTTGTCAAAATACAAGATAATTAAACAATAAATAAGAAAAGATCAAAATGCGAAATAAACTCTGAGAGAAAAATGACAAAAACTATAACAAGACTTAGAACAAAACACTATAAAGGAATGACAATACATCCAGATGGCACAATAACCTATAGGGCATGCAACAATTGTCCTGGTGTGGAACTTACACCTACCCACATATTCTCATAGCCAGCAATGGCCGCAGCCTTGCAGGAATTTGACATAGACCCAGAGCAGCAGCTTTACACACCCAAGATAGTGGACATTGCTGCTGCTGTGATGGAGATGCATTGATACATCTGAGGCTCTTTATTGGACACGACAACAACAACGGCATTCCAGAGTAAAATAAATTATCAGAGATAGATACATATTTTTCAAATGAATTAAAATAAATATAATCGATACTGAGAGAGAGTTGAATTTAAAAAATATTAGAAATTTATTAACTTTTCGGAAACACAAACCATATCAAAAATATAAATTTTTTTTTTGCTACATGTTTTAATTTGCATTTACCTATTTTACATATCTCTGATTGTATTTACAAATTGTTAACCAATTCTTCATACTTTTGGCGAAGTGGTGTTTTATTAATTTGTTATTTGATGTTATTAGGGTTCTTTCCTGGTATTCAAAAAGGAAAAATACGTGTCGTTCAGTTATATTTTTCAATTTATCTAACAATTTGGCCGCTGAATCGCTGATTCTGGTAGAGCGCCATCTAGCAAATAAAGTTGTAACTAAAATCAATTTCGAATTTTTCATTATTTGCCATAAAAAATCCCATTGCACCCTGAACACAATGGTGTTTACCGCATTGCTCTAGCGCAAATATTCGCGGAGTTATTAATTTTTAAAGTTGTGCGGGACTTTTGGATCACCCTGTATATATAAATTTACCTCGGATAAAAAATCCCATAATTTTATAAATTTTCAGATAAAATAATTGATGTGTGTGTTGTAAAAATAAATATTAATCTATATTAATAAAATGGAAATTTCATAAGTGGACATCACTAAAAACTTTCGTTACAATGCATCAATTTCAACCAAATTTTCAACATTTATGTAAAACGAGATGGAGCAGGTTTTGCTTAACATCAAAATATATTTCCTAACATTAACATGCGTAACTTCGCTGTTATCGATTAAATACAAAAAAAATCAACAGAGTTAATTTTATTTATATAAAATACAAAATTAAATTTCAACAGAGTTATTTTTTTTACATACTAGCTAATAATCTCAATCTAAAAAATATTCAAAACAAGCAATTTTAAGATAACACCATATGTAAAACAGTCGGCCAAGAAAACAACAACGATATTACATCTTTCTCACATATTCACACACAATCTTGATTAATAATTAAAACTAATCTTTAACATTGTTTATTATACTTCAACTTTTATTTCTACATTTGTTTTTAAATACCCAATTGTTTTATCATGTTTCTAATTTCGCTTAACAAATATACAAATTTATAGTGACCAACATATGCAAATTTTATCTTTGTTTATTATTTAACTTGATATCGTAAACATAACATCCATTGTAAGCATTTTTCTGTTCACCTTCCGTGGTTTCTCTTTTCTCTGATAGTTTTTAGGTGTAGTATATTTTCTTATTACTAGACTACAAACATTCCCTCGAGAAAAACCTGGGCGAAGCCGGGTACATCCGCTAGTCTATATATATAAAAATGAATGTATGTCTGTTTGTCCTTTATGCCTGACCAAACCACTCATTGGATCGCCATGAAACTTTGGGAAGTTATTTAGTACTAGCGGACCCGCCCGGCTTCGCCCGGGTTTTACCCGAGTAAAAGTTTGTCTAACGAATCTCTCGATAAAGTGAACATTTTTTTCCCGGTCCCTTGAAAAATACTCGATAAGTTGAATAAAATCAATATTAATTGGTTCCCTCGGTAATTGGAAGTTAAAGGAATAGTATCTTGCCTTGGAATTGTATCATTATTCTTGTATGGATGTACCCGGCTTCGCCCGGGTTTTACCCGAGTAAAGGTTTGTTTAACGAATCTCTCGATAAAGTGAACATTTTTTCCCGGTCCCTTGAAAAAATACTCGATAAGTAGAATAAAATCAATATTAATTGGTTCCCTCGGTAATTGGAAGTTAAAGGAATAGTATCTTGCCTTTGAATTGTATCATTATTCTTGTCTCAAATAAATTGCCGTGTCATCCTGAATTTTGTCTTTCCTAATTTTCTACATTACAAAATCATCGTATCATCATGATAATATTTAGAGCAGATTGTTGAATTATAACAGATAAATTAGAATAATTATCTTGATTATTTCTAGGCGAAAAGTTATTTCAAAAATTTTATTTGCTAGAAACCTTCCCAGTACTATACTAAATAACTTCCCAAAGTTTCATGGCGATCCAATGAGTGGTTTGGTCAGGCATAAAGGACAAACAGACATACATTCATTTTTATATATATAGATAGTACTGGGAAGGTTTCTAGCAAATAAAATTTTTGAAATAACTTTTCGCCTAGATATAATCAAGATAAATATTCTAATTTATCTGTTATAATTCAACAATCTGCTCTAAATATTATCATGATGATACGATGATTTTGTAATGTAGAAAATTAGGAAAGACAAAATTCAGGATGACACGGCAATTTATTTGAGACAAGAATAATGATACAATTCCAAGGCAAGATGCTATTCCTTTAACTTCCAATTACGGAGGGAACCAATTAATAATGATTTTATTCAACTTATCGAGTATTTTTCAAGGGACCGGGAAAAAATGTTCACTTTATCGAGAGATTCGTTAGACAAACCTTTACTCGGGTAAAATCCGGGCGAAGCCGGGAATATCCATTTCGTAGCTACACCGTCTCTCCAAGAGGCAGTCTCTTATTAAAGGTCTATTAGAGATTCTTTAATAGCAATTAGAATCTTCAATGAGAGACCACCAACAGGAGAAACAAGTTGATTCATGTTTTTAGGTGGTCTTTCTTAAGAGACTCTATTTACATATTTAAAATATGAAAAAATTAAAATATTTTAAAATTAAAATATTTTAAAATCAACATTTTCTTACTGTTACGTTTAATTACTGTTAATATATATATATATATTATATGTATGTCTGTTTGTTTGTCCTTTATGCCTGACCAAACCACTCATTGGATCGCCATGAAACTTTGGGAAGTTATTTAGTATAGTACTGGGAAGGTTTCTAGCAAATAAAATTTTTGAAATAACTTTTCGCCTAGAAATAATCAAGATAATTATTCTAATTTATCTGTTATAATTCAACAATCTGCTCTAAATATTATCATGATGATACGATGATTTTGTAATGTAGAAAATTAGGAAAGACAAAATTCAGGATGACACGGCAATTTATTTGAGACAAGAATAATGATACAATTCAAAGGCAAGATACTATTCCTTTAACTTCCAATTACCGAGGGAACCAATTAATATTGATTTTATTCTACTTATCGAGTATTTTTTCAAGGGACCGGGAAAAAATGTTCACTTTATCGAGAGATTCGTTAAACAAACCTTTACTCGGGTAAAACCCGGGCGAAGCCGGGTACATCCATACAAGAATAATGATACAATTCCAAGGCAAGATACTATTCCTTTAACTTCCAATTACCGAGGGAACCAATTAATATTGATTTTATCCAACTTATCGAGTATTTTTCAAGGGACCGGGAAAAAAATGTTCACTTTATCGAGAGATTCGTTAGACAAACTTTTACTCGGGTAAAACCCGGGCGAAGCCGGGCGGGTCCGCTAGTATTTTATAAATGAGTTTTTTCTCTTTTAAAAAGCTAGGCGTATGTTGAAAAGTAATTAAAAATGCATATAAATACACACACAATATTAAAATAAAAAATTAACCTTCAATACTTAATTAAATAATTAAAAAGGTTTCTAGATATGAGGTTCTTTTTAGTTTTTGAAATCAGTCTCAAGCTCTTTCGGGCATCTCTCTTGAGATTCTTTAAAAAATAAAAAAGAAACTCATTTCTAGAAACATTTTAAATTATTTAATTAATGTTCAAGAGATTTGAATCAATTAAAGTATAATACACTCTTTGCAATACTACATTTCAAAGCATGTGAACCTTTGTCTGCTATATGGGATATTAGACTGTAGATCCAGGTATACATGACATGTACACAGCCACTTGGTCCTAACCTGGCACCAAGAACTTCAACTAGGCAAACAACGGATGAGAACATATCTGGAGACAGGAAATAATACATACAGTAGAACCTCCATGAGAGGACACTCCTGCTAGAGGACACTTCTCCACAAAGGACAGTTTTCATTTGCAAAATTACCATTTTTACTAATTATCAACTCTTCCGTAAGAGGATATCTCTCCCTAAAAGACAGTTTATCTCTTCAATTAGGTATTGTTCTTTACAGGGAAGTTCAACTGTATCGAATTTAAGAACAAACCCTATTCCAGACCAATATTTTAAAATTTATTTTTATATTTCGATAGTATTTGAAACCGAAATGTTTGTTTCCGAATGACGTATCTTTAAGGTTGACCTATGAGTATGTAAACATATTATGATTTATTTGTTTTGAAAATAGAGCAATCCATAGAAATTTTTTTATTTAAAAAGGCATATATTGGATCAAAATATTGGTAAAATAAATGATTTTTTGATCCAATATGTGCCTTTTTAATTAAAGATTATGATTTATATTTTGCAAGTGTTTACGAACTTTTGGGACATCCTTGGTAATATTGGTAACCTTGGTAAAATTATAACAGAATTCTTATAGAAGAATGATTTAATCTCTGATGTTCTATATGAAGGGTGGCTAATCAACAGGTGGGACAAGTTTCAGAATTACCAAGGTTGTCCCAAAAGTTCATAAACACTTGAAATATATAAATCATAATCATTATATGTTTACGAACTTTTGGAACAACCTTGTATTTCTTTTTATGATTCGATGATAATTTTCCTCTAGTTAAGCCAAAATATAAAGTGTGAAAATATCAAAATATGAATGGTCAGGCCAGATAATTTTGATACAAGATAAGTATATATTGTGATGGCCCGTGTATAATTCGACTTAGAGATTCTGCGGCATTTGACCAAACTCGGAAGTTTGAATGCGGGTTTATCAACCTATATGGCCTTATCATTCCGTCATCTGGAAAGCTGTAAATTGACGAGGATGAAATACTGGAGATTTTAGATCACACAGCTCTTTATTAAAGACTGAGATCATCTGAAGTATGAAGCGAGAACACCTCCTGTGAGGTGCCAAGAACATCGCCCTCCTCCTGGAGCGTGGAGGGGGGCGTGCGTGTAACATCCTTGGTGGCTGGGAGGTCGCTAGGTCTAACGACTGGAGTGTCGTCCGGGTGGAGCCTCTTTAGGACGGGTGTGTGGCCCCGTCCGGCACGGGCACAGAAAAAGAAGAAGAACAAAAAGACACCTCCTGTAAGGAAACTCTCAGTATGTACTTATAGAGCGAAGAGTCTGGTGTTTTAAATAGGAATCCCAAGCTTTTGGCACTCTTAGATGTTTACCAAGTGATACTAATGTTCCTGTACGTCCTATAACAATCAAACTTCCAGTACAACTAGTGCACGTAGCTACCTCGCCATGGTAGGGCAGTCCGGGCTTGAGATGTCTGGAGACGTAGGAGGGAATGGAGATCTTGAGGCCTCCCGACTCGGTCCTACGTCGACTGAGCTCCCGCGTGGCGTTGCGTGTCACCTCTGCGACATGTCATCTCAGTCCGGGCCTGGTGACACTACCTTCATACCTGTGCCCTCCTCCGTCACCTCGGCATAAACTTCCACGGGGTCCCTGAATGCCCAACGCTGCTCGGGGTCCGGCTCCAGGTGGGTGACATTGACGGTGTAGTTCCTGCAGCCGTTGTTCTGGGACACGTCGTTGATGTCGGACAACATGGCGACAATAGGTTTATTTGTATTCACAAAACTTAATTAAAAAGGAAGATGTAATTTGTAAATTTTGCAAAACTGAGAGCATAGAAGAAATGACCCACTACATCTCTGAATGCACTATTGTTAACTAGGAACGGAATAAGATCTTAAAAAACATTATCCAAGTCTACGTGAACCCAGTTCAGCTAATCAGAATAATGTCAGAGTAAAAAAATATATAGCGATAGAATTATAAACACAAGGTAATAAGAAACGCTGTTACCGAAACTTCACACACTATTTATTTATTTGAATTTGGTCTTATTACCTTGTGTTTATAATCTATAATCCAAATTGTGCCTTATCAGTGATAGAATTGTTTAACTTTCATAAAGCGTTAGAGAACAAGGTAATAGTTAATTTGTATAGTTATGTTGAATACTTTGATTTCCTTTTCATTTTCACTTCTTTCCTTTGTTTATGTTTTCTTTTTTCCGCCTTTCTCCATGAAAATGATGTATGGCGAGCCCTTACAGGACGGAAATGTCCTAATAAAGCTGCTGTTGTATTCACAGAGCTTTCAAAGGTAGACATCGCTCATCTATTGTCTCTATCTAAAACAAAGAAATTTGCATATACGACATTTTCCTTACGTAATACCACATACGATATATCTTTAAATACTTTCTTATTTTTAGACAAAGAAAGTTCACCCTCATAAGGGTAAAAATATTTAACCTTTCACACAAAATCGAAATATTTTTGTTATGCTCCATTTCTAACTGTTAATATAATTGCTAAAGGGTTTTGAATATTACGTTTAAATATATTTATCAAATAAGGAATCAAAGATTTCTTATTTCTTTCATATCTCGAGCTTTCGGGCCAACATACCATTCAACACGGAGACTCAGTAGTACTTCAGGATCTCCGTGTTTAAGAAATGTTAGCCCGAAATCTTGAGAAATGACAACAACAACAAAAGCCTTTATTGAGGACCTCTCGTCCTATAAAGGATTCGCCAGTTTACAGAGTAGGAGAAGAGAACTAAGAATACAGAGAGAAACCTACATGTAGTAGGTATAGTATAGTATTTTCTACACTGTGACTATATACAACAGCAGCAACAAGCCTTTTACTGGAATCAAAGTCCCATACAGGATTCGTCATTCTAATCCTGACAAAGATTATTTGCATATAATTATTTACATCAATTAGATTATGTATATAGCTTCCCCTTCTCTTCAGCCGTCTTCCAAAATTTGAACAACACAAACGCTCCAGCTCTGTTTCTCACCACCTCATTCAAAAATCTTGAGAAATAAGAAAATAAACCCTTGATTCCTTATTGATAAAATCAAAGGGTAGCAGGGAAGAATCTTTATTATTAAATATATTTATCAAAATTCAGAACTTATAGACGCGTATGATTATTTTTTAAAATATATATATAAAAATATTTTTAAAAAGAATCATACACGTCTATAATAGTTTCGAATTTTGATAACAGATGGCGCGCTAATGCATCAAAATATATTTGTACTACCTATAATTCAGTACGAGCTTTTGCAATACGATCAAATGTTCAGTCATGTTAGATAGGAAGGTTGTTCGCTTCTAAAATACAAGTTGTCACCTAAATTGTTCACTCTAAGTTGAAAAAGTTATGACAGACCTCTAGTTTGTCCATCCATGTCAACTCAGGGGTCTTGCTGTCCCCAATGAAGTAGGACCTCGCGGCGGCTTTCACTCTGACTTCTCCAACGACAGGATGGCCGTAGGTGTACCTGTAACACATCAGTCAATACTGAAGTCTTCCAGTTCTGTGGCTCATCTAGATAGACACCAATACTAGCTAGACATCATTGTAGACATTATGATGTTGATTTAGACAAAGTCAAATTAAATTCTAAAATTTATAATGAGGAAATTTTATGAGAAATATTTTTCTTATCAATACTCATCTCGTTCTTTTTCTGTTTAGTCATCGTAAAGCCTATAGAAGGACGTCCGAAAGCTTGCTAATAAAATTCGCACAAGATACTCCTCTTCAATCTCCGTTTTATTTTTCTATTTTAACTCGAATAGTTTATTTTATTCCAAATATTTGCATTGACGAATTGATAGAGGATCTAGATAAGGATAGGATGAAACTGCTATCTACCTGGTATATTAAGGGCGATTGAGAGAAAATTAAAAGGAAAGGAGGAAGCCCGAAAGCTTAAATTCATCACGACTGTTCAGCCATATTTCTGAACAAACAATTCGTCAATAAGCTAACACAGGGGTCGGAAAACTTTTGAATAGGAAGAGTCAAAAATAACAATTTAAATAATTTCAAAGTTTTTAAAGAGCCACACATTTTTTTCTTGCTAACAATAAATAGTACTCACATAAATAATATTTACGTATGGAACTATATAAAGAGCTTCACATCCAAAGAGCTGCATGTGACTCGCGAGCTGCCGCAGTTTACCGACCTCTGGCTAACAGAACGAGGAGATCATTACAGTCATCTGACCGCTAGTCTTGCTGAAGGATTATCCATCATACCCCGAAAGAGATCTTTGTTTTCCTGCCTTGAATTTACTTTCCAGAAGGGTTGGTAATCTAAATTACCTTGCTTCTTTCACGTCACTTCAGTAGATTCGCGGAAGGTCTAAGTTAAAATTGGCATGCTGAATACCATTGTGGTCTACATGTCTTTTCTACATATACTTAGCAGTAGTAACGTTAGAAAGGTTTTGAAAATATAACATTCCTTTCTAAATGTAGTCCAAATTTTCTTTTTTAAGTATGAAAACTAACTTTATTTATAAACTAAGTGTAAGTGTAAAGGGGTATAGAATTCAGACTCAATAGAAAGGCCGTATACTAATGCATATAAAAATACATAAAACAACGAAACATACCGAAAAGCATCCGTACATAAAAGCGCACACATAAATTAAAACAAAGGAGGATTAAAAAACTGTGTTAGGTACAACAAAGGCTCCTGGATTAGAAACAAAAAAGGAGAAATATTTGGAATTTTCTTTAAAAGAAGCATACGTGGGTTGTATGTATCAGTAGGTGGATCCCATTATGAAGCAATAAACTAGTTTCAAGAAAGGATGACAAGATGAGAATTTCCTCAAAAAGGAAATGAATTAGCAGGAAAATCGAAAGCCAACACAGTATCCAAGAATTCTCCAATCCTCTTGATATAGTTATGGTTATAGACGCGAGGAACAAATATTGAGATATAGGTCACCTATAAATAAACGGACAAGCAAATCATTTTATTCGCGATCGAACGTTGTGGCCCACTGTACGTATTACATCCCAAACACGACACCAGCCATCTCTGTCTTGAGCCTATACATTATATATAAATCATTTTATTCGCGATCGAACGTTGTAGCCCACTGTACGTATTACATCCCAAACACGACACCAGCCATCTCTGTCTTGAGCCCATACATTATATATAAATCATTTTATTCGCGATCGAATGTTGTGACCCACTGTACGTATTACATCCCAAACACGATACCAGCCATCTCTGTCTTGAGCCCATACATTATATATAAATCATTTTATTCGCGATCGAATGTTGTGACCCACTGTACGTATTACATCCCAAACACGACACCAGCCATCTCTGTCTTGAGCCCATACATTATATATAAATCATTTTATTCGCGATCGAATGTTGTGGCCCACTGTACGTATTACATCCCAAACACGACGCCAGCCATCTCTGTCTTGAGCCCATACATTATAAATAAATCATTTTATTCGCGATCGAATGTTGTGACCCACTGTACGTATTACATCCCAAACACGACGCCAGTCATCGCTGTCTTGAGCCCATACATTATATATAAATCATTTTATTCGCGATCGAACGTTGTGGCCCACTGTACGTATTACATCCCAAACACGACACCAGCCATCTCTGTCTTGAGCCCATACATTATGTATAAATCATTTTATTCGCGATCGAACGTTGTGGCCCACTGTACGTATTACATCCCAAACACGACGCCAGTCATCGCTGTCTTGAGCCCATACATTATGTATAAATCATTTTATTCGCGATCGAACGTTGTGGCCCACTGTACGTATTACATCCCAAACACGACGCCAGTCATCGCTGTCTTGAGCCCATACATTATGTATAAATCATTTTATTCGCGATCGAACGTTGTGGCCCACTGTACGTATTACATCCCAAACACGACGCCAGTCATCGCTGTCTTGAGCCCATACATTATGTATAAATCATTTTATTCGCGATCGAACGTTGTGGCCCACTGTACGTATTACATCCCAAACACGACGCCAGTCATCGCTGTCTTGAGCCCATACATTATGTATAAATCATTTTATTCGCGATCGAACGTTGTGGCCCACTGTACGTATTACATCCCAAACACGACGCCAGCCATCTCTGTCTTGAGCCCATACATTATATATAAATCATTTTATTCGCGATCGAATGTTGTGACCCACTGTACGTATTACATCCCAAACACGACGCCAGTCATCGCTGTCTTGAGCCCATATATTATATATAAATCATTTTATTCGCGATCGAACGTTGTGGCCCACTGTACGTATTACATCCCAAACACGACGCCAGTCATCGCTGTCTTGAGCCCATACATTATGTATAAATCATTTTATTCGCGATCGAACGTTGTGGCCCACTGTACGTATTACATCCCAAACACGACGCCAGCCATCTCTGTCTTGAGCCCATACATTATATATAAATCATTTTATTCGCGATCGAATGTTGTGACCCACTGTACGTATTACATCCCAAACACGACACCAGCCATCTCTGTCTTGAGCCCATACATTATATATAAATCATTTTATTCGCGATCGAACGTTGTGGCCCACTGTACGTATTACATCCCAAACACGACACCAGCCATCTCTGTCTTGAGCCCATACATTATATATAAATCATTTTATTCGCGATCGAACGTTGTGGCCCACTGTACGTATTACATCCCAAACATGACACCAGCCATCTCTGTCTTGAGCCCATACATTATATATAAATCATTTTATTCGCGATCGAACGTTGTGGCCCACTGTACGTATTACATCCCAAACACGACACCAGCCATCTCTGTCTTGAGCCCATACATTATATATAAATCATTTTATTCGCGATCGAACGTTGTGGCCCACTGTACGTATTACATCCCAAACATGACACCAGCCATCTCTGTCTTGAGCCCATACATTATATATAAATCATTTTATTCGCGATCGAACGTTGTGGCCCACTGTACGTATTACATCCCAAACACGACACCAGCCATCTCTGTCTTCAGCTCGATGTACCATCTCGGCGACCGTCAAACCAGTGAGTTCCTTTAATTGGTTCACGAAGCGTGTTGGTGGACATCCAGGTATACGTCGCCCAGACATCTTTCCGGTCAGTATGGTGTACTCCATTCCCCTGCGTCGCGCGATGTGGCCGAAGAATCTCAAACACTTCCCTTTTACAGGCTGCAGTAGTCATCTTCCCAAATCGATAGTTGTATAAACGGACAAAAAGGTAAAAATGGTTTATAGATCAAATCAATATTTCACTCACCTAGCACAGATGGTCCAGTTCAGGAACTCATCATCCAAGTTCCACGGTACCGGAGTCTCGATGGTCACTTGGAACTTGGGCAGAACTATACACACCAAGTTCAGCTTTAACATTATGTACTATATAGAACGACATTTGAAAATATCCCACATGTGTTTCTTTTGAACGAAAAATCGAAATTTATTTGAGGAGAAATAACAATTATTTCTAACCTCATGGATGAAGTATGAAAGGATGAATTTTCCGTTTATCATTACTCTTCACAATTCATCCTTTCATACTTCATCCCTAAGGTTAGAAATAATTGTTATTTCTCCTTAAAATAAATTTCGATTTTTCGGTCAAAAGAAACACATGCGGGATAATTTTCAAATGTCGTTCTACAATCATAAGCCGCATTATATTGTATAAAAATAATTATATCCTATATTGATGGTTGATGGCTTGAGAGACAGACAATGTTAATGACTCAGTCATCTTGAAGATATAGGTTGCATGGTATGACATCTTTCCAAACATATTTCTTTGTAATACAATCCATCCCGCATGTGTTTCTTTTCAACGATAAATCAAAATTTATATCAAGGAGAAATAACGATTATTTTTAACCTTTTGGATGAGGTATGAAAGGGTGAATTGTGAAGAGTAATGATAAACGGAAAAATAAAAGTGTCCAGGGATGGGAATCGAACCCACAGTATTCCGCTTACCGGGCAGATGCCATAATGGACATGGTTCGATTCCCATCCCTGGACACTTTTATTTTTCCGTTTATCATTACTCTTCACAATTCACCCTTTCATACCTCATCCAAAAGGTTAGAAATAATCGTTATTTCTCCTTGAAATAAATTTTGATTTATCGTTGAAAAGAAACACATGCGGGATAGTATTTCAAATGTCGTTTTACATATTCCTTTGTTTTCACCTATGAACAATGAAGGCGTGGAGAAACTATCAAATATTTCTCATGCTGGGGATTTAGGCCTTCGATGAGGTACAACCCTCATCAACCTCTCCATTTATTCCATATCATCGGACCGGGATCGTGCTTTCTTGATAATGGTGGGATTAAAGACCTATTGGATTCCTGTTTTAATATACCTTTGTTGATGTTTGATAATAAAATTTATTTTTATCTCTCACTTGAATAATATTTTTGTTTGTTTTGTGGAAATATTTTTAGATGCATTGATTGTTCTTGAAAATAAGAAACATTTCGGACTAGAAAATAAAAAAAACTTTTTCTGGTCGAAGTGTCTCTTATTTTCATGAACAGACTTTCAGTCGGTTAAGAGGAAAATGAGACAAATGTTTAATTATTATACACCTTGATTAATACATATACACTTACATATTACATATACATTACATATATATTACATACACATATACATATTACATATATACATTACATATACATTTGATTATTACACACCTTGATAAAGGTTGGCGTTCAACCAACTGAAATATTGGTAAAATAAATGATATTTTGATATAATATATGTCTTTTTAATTAATAGACAAATAAATACATTATCTTAATTTTAAGTTTTGAGACTTTTCTGCAATGCTGATTATCCTAATGTGGTTCTCTCTGGATGATGTTTTCAAAGAAACAAATCCCTCTGCAAAATCTAAAACGGTGGCGATATTTTTCTTTATAATGGCGTTCAAGAGAGTCAGAAGCATACAGATTGAAATAAGGTTAGTGAGGTTGTTCATGGTCACAGTTAAAAGAAGTTAAAAGCCACTGACCGTAATGCAGGACCTCGAAGTTCACCACCCGGCGGTCTACACCGACGGCCACTGTAGCTGTCCACCGCCCGAGGTCCGGCTCGGGACCCAGTGGGGCTTTGACATGAACCACACCTGGACACCATCCTGTGTCTTAGAATGACGTCTTTTCTAATACAGTAGAACCTCCCTGTAAAGGACAACACCTAATTACAGAGCCAAAGTGTCCTTTAGGGAGAGGTGTCCTCTTACCGGAGAGTTGCTAAATTGTAAAAATGGTAATTTTGTAAATGGAAACTGTCCTTTGTAGAGAGGTGTCCGCTAAAGGGGTGTCCGCTAAAGGGAGGTTCTACTGTATATATATATATATATATATATATATTGTAGCGTAGAAATCAAGTCTTGGAATATCTTAAGACGTAAAAGTATTTATTGATGACGTCAGTACGACTAGTTGACAATTATAAACCAAAACAAAAACATATATATAGCTAGAGAGAGAGAGAGATATTTACAACCCAGGGAGCACAGAACGCCAACTACCCGGGGAATCCTGCTCACTAGTATGGACTAGTGCTGAGCGCTTTTACTCGCGTCCTGTTTTGATTGCTGAGTTGAACCAGTTGACCAGCCAAGATATAAAGCACTTATGATGATTTTACATATATAGATTAATACTCTGTGTTAAATATTTTTATTGAATAATTAAATATAATAATAAAATATAAATTATTTATTCGCCACAATATTTATAATAATCCTCAAATTTGATGCCAAGTAAGGCAATTATAAACGAGTTTTAACAAAAAGAAAAATTGATTTATCTATATAAGATATTATTTGTTCTTCATAGGCTTCCGAAACATTTAGCCTATCCGGATTAAATGTATACAGGATATAGAGTGTTATAGGAGTCATGTCATAGCTTCGACCCTGGAATATACAAATTCATATCAAATATTTATTCCACCCTCAATACTGGGACTGATAAAACTACAACTCGACTACACAGCGCGGCTACTCAATAAATTAACCACGTAACAATAACAATTTTATTATAAAATAAATAAAGCTTCCAGGGTTAAGTTTCTTGTTCAACTTTTTATTTTCAAGCTTTCGGACTTGTCAGTCCTTCAACAGGAGTATCACGTTAATAAATTGATGATATATACTGTTTTTATATACAAAAATTTGTTTTTAACACACAAAGAATGTAATTTGAAAATAGAGCAATCCATAAATACGTCTTTAAATAAAAAGGCATATATTGGATCAAAATATCATTTATTTTACCAATATTTCAGTTGGCTTGATAAAGGTTGGCGTTCAGCCAACTGAAATATTGGTAAAATAAATGATATTTCGATCCAATATATGCCTTTTTATTTAAAGAATGTAATATATTTTTTCTCTCCCTTTCAATATCATAAATATTTAAAATATATAAATAATAATTTGAATATAAAAATAGTATTTATCATTAATTTATTAACGTGATACTCCTGTTGAAGGACTGACAAGTCCGAAAGCTTGAAAATAAAAATTTGAACAAGAAACTTAACCCTGGAAGCTTTATTTATTTTATAATATTATAAATCAGGGAAATAATAATTTTGCAAATTAATCAAAATTTGATATTCAAAAGATTTGATGGAACATTCAAATTTTGTTGAATTTTAGTGTCCAATGAATGAACATGGAACGCTTCTGCATTGAGCAACTTGAAGGTATATGAGAATTTACTCCAGTGCTTTGCATCTTTGGAAACTCCATTCCTTCTATTTACAGAGCAATCAGCATCAGTGTTTGAGAGTGAACGTGCAGTTAGGCAAAAAGAAGCTGAATGATATAATCGGAAGATCGCAGGACATTGGATAAGAGTGAGGGAACTATTCGATGATGTAGACAAGGATGGCGGAACCATGGCCGAACACAGCGTCAAGAAGGTCGATCTAGAGAGACGACTGATGACCGAGTCAGAGCGGATCTTACCGCCCCAGATTGACTATTAACAACGATTCGTCGTGTAACTAGTTCAGAGTGACTGCAACTTGGAGAAAGGGAGTTGAGCTAACAACCTTGAGGATGTGGTAATCAGGTTTAATATCGCGTTCGCGATTCAATACAGCGATGAGATGAATTATATCCTCGGGCTACTCTCGCCTGAACACAAGACTATTCTCGTCAAATTCCTCAACACTGTCAACGAGCATGTTGGGGGCATGGATCCCAGAATTGTCAATGGTCCAAACTTAGGACCGCTCTCAGTCCTGATAGGATCCAGACGTCCCTCGTCTGGTATATATATTTTCTCTACTGTTTTAAACTCTGTAAATTCTCTCTTTGACTGTTGATTAGATGTTAACAAACTATTTTTAATTGTCAAATTGTCACTGATCTGTGACAGCGACAAACACTTTTTCAGCGGCGCTGGACTCATTCAACCTGGGATTTGACTGAATGGAATATAAACATTTTCAATGACGATGTCCACTTCGAATTGAGCCCTGATGTCTGGAAGAACGTGTCTGGAGACGTCCAGGACAACGGTGTGTTGTCAACCTGACACGGATGACAACTGGGACTTGAGGTCTTAAGATTTCCTCTGGTAGCTGGTCCTCTTTGGTTTGTCTTCCGCGGTACACTTGCAACACGATGGTACATCTACAGGAATTTACACGCAGTTGTCTTGCTCTTCATGTCATAACATCCTGGTCTTACCATTTCATCAGGATAATGAACCACTGCCCACGACAATAGTTTCTACTGTTTGTTTTCATGCTTACCTAACACTACCTTGGCCAGAAATATCGCAGTTTTTCTCCTTAATTGAGCATGTTTGGGATCTTATGGGCGATGCCCTCCAATCTGTTTGGGATCTTGCCGATCGAACACGACAGTTGGAAAGAATATGTCAAGATATCCCGCAGGAGGACATTCGTCAACTCTATCAATCAATGCCAAGACGAATAGCAGCTTTCATTAGGGTCAACTCCTTATTGATTGATTTTTTTATATATGTTTATTTATCTCCTCAATAAAATATGCGATTCCTCTTAGAATTCAATCGTTTTCAGGCATGTGTAGGTCATATAAATATAATTTCGTCCCATTTAGACAACTTGTTTGAGTGTGGATTTGTGCGGGTAAACGTCACTTTTGCTTGATTGTAATCGAAATTTTCATATGGTCAATATTCCATATGTAAAGTTAAAATGATGAAAAATAAATTATTTTATACGCGAATCCGGTTGCGTATTTGTCAGCATATTGTTAAAAATCTAAAAGGCAATGTGTATAGAGAATTTTTGCTAAGAACCTGATTTTACAAACTCATTGTTAGAACTGAACAATGCGGAAGTGTTTCATTGTTGCACAATGTGTACACATTGTGTTGTTACATGTTATACATTGTTGGAATTTATAGCTTTACTATGTTTGGACCCAGCAACTTGGGGCCAACCAGTTTGTGACCTTCAGTATTTTCCAACATTCGCCAACCCGAAACACATTTACAAGATTCTTTCACTCCGCTGCCTTTACAAGTTCGTATTTTACACATTTCCTCTTACTTCCACTTATATTCCATTTTTATAAATTCGATTTTATTAATTTTATGCCGTATTTGAATAAAAACTTTGAATCTATTTTAAAAGACCCTTATAATGATTCAGAATTGTCATATCTCTAACATACATTACAAATAACACTAATTAGGCTTTTAGCATGAAAACAAATAAACCTTTTGGGAATATAATTTATCAATTTAAGATGAAATTTTCACAACAAAAGTAATAAATAGTGTTGACCTTACAGATTTAGGAAGTTTAATAAGGTAAAAAATCTGTAAATACTCTTACAAATCCTAAAATAATTTCAAAAGATGAATAATGAAATATCTGTATTCCCCAAGTCTCTTGAATACAGATTACATCCACTTTGTAAGCTAGCAGTAGTTCCAATGACCCCCGATTCTTGCAAAAGCCCAACCCCATCAGCGAATGCAAGCAACCAAACGGGGCTCTGGCACATTTGTAAGTGCAAAGTCGAACTCCTTTCACATGTGTAGACATGTGGTGGACTTACAGTAAAAAGCAGTTGCCTACTTCTACCAACCATGATTACCATGGTCTGTACCTTGTGTACCAGGGATAAGCAAAAAAAAATTACATTGAAGAATCCCAACATTGATGTTTGGGGTGACTAGCATATCGACCTTGTTGTCATCCCTGGAACATAGGTAACGTCGGCCTCTCCGGACGTGGTAGCATTTAAATTGCTACGTAGAAAGAAAATCACATTCCATAATAGAAAGAGAATATTCTAGAACATTTAAGAATCATGCAGAAAAAGCGGAAGACAACTGATTGGCTAATCTAAAGCGATTGCACAAGGCTCGGTGCTGGCGGCTTTCTGATTGGCTGACCAACTGTGACCGTTCTGGAAAGATCTACTCCGGGATATATAGTGATGTGTAACTCATGCCGGGGTGAAGAAAGATAAGAAGATTAAGAACGAAGCTACTTCGTGCACTCGAAGCAAGCGCAAGCTGCTGTCTCAAGAGGTCGGACTGCTGCTTACCGCCGACGCGGTGTATTTCCTGGAAGAATTTAGAAGGTTCTACCAACTTCTGTCTCCTGTTCTGATCCTGCTTTCCTTCACTGTGCTGCAGTTGGTGAGTTTGTAATTTCTGTTTTCTTTATTGTTGTTTTATTTTGCACTCTTCTGTAATTATTTTATTGATTAGGCTTAAATAAAGTCCTAAAGATCCTTTGTTCCCACGGAAGTTATTCTTTGTCAACCAACAACGCAACAATATCAATGTGTGGTTTATAAGTCTTCATGATGGGGAGCTGCTGTCGTTGGTTGGGTATCCAGGGGGTGACATGGAGGTTACAGTCAGACTTTGTCCCCCATTCACTAAGTAAATCTCTAAAAGGTACGAAGCAGAGCAATACATAACGTAAGATAAACACCAATTTGTCAAAGCTGGAAGGTATTTTGATACAACATTAGAGTGAAGAATCTCATGGCTTTACCAATGCTGGTAATGATGACTGTATATAGCTTTGTTATGTTGAGTCTGTAGACATTAGAACGGTAGAACTCCCAGCGCAGTAGGTAGATCCATTGATTACATAAGTCACAAGACGTCACAATACTTTTTAATCTACCTTTTTAAAAAAATAGTATCCCTAGTACACGTGGTTCAGGCCATGATAATCATGGGAGGTAGAAGTTTGTCGACTGATTTCACTGTAAGTGCACCACATGTCTACACATTTAAAAAGCATTTCGACTTTTGCACTTACAAATGTGCCAGAGCCCCCGTTTGATTACTTGCACTCGCTGGTGGGATTGGACTTTTGCAAGCATCGGGGGCCATTGGAGCATATTTTTTAAATTATAAAAAGTGCCCAATGCGGGAATAGATCCCGGGTCGTTGCGTTCGAAAACCAATAGTTTAGATCATCCTTCCACTGATCCCCCCTTTATTAACCTGATTGAAGGAAGTTTTCGGGCCACCTTCTTCAGCTAAACAACACGTATAAACAAGGTAATGGTGGAGAGGGAAATTATATAGCAAACATTTATTTTTAAAATGATATATAATCTCTCTTTTCATTGTCTTGTTTATATGTTTTTTTTTTTTTAGTTGAAGAAGGACTTTCCTGAAAGGTTTCTTTAATCAAATAAATAAATAGACAAGCACCGGTTCTGTCCTCCCAAGAGAACAACAGTCTTTGATTTCCAGACTTAAGTCTGGTCATCTACGGACAATGACTTTCCAGAATGGTAGCAGGGTTTTCCCACTATCTACTAAGTGTCAAACTGCAACCCCAAGACATATTGACTCATCCATTGATGAGCTCTACTCTTCCCCGGCAGACACCATCAACAAGCTTTACAAGCTTGATACCCTGATATGATTGAGTAGAGATAAGAAAGAAGAAGAAGTAAACAAGAAGAGTTGCGATGTCTTATGATTTTTTTGCAGTATATGAATATAGCAAATGAAAACATTTAAACGCGAATGTTTCTTTTATACATATATCAAATTTCTACTGTCCTTACTGAGAAATATTTTCATCGCAGTAAGGACAGTGGAAGTTTGATATATGTATAAAAGAAACATTCGCGTCTAAATGTTTATATTTGCTATATTTATTGTTGAGGGTTCAGGCGAGAATCCTCACGCCACTTCGCGCCTGGCGGCGCCAGTGTGGCGGGGGGAACCGGCCGAGACTGGAACCCGGCGGTTTGGTTTCGGTTTTGGCTGCGAGCGGGGGAGTAACTCCGCGTCTGGCTATGTGTGATGTTCTCCTTATGATCCGGGACTGGTTATAAATAAAACCGATGCCAAGGGAGATCCGACGACTCAGAGTGGATTATTGACAAAACAACGGGCACAACGCAACATTTATATGGCGCGTTATTGCTTTATATTAAGAATGTAAATATATAGTTATGTAATTACCTTGAGAGAAGGAGAGGTCTGTCCACTGGGCCAGTCTGGATCCTCTGGGGCTGGAGAGCCATATGGATCCTGTCTGTACGTCACATACTTAGTGTTTAAACATATAGAGATAACACACATTCTATGGTATATGGCTGAAACATATCCTGGTCTTGTGTGAGTTGATGAAAGGCTAGTAAATGATTAATCAAGAAACGGTATTTGGCCAATTCTGGAATATTAAAAAAAAAAAACAACGATTAGTTGATATTTATTCCGATAGATGGCGCAAGCCATCAGCAACTTTCAGTTGCACGATAATATCCTGGTCCTGTGACCTGAACTTAGCATTATGGCTACTTCACCACCGATAACCAACTAAACCTGGAAAACTCCGGAGTATTGTTATTTACTCGATATAACTTTAGAATAGTCAAACCTGTACGTTTCTTTGCATTACGTTATTTTCCGCTAAAGTGTGTTTTTACATTAAGGCGTTCATTTTTAATATATAATTATATATATTTTGAAAATAGAGAAATCCATAAATAGATCTTTAAATAAAAAGACATATATTGGATCAAAATATCATTTATTTACCAATATTTTGATCTAATATATATGCCTTTTTAATTAAATATATGTGATGTTGTCCTGTTGACTCTTTTAGAATCCTGTTGACTAAATCTGTGGTGAGGTATCCAGTCGACTTAAACTATGGTGTGAGTCCCTGTCAACTCTCGCTATACTGTGTTGACCGAGAGGAACAATCAGGATGGGGAGTTTTCCAGTACCTCTCTGCACCTTGGAAGACCTTTAACAGTTCTCACAGAGTACAGGCAGTCGTGGTCGAGGCAGAGTGGAAAGCTTGGGAATGTCCATACACAAAAAAACGAAGACACAGTTGCACTAGGAAAGTTCCGTGAACAGATAAAAGTTGCGCTAGGAGCGAAAGATGGAGATAAAAGAGTTCTTACTGGTCTACATGGTGGATGAGGAGGACCTTGGTGACAACCGACGAGGGCCCGCGCTGATGGTGAAGTAACTGTATTTTTGGCTAGGACGGAGGCCTTTTATATCTTTTCCGAGAAAGGGAGTATTGCATTTCAGCAGATGTGAAGAGCGTGGATCGTCTGGCGAAATTATACACTGGCGCTGTCCTGACAGTTTTCTATCTATCTTTAGACTTTGTTGTGGGAATTCTAAATCTATCTCGATTTTAGACGTTTTTTACCTTTTGCTTTAGCTCAACTCTTAATCTATTATATAGTTTTATTTATTTAACCTCAGTTTGTACAAAGTACATAACATATGATGATGTAATGACACATGTCAATCATGCGTATAATCATTTACAGATGTGTTTCTATTATACAACATGAAAATCTTGTTATAAGTTATATACAATATGGGGTTGTTGGCTTAAATTACCATATATATATATATAGCGCCATCTGGTGGAACAGAAATCAACTAAACATTGATTTAACCTGTTCCCTGATATTTGGCCAGCCCAATTTCTTTATAAATCAAGAAAAGCCATCCACGAACGCGTTTCGCGCTGTTGGCACTCGTCAGCGTGTACCAAGAAATTGGGTTGGCTAAATATCAGGGAACAGGTTAAATCAATGTTTAGTTGATTTCGGCTCCACTAGATGGCGCTCTGCCATATATATACAGTGCGGCAAATAATTTTTAAGACTCGCGCTAGATAAAGCCCAATAGCAGAGCCAGTTATGAAATTGCGCATGCGTATATATATTCGAAGCCTTATCTAGCGCGTGGCTTTGTTTCAGCCATTTTGGTTAACTCTTTAAAAACATACAGGCGATTTTTGAAAAGTAAAAATTTTTGTTCGTCGGAATTCTGAGATGGAACAGAGAGCGGTCATTAAATTTAATGCAAAACTTGGTAGAAGTGCATCGGAAACATATATTTTGATGAAGCAAGTTTATGGTACGTTATGTTTGAGTGATTCAAGTGTTTTCATTTGGCACAAACGTTTTTCGGATGGAAGAAATACGCTAGAAGATGATAAGCATACTGGACGACCAAGTTCTTCAAAGACACCAGAAAGTATAGAAAAAGTGCGAGAATTTGTTGAAAACAATGATGGCAGAGGTTTTACACATCAACAAAGAAACGATTCGAACCATTCTGCATGAAGATTTAGGTAAAACTAAAGTCTGTACTAAATTTGTTCCACACACTTTAACGGGCGAGCAGAAATCAGTGTGAATTGCACATTGCAGGGACATCATTTCTGCCTATGAAAATAATTCAAACTTCC
This sequence comes from Cordylochernes scorpioides, assembly GCA_030710605.1. Taxonomy (NCBI): domain Eukaryota; kingdom Metazoa; phylum Arthropoda; class Arachnida; order Pseudoscorpiones; family Chernetidae; genus Cordylochernes; species Cordylochernes scorpioides. Next base: position 128,796,611 of record CP092864.1, on the reverse strand, counting down.
TGAAATCAATTGTTACGGGTGATGAAACATGGTGTTTTCAGTATGACCCAAAGACAAAGCGCCAAAGTACCGAATAGAAGTCAAAAAACTCTCCACAAGCCAAAAAAACGCGAAAAGTGCCATCAAAAATCAAAACAATGCTGATTACCTTTTTCGATAGTAGAGGTATTATCCACAAAGAATTTGTTCCCGCTGGACAAACCATTACTGGAGAGTATTATTTAAACGTTTTGAAACGTTTGATTGCTAGAAATCGTCGCATTCGTGCAGAATATCGCGATGAAGACAGTTGGTGTTTGCTGCATGATAATGCACCGAGTCACTCATCACTCACTGTTCGTCGCTTTTTGGCCAAAAATAACGTCTGTGTGTTGAATCATCCTCCGTACTCGCCTGATTTAGCACAATGTGACTTTTATTTATTCCCAAAAATAAAATTGAAGCTAAAAGGTTGCTTTTTTTATGATATCCCGACCATCCAGACAGCTGCGACGAGCACTTTGGAGGCAATTCCTCAAAGTGGCCTGCAAGAGGCATTTAATTCCTTATTAAATCGTTGTAACATATGTATTGAATCCGGAGGGGATTATTTTGAATAAAAAAATAGTAGAAATTGAATTAGCTTGTTTCTTTTTTATTTTACAAACCCATTCTTAAAAATTATTTGCCACACTGTATATATGGTGATTTGTGAAACAGTCATGGTAGTTGTGAGAGGTAAGGACACATAGGAGAGAGGATCCAGAGGTAAAAACCCGTGGGGAGTAGATCGGGGAGGAAAGAGAGAAGGTCCGAAGACCACCCTGGGAACAACTGGTGTCGAGACCATCTCGGTGTGAACTGTCCCTTGATCATCACATCCCGGCGCTCTTTAAGCCGATTTAAGTAAGATAAATCCTCTAGGGGGGAGTGTGAAGACTTGACACTTGTTTACCAAGGGGGTTGTTTTTAAAAATATATATTTGAATAGTAAATAGAGTATGTACTCATAGACAAAATTTAAGGAAGTGGAAAGTCTTTGATGTTGCCGGTCGTCTGTTTTTTTTTTTTTTAAGGAGAAGAGGCAATTTTGATCACACTTGGTTATCTCGATGGTCTTCATGTCTTCAATAAAGGTTACTGTAATATCTTTCAGAGTTATTGTCTCAATTCCGATATACATGCTGAAAGACAAAACTTCCTTAAGTTTTGTCTATGAGTGTATAAATCAAGAAAGTATATATGTGACGCTTTTGTTCGAAGATAATCTAAATACATTTTAAAAGTGAGAGAACGAGGAAAATGTAATTACCTGGTTTTCTGGCAGAAGTTTCAGCCGGGAGTCCAGCGCAATGACACGAAGCTCCACTGCACACAGCACGTCAGGTCATCATTTGGATGTCTACTGATGTATATTCTTGGAACTTGTAGGACATGCGAGGCAAAATGATATCTATATAAACTGAAATGCTGAAACATGTTTGAGGGGGACTCCACATATATACATAAATGACGGTCACATCTCCCGTCAAAATCGACGCTAAAACTAAGTACCAGCTATTGACCGTTTCCGCAAACTAGTGGACTCGGGTCGGTAACAAAGCCACAACACCAGCTTTGGTAAACTGAGAAGCGTCCACCTAGAGACCATTATTTCAGGCTAATGACCCTCGTTAGCCTATGGCGCACATTATTCCATGAGATCCACAAAGGACCAAATGAAATCTTCACAATCTTCCAAAGAGGTGTTTAGCTGGTAGAGTGGCTGGGCCATATCTATGGTCAAAATATAGATGGAAATTTTGCGCTGGGAAGATATTGATCTACAAAAAAGAAACCGAAACCATGGTGTAGGAGGTCATATATCAGAATTGCTCTTTAAACAATACTATCAGAGAGATAAAAAGTGACTAATTAGAAAAGGATTCGAAACTATTATAGACGCGAATGGTTCTACTGTCCTCAAAGGTTATGTCCATAGTTCATCTAAAATACCCATTCCAAGAGTCTAGATTCAGTATACTATAAAAGGAAGATCGAAAAACGCAATATAACAGCGGTATGGTAGATTAAACTGGCGAAACCGTTGGGGGGGGGGGTTTACCACTGATGAGCCAGGCCCTCCCATTAATTTTTCTTTTGCAGTAAGGGCAGTAGAAGTTGTTTAATTTTTGAAAGAATCATACACGTCTATAATAGTTTCGTATTTTCATAATAGATGGCGTGCTAATGCATCATAGAATAATGATTGCGTGAAACATGAAAGTTCAACGTTAGCAGATAAAACAATTAGAAAACCAAACAAAGATAACAGGAAGAAGTGGCGGGGAAGTGGCGACGTGTAGCGGCAAGGAAAGGAACTCCCTGGTGCGAAGTGATCACTTACCCATCTGGTCTGGAGTGTAGATGGGCTTGTCGGTGGCCAGGAAGATGAGAACCTGTAGATGGCGGAACTTGACATCTCGTGAGACAAACTGGGTGTTATTGTTGGCTGAAACTTCCACCCGGGCTTCTGAGATCTCCCTGGAGACTGGGGGGATGTCGAGCCATAGTGTCATACGGCCTCCTGGCATACATGACACATTTGTAACACTTGTTCCAATGATACTCATACAGAACACCTTAACTTTATATCATTTATAAATACAATAATAAGCTATATCGGGGACGGTGGAAGGATGGTCTAAACCGTTGGTTTTCGACCGCTACGACCCGGGATCGAATCCCGCATTGGGCACTTTTTTTCTGATAAAAAAATGCTCCAATGGCCCCCGATTCATGCAAAAGGTTAACCCCACAAGCGAGTGCAAGTAACCAAACGGGGCTCTGGCACATTTTTAAGTGGAAAGTCGAACTGCTTTTCACATGTGTAGACATGTGATGCACTTACAGTAAAAGCAGTCATCAACTTCTACCCACCATGATTAGCATGGCCTGTACCACGTGTACTAGGGATAAGCAAAAAAAGCTATAATTAACATATAAGCCCTCTAGGAATGAGTTTCTTTGGATATTTTATTTATTATCTCTAGGTTCCGAGCTGTATTAGGGCCTTTAAGATACAGGATACAGTTATTTGGCCGTTTAATAGTGTTTTAGTGAGGTATTTAACTGGCAGCGCTTTTATTGTGTATTGACAACAGCGTATTGTTGTCATTGAAATATTTAACATCATCATAACTGTATATAAGTCAGATAAAATAAAGAACTATCATTTTGTGTGTCTCCTGTTTGCCTTTCTTAAATCCTACATGCCATCGAGGATATGACAGCTTTATTTGTGGGATGGATGAAATATTGGTGTGGATGCTTCATGAAACCAAGCTCTCTCGTATCTCCACCAGCGGTATTTCTCAAGCTCTCTATACAAGCATAACAGTCTAATACAAAGGTAGAACGGAGATTAAACTGCCGACACCTCTGGGAGGGTCCACTACTGATGAACCAGGCCCTCCTCAATACGAGTAGTTTCACTGCTGTATGAAAACTTGGTAATTTCAAGGTAAAATACATAAATTGATTTTAAAATTTTACACAAATAATTCACTGGCAATGCGTTTCTTTTAAATATCATCAAATATTATCTCTACAGACCTTACTGCAATGATATGAGTTATTGAATGAGAGGGCTTGGCTCATCAGTAGTGAACCCTCTCAGCGGTTTCGCCAAATTATGAAACACATTGCCAGTAAATTTATTTGTGTAAAATTTTAACGATAGATGGCAATTAAATTTAATTTACTAATATAAATTGATTTACTTCCTATTAACTACTACATACATATATTGTAGTAAGCTATGATTCTTCACATCGTACACCGTTTTCCACCCAAATTCTGCTAGAGTTTCTTTCCTATTGTGATGAATATAAAAATAAGATCATTAGGCCTCCAGGGAAAAGTTTATTTTTTAAATTCCTTCCCGAAGGCTTGAGAGATTTGTAAATAGAAAATATAAAAATAAACATTTCCTTAGAGGCCTAATGTTCTTAATATTTATTCAAAGATTTATTTTTATTGGATTATGATAAATATATTGAATTTTGTGTCCAGAGAATATATAAGTGAGAAAATGATAAATGTAGAATTTTTGAATAAATAAATAAATATATATTTTTTTCGTAATCGAACGTTGTGGCTTACTGTATGTATTACATCCCAAACACGATGAGACACCAGCGAAATTTGGTATAGGATTTGTTAGATTATTCTATAGGCAATTAATCCAGCTTTATGGGGATTAGAAATATAAAATGCGAAATGTTTTTTTTTTTCTTAATTTATACACCTGATCCCATTGCGATTTCACTTTTATACTATTTCTGTATATTTAATTATGTTCAATATATTAAATCAGAAATGTAAACACACACAAAAGCCTTTAATAGCGATCAAACCCCATACATGATTCTCCCAGTATAGCAATGGTCTTAATTTAACTTAAATCAAGTACTATGTACAATTCAATATTGGTTCAAATTCATATTACTAGGTACCGCTCAGCAAGAGCAACCTAGTTCATGATAATTGAAACAGTGAATAATAGGTGAAGGTTATTCATATATTAAACAAAATGTTAACGCGGGATTCAATCCCGGTTCATGACTGTCGGGAATCGAGCGTGTTACCCTCTCATCCACTGACTTATTGTCGGGAATCGAGCGTGTTACCCTCTCATCCACCGAATTATCATACAATTCAACATGAACCCAAAAAAGTAAACTTCTCACAAATTTTGTAAGAAGGTAAGAAGGATAATAAACAGGTGTAAATGGTTTACTTTTTTGGGCTCAAGTTAATACTGAATTGTTTATAGTACTTGATTTATGTTTGTTGTATATATATTAATTAATTGTTACCACAGAGTGTGTGTAAGCTCACAGGTAAATAGGCGCTAACCGAAACAGAAAAAAAGTTCCTTTGTTCAATATTAGTTTCTCTTTTATATTTTGTTCTCTCTCTTGTAAATCAATAAATATAATGTTTAATTAATAATTATTGGAATATCAGTTTCATTAATAATTCTAAGCAAAGTCAACAATGTTCAATTAAAACCATTGCTATACTGGGTGAATCCTGTATGGGGCTTGATCCTTAATAAACGTTTTTGTGTGTGTTTACATTTCTGTTTGAAACCTATTAAACCTGATGAAATAGTATAAATGTGTACTGGGATCAGGTGTATAAATTATGGGGAAAAACATCTCCTGATCGTGTAACTAAAATTTGATGATGGTTTGCGCCATCTGTCAGAAGTATAACAACTAATTGTTGATTTTTAAATATTCCTCTATTCGCACTATAAAAATCTACTCCCTTCTATAACAGCAGAACAACAGTTTACCAGAGATCTCCCATGCATCGCACTGTGTCTACTTTTCAACGTTTCTGACAGCAGAGTGATAAATGAAATGTAAACAAACAGAGAACCGATAATTCAGAGACGATAATACAATAATGAGAAGAAAGAAGGAGGAAATGTGGTGAACAGAATGATAAAAAAAAAGGGATTAGAGGGGCTGGCACGGGCTCAGGGTAAAGCCCTTGGGTCCTTTACCTCTGGTACACAGAACTGGTTCTACTCCTGACCCCATGTAAATACCTTCAACATCATGGCCTTATCATGACACTTCAGATCAATTTCTTCAATATCCCAATTACTAATTTGAAATTTGAATTAAAACATGAATGTATTATTATTTGTGAAAATTAAGATATAATCAAAATGTTTTACAAGGTTGTCTCAAAAGTTCGTAAAACACTTGCAAAAATTTGACAACTCTCATCAGTTTTAGAGTTGAAATCGTGCAACACTTGCAAAAAAATGAAATTCCTATATTATTCCCCGTTATGTATAATGTCTTTGTATTATGTATAACAACAACAACAACAACTTTATTAGAACATTTCCGCCCTGTAAGGACTCGCCATACATCATTTTCATGAAGAAAGGGGGGAAAAAACATAAACAAAGGAGAGAAGGGAAAATAAAAAGGAAATCAAAGTATTCAACATAACTATACAAATTAACTATGGATGGAAATTGTTCTGTAATTTAAGTTCTTAGAGATTGCCTTGTACTCTAACACTTTATGAAAGTTAAACAATTCTATCGCTATATATTTTTCCTTGGACATTATTCTGATTAGCTGAATGTATTATGTATAAAGTAATTGTATTATGTATTATTATGTATTCGCCGTAATGATATCATTCGCCAAGTAATCTGGTGGATTGGATTGGCGAAACCGCTGGGAGGGTTCACCACTGATGAGCCAAGCCCTCCCAATATTTTTTTCATCGTAGTAAGGGCAGTGGAGGTTTGATTTATTTGTGAAAAAAAAAAAATTCGTGTCTTAATATTTTCTTTTGTTAATTATTGATTTGTATTAATATCTTTAATAAAGTTTGTTTCCTGCTTTCACCCTTTGACAAATTCAATAAGGAAAATAGGGTTTGGTTTCTTTTTACAATTTTTTTCAATTCCAATTCTTTTACTTCCATAGCTTTCGGGCTAAAATTCCCTTCCCAGTAATACTTCTAGGATCCTGTGTTCAACACGGAGACCCAGTAATACTTCTAGGATCCTGTGTTCAACACGGAGACCCAGTAATACTTCTAGGATCCTGTGTTCAACACGGAGACCCAGTAATACTTCTAGGATCCTGTGTTCAACACGGAGACCCAGTAATACTTCTAGGATCCTGTGTTCAACACGGAGTCCCAGTAATACTTCTAGGATCCTGTGTTCAACACGGAGTCCCAGTTAACTTCTAGGATCCTGTGTTCAACACGGAGACCCAGTGATACTTCTAGGATCCTGTGTTCAACACGGAGACCCAGTGATACTTCTAGGATCCTGTGTTCAACACGGAGACCCAGTAATACTTCTAGGATCCTGTGTTCAACACGGAGACCCAGTAATACTTCTAGGATCCTGTGTTCAACACGGAGACCCAGTAATACTTCTAGGATCCTGTGTTCAACACGGAGACCCAGTAATACTTCTAGGATCCTGTGTTCAACACGGAGACCCAGTAATACTTCTAGGATCCTGTGTTCAACACGGAGACCCAGTAATACTTCTAGGATCCTGTGTTCAACACGGAGACCCAGTAATACTTCTAGGATCCTGTGTTCAACACGGAGACCCAGTAATACTTCTAGGATCCTGTGTTCAACAAGGAGACCCAGTAATACTTCTAGGATCCTGTGTTCAACACGGAGACCCAGTAATACTTCTAGGATCCTGTGTTCAACACGGAGACCCAGTAATACTTCTAGGATCCTGTGTTCAACACGGAGACCCAGTAATACTTCTAGGATCCTGTGTTCAACACGGAGACTCAGTAATACTTCTAGGATCCTGTGTTCAACACGGAGACCCAGTAATACTTCTAGGATCCTGTGTTCAACACTGAGACCCAGTAATACTTCTTGGATCCTGTGTTCAACACGGAGACCCAGTAATACTTCTTGGATCCTGTGTTCAACACGGAGACCCAGTAATACTTCTAGGATCCTGTGTTCAACACGGAGACCCAGTAATACTTCTAGGATCCTGTGTTCAACACGGAGACCCAGTAATACTTCTAGGATCCTGTGTTCAACACGGAGACCCAGTAATACTTCTAGGATCCTGTGTTCAACACGGAGACCCAGTAATACTTCTAGGATCCTGTGTTCAACACGGAGACCCAGTAATACTTCTAGGATCCTGTGTTCAACACGGAGACCCAGTAATACTTCTAGGATCCTGTGTTCAACACGGAGACCCGGTAATACTTCTAGGATCCTGTGTTCAACACGGAGACCCGGTAATACTTCTAGGATCCTGTGTTCAACACGGAGACCCGGTAATACTTCTAGGATCCTGTGTTCAACACGGAGACCCGGTAATACTTCTAAGATCCTGTGTTCAACACGGAGACCCAGTAATACTTCTAGGATCCTGTGTTCAACACGGAGACCCAGTAATACTTCTAGGATCCTGTGTTCAACACGGAGACCCAGTAATACTTCTAGGATCCTGTGTTCAACACGGAGACCCAGTAATACTTCTAGGATCCTGTGTTCAACACGGAGACCCAGTAATACTTCTAGGATCCTGTGTTCAACACGGAGACCCAGTAATACTTCTAGGATCCTGTGTTCAACACGGAGACCCAGTAATACTTCTAGGATCCTGTGTTCAACACGGAGACCCAGTAATACTTCTAGGATCCTGTGTTCAACACGGAGACCCAGTAATACTTCTAGGATCCTGTGTTCAACACGGAGACCCAGTAATACTTCTAGGATCCTGTGTTCAACACGGAGACCCAGTAATACTTCTAGGATCCTGTGTTGAAGGGCATGTTAGCCCGAAACCACGAGAAAGAAAATAATTGTAAAAAGAAACCAAACCCTTGATTAATATTTGTATCTTTCCATAGAAGCACAGGGCGCCTCTCCCGTCAAAATAAACGTCAAAACCTGACGCCATCTATATTTTGACGGGAGAGGCGCCCTGTGCTTCCATGGATCAATTTCCTCCCGGCAAATTTTCCATCTATATTTGTATCTTTGTTATGATTTTGATTTTTATATAAACATTTTTAACATCTGGATTTCTTTTTCAAAATTCCACTTCGTATCACTCATTAGCCAATATAGTGTCCCTTTAGATAGCTTCCTCGTTGCTGATTCTGGTGGAGTGTTCCCAAAATCATGGTGCTCTTGTTAAACTTCTCCAAAATTTCTGATTCTTCCTCTGAACAAATAGGATAAAAGCTTTTGCCCTTCCTATCAAAAATGTGGGACTCAAAATTTATTTTTATTTTGTTGTATTTCTGTGCGTTTTTCTCTGTTTTAAGTTACTTTTAATTCAAACCCTAGTTTTTCCTTGTGACAATTGACAATTAAAAACAGTTTATTGACATAAAGTCAACAGTAGGGAGAAGGTTTACAGCTAAAATAGGGAGAAATATATATACAACAGACGGAGGGACGTCTGGATTTCATCAGGAGCTTAAAGGCGCCTTGAGTTCGGACAGGCCGTTGCGGATTATGAAATCCATGTCCCCAGGCATGCTCGATGACTGTGTTGAGGAATTCGACAAGAATAATCTTGTGTTCAGGCGAGAGATTTTTTTGAGATAATTTCTATCATCGCGGTGTAGAATCGCGAACGTAATCTCTGGCCTGACCCACAGTTTTTCCTTGTGTGTAAACCGTACAAAATAACTTTTGTCAACATACATGATAGGCTCGGGCTAAACAGTGATTTATCATTAGTGTGGACTCCAGGATTATATGAGTCTCACGTAGTTAATCACCTGTCTGATTACAGATCAGAAGGTTCCAGGTTCGAATCCTGCACACTTGTAGAGATATCTCCTGTAAGGCAAATTGTCATACCATACGTGATTATATCGATTGTACTGGGTAGTGATGGCATGTGGTGACACAAATCTTAATTGGACCTCACGGCATTCAAAGTGGATAAATTTTGGTAGAATCAAGAACTACACACCTAGATAAAATAATGTCACATGGAAAATTAGGGAAGACCAACTTCGGGATGAGACAACAATTTATTTCATGCAAGAACAAACTATGAGTAATAAACAAAAGGAAAAAAAAGGAAGTATACAGAGTATGGCAAAATATAGCAACATAACAAAGAATATTCTGCTAATAAAATAATACTTTATTACAATATTCTTCATTTAAATAAAATAACACAAAGTGAATTTACACTCATGGACAAAACCTAAAGACCCCACCAGCGAGTGCAAGTAACCAAATAGGGCTCTGGCACATTTGTAAGCGCAAAGTCGAACTGCTTTTCACATGTGTAGAAATGTGGTACACTTACAGTAAAAGCAGTCGCCTACTTCTACCCACCAGTACTACGTGTACTAAGGATAAGCAAAAAAATATATATATATAACTTAAGGAAGTTATACCTTTCTCAGAATGTATATTGGGATTCAGATAATAACTCTGAAAGCTATTTCATACACAGTGATCTTTATTGAAGACATACGAGATAATAAGTGTGAAAAAATGTCTTTATTAAGAAAAAGGCATCTCCTTATTGTGCAACTGAAAGTTTCTGATGGCTTGCGCCATCTATCGGAATAAATATCAACTATTCTCATTGATTTTTAATTATTCCAGAGTTGGCCAAATACCCATTCTTGATTAATCAAGAAAAGCTAACCACGGACGCCTTTCGGGTTATTGGCCCTCATCAGCGTGGTGCAAGCATATTTTTACTATTTTTTCAAAATTGTATTTGTTTACTTTAAAGGATGGTAGTAGGATGTTTGTTTCTCCCCCAGCGGGGTAGTATCCGTCACCTACCGTTAGGACTGGCGGCAGGTTGGTCCGCTAGCACCTCGGCGAACACCCGCCCAGTGTCCGGGTCGGTAAGTCGGGCCCTGACGTCGGTGATGGGGCCCAGAGCGGTGAGGGTCAGCCTCTCCCTGGAGCCGGGGTCCAGCTGCTTGGGGAGGGTCAGTAGGAACTGGCATGTCCCACTGTCGGTGGAATGACAAACCTTGCCGTTAGACACTGAGAGGCCTGAATATGAGTTTGGTATAAAATATAAAGAAATAAATGATGCACTAGCGCGCCATCTGTTATCAAAATTCGAAACTATTTTAATTTCAAAAATAATCTTACTCGTTTAAAATAGTTTCGAATTTTGATAACAGATGGCGCGCTAGTGCATCATATTATAAATGTTCTAATAAAAGACACAATTTGATATTTGCGGAAGAGCGATTGCTCGAAGCATATTATATATTTATAAATGTATGTAATTCTACTGTCCTCAAAGCTTATGTCCATAGTTCTTCTAAAATACCCATTCAAAAAGTCTATCAACAGTATCACTATAAAAGGAAGTTCAAAAAATGCAATATAACAGCAGTATGGTAGATTAAACTGGCGAAACCGCTAGGAGGGTTCACCGCTGATGAGCCAGGGGCCCTTCCATTAATTTTTCCATTGCAGTAAGGGCAGTAGAAATTGTTTTTTTAAAGAATCTTACGCGGCTATAATAGTTTCGAAAGAAATAAATAGAATTCGCAGAAGGAATCAAAAATAACGGCAACGAATTTCTTTATTTGTACGCTATAAGCTTGGCAAGCTTTCGGACTGTGTCCACCAACAGGCTACTTATAAATTTAATTGCTATATATCGATAAAAATTGTAGCAAATAAATTTACTGGCAATGTGTTTCTTTTCTATAATATCACCAAATATTATCTATACAGACCTTACTGCAATGATATGTGTTATTGAATGAGAGGGCATGGCTCTTCAGTAATGAACCCTCTCAGCGGTTTCGTCAAATTTCGCTAGAGATTGATTTGGTGAAACCACTGAGAGGATTCACTACTGATAAGCCAAACCCTCTCATTCAATAACTTATATCATTACAGTAAGGTCTGTAGAGATAATATTTGATGATATTATTGAAAAGAAACACATTGCCAGTAAATTTATTTGTTACAGCTGAGAGGTTCACTACTGATGAGCCAAGCCTTCTCATTCAATAACTTATATCATTGCAGTAAGGTCTGTAGAAATAATATTTGATGATATTTTTGAAAAGAAACACATTACCGGTAAAGATTATAAATAAAGAGTGGATACTAGAGGCAATGTTTATTGCAGGTCACCTCCAGATAATTGGAAGATTTTTCAGAGCCACCTTTGTAAAAGGTAGTGTTAAATTATATTGACAAATATTTGCAATTTTATCTTATCTTAGGTTTTAGTGGGAAGGATTTTGTTTTCGTTTGTTAATGAACCAATCTCTGTGGCCATGTTTGTATATAAAAAGGGGGGCTATGGTATTTCGAGAGGTTTTGGGGCTCAAAAATCATTCATTTTGGTTAGCTGCCCCGTAAATAAATATATTTCCTTTCGAGAGGTGAGCGTAGTGGATATTTGTGTGGAGACGCTTATAGTGTTCTCAGCGTGTTTTATTCATGTCTGGCAATCTCCTCGCATACCTGTGTGACCCCGGTCTGAACCCTACCAACGCTACAATAAAGATCAGGTTGTGTTTTGTTTGATATTGCCATCGAAAAAAGGATTCAAAGAATAACACACATTCATTATAATTCTTCGAAAAACTCAAAAAGATCTTCTAAAAGTGCATGAAATTACTGCAAATTGGAAAATTTCAAATATTAATAAACTACTTACACGAAGATTTATAACCTATTCAATACAATAAAGATAAGTAGTTTTTTTATTTTATTTTATTTAACAAATTTTGAGTTATTATTTTCCTTTTTTTTGTGTTGAACTCTTGTTGTACGCTTTTCTGTGTGTTAGTTACTCTAACGGTAGGCCCTAGTTTATTGCAACTTTGTTTGTTGTTGTTGTCTTGTCCAAAGAAGAGTCTCAGATGTCTCCATGCATCTCCATCACAGCAGCAGCAATATCCACTATCTTGGGTGTGTAAAGATGCTGTATAGAGGTAAACTGTGTTGTTGTTGTCGTGTCCAATGAAGAGCCTCAGATGTCTCCATACATCTCTAACACAGCAATGTTCTCTATCTTGGGTGTGTAAAGCTGCTGTATAGAGGTAACCTGTGTTGTTGTTGTCGTGTCCAATGAAGAGCCTCAGATGTCTCCATACATCTCTATCACAGCAATGTCCTCTATCTTGGGTGTGTAAAGCTGCTGTATAGAGGTAACCTGTGTTGTTGTCGTGTCCAATGAAGAGCCTCAGATGTCTCCATACATCTCTATCACAGCAATGTTCTCTATCTTGGGTGTGTAAAGTTGCTGTATAGAGGTAACCTGTGTTGTTGTTGTCGTGTCCAATGAAGAGCCTCAGATGTCTCCATACATCTCTATCACAGCAATGTCCTCTATCTTGGGTGTGTAAAGCTGCTGTATAGAGGTAACCTGTTGTTGTTGTTGTCGTGTCCAATGAAGAGCCTCAGATGTCTCCATACATCTCTATCACAGCAATGTCCTCTATCTTGGGTGTGTAAAGTTTCTGTATAGAGGTAACCTGTGTTGTTGTTGTTGTGTCCAATGAAGAGCCTCAGATGTCTCCATACATCTCTATCACAGCAATGTCCTCTATCTTGGGTGTGTAAAGCTGCTGTATAGAGGTAACCTGTGTTGTTGTTGTTGTGTCCAATGAAGAGCCTCAGATGTCTCCATACATCTCTATCACATCAATGTCCTCTATCTTGGGTGTGTAAAGCTGCTGTATAGAGGTAACCTGTGTTGTTGTTGTCGTGTCCAATAAAGAGCCTCAGATGTCTCCATACATCTCTATCACAGCAATGTCCTCTATCTTGGGTGCGTAAAGCTGCTGTATAGAGGTAAACTGTGTTGTTGTTGTCATGTCCAATGAAAAGCCTCAGATGTCTCCATACATCTCTATCACAGCAATGTCCTCTATCTTGGGTGTGTAAAGCTGCTGTATAGAGGTAACCTGTGTTGTTGTTGTCGTGTCCAATAAAGAGCCTCAGATGTCTCCATACATCTCTATCACAGCAATGTCCTCTATCTTGGGTGTGTAAAGCTGCTGCTCTGGGTCTAAGTCAATTTGTGTGTTAACTTGTACAAGTAATATTTGTCAGTAGACATAAGAGTGAATACCAGACGATAGAAACAATAACACAATTCTATCAAATAATCCCTTGAATCAATATTAAAATACAAACATTAAGCATCCAGGGAAAAGTTTCTTATTTCCAATCTTGTATTCACATATATATCTCTGGATATCAGGTAAGAAATTCCTTCTACTGGAGAAAATATTTTACATTATATTTGATTTTAATTCTTATTCTCTCTATTGGCGATTCAATGTAAAATATTTTTCCCCGTAGAAGGGATTTCTAGCCTGAAATCTTGAGAGATTTGTGAATAAAAGATTTGTAAAAAGAAACTTTTCCCTGGAGACCTGATGTTTGTATTTTAATTATAACAATAACACAATATTTTTGAAGAAGTAGAAGGAATGGATGAGCATCTTCAAACTACATTTTGATATGCTAAAGAAATGCATATGAGATGTTATCTTTACAGAATAAAACAGGACGAGTAGGTAACACCCTCGATTCCCGACAGTCATTAACCGGGATTGAATCCCGCGTTAACATTTTGTTTAATATGTGAATAACCTTCACATATTATTCATTGTTTCAATTATCATAAACTAGGTTGCTCTTGTTGAGCGGTACCTAATAAAGTGATTTTGGAACTAGGAAGGTTAAAACACTCTTGGTAGGTAAATATATCTATGAATTGTTCATTTCAGAATCGAATTATAAAAATTAAGCTGGATCCTTGGAAACTGCGTTCCGGAGTCGACACCATCAAAAATTCTTCAATCTCTACGGTCTCACAGCTAGTTGAAGCTACGTCATCTCCGTATGGACAAGAAAGTGATTGTCAGGTTCCTCGAAAAACGGCAATATCACGTGGAACTGTATGGAGAGCATTAGGAATTATCCTTTACAAATCCCCAATAAAATGTAGACACTTCGCGAGCTGAAATTCAGTGATTTTAAGAAATGTCAAGAGTCAGTTGCGCATCTGTTATATCAGTGACTTCTGGATGATTGGATAAACTTACATTTCAGATTTTTATAGATACCTCATCAGCCTATTTAGGAAGTTTTGTTTCTTCTTTTATATATATTCTCTAATTTTCTTTTATTTATGACTGATATTTATACCGATAGATGCCATCTTTATTTGAACTTGAAAGACATGCCTTCCATCAGAACTGAGTGTGGCCACGTGAAAGATAGGTAATTCAAGAACCAAACTTGGAGACAACGTGGTTAACTCCACCACCTTGAAGAATTTAGCGACTTTTAACAGAAATTCTTGTAACTTAAGAGCGAACAAATCATTTTTTTGAGTTTAGATCCAATATTCTTTGGAGCCTCCGATGACTGATTTAGTGGTATATCAAATTTGTAAAAACACATTCAGTATTCTATACAAGGGAACCAGAATAAAGTTCGAGCAGCGAGAAATGCGACCCATTGTAATCTCCGGGACATAAGCAGAGCACGACGACCAGACCGAATGTCGCAATACCTTCCTCTCTCTCATTGATGTTTCCTGTCTCGCTTGTCTTGACGGGACAAATGTGGTGACACTAGTCTGGCCGTCCAATGGATGTCTCCCCGCCCGCTTGTCTTGACGGGACAAATGTGGTGACACTAGTCTGGCGCCCAATGGATGTCTCCCCGCTTGTCTTGACGGGACAAATGTGGTGACACTAGTCTGGCGCCCAATTGATGTCTCCCCGCTTGTCTTGACGGGACAAATGTGGTGACACTAGTCTGGCCGCCCAATGGATGTCTCCCCGCCCGCTTGTCTTGACGGGACAAATGTAGTGACACTAGTCTGGCGCCCAATGGATGTCTCCCCGCTTGTCTTGACGGGACAAATGTGGTGACACTAGTCTGGCCGCCCAATGGATGTCTCCCCGCCCGCTTGTCTTGACGGGACAAATGTGGTGACACTAGTCTGGCCGCCAAATGGATGTCACCCCGCCCGCTTGTCTTGACGGGACAAATGTGGTGACACTAGTCTGGCCGCCCAATGGATGTCTCCCCGCTTGTCTTGACGGGACAAATGTGGTGACACTAGTCTGGCCGCCCAATGGATGTCTCCCCGCTTGTCTTGACGGGACAAATGTGGTGACACTGGTCTGGCCGCCCAATGGATGTCACTCCGCCCGATTGTCTTGACGGGACAAATGTGGTGACACTAGTCTGGCCGCCAAATGGATGTCACCCCGCCCGCTTGTCTTGACGGGACAAATGTGGTGACACTAGTCTGGCCGCCAAATGGATGTCACCCCGCCCGCTTGTCTTGACGGGACAAATGTGGTGACACTAGTCTGGCCGCCCAATGGATGTCTCTCCGCCCGCTTGTCTTGACGGGACAAATGTGGTGACACTAGTCTGGCCGCCCAATGGATGTCTCCCCGCTTGTCTTGACGGAACAAATGTGGTGACACTAGTCTGGCCGCCCAATGGATGTCACTCCGCCCGATTGTCTTGACGGGACAAATGTGGTGACACTAGTCTGGCCGCCCAATGGATGTCACCCCGCCCGCTTGTCTTGACGGGACAAATGTGGTGACACTAGTCTGGCCGCCCAATGGATGTCTCCCCGCTTGTCTTGACGGAACAAATGTGGTGACACTAGTCTGGGCGCCAAATGGATGTCTCCCCGCCCGCTCGTCTTGACGGGACAAATGTGGTGACACTAGTCTGGCCGCCCAATGGATGTCTCCCCGCCCGCTAGTCTTGACGAGACAAATGTGGTGACACTAGTCTGGCCGCCCAATGGATGTCTCTCCGCCCGCTAGTCTTGACGAGACAAATGAGGTGACACTGGTCTGGCCGCCCAATGGATGTCTCCCCGCCCGCTTGTCTTGACGGGACAAATGTGGTGACACTAGTCTGGCCGCCCAATGGATGTCTCCCCGCTTGTCTTGACGGAACAAATGTGGTGACACTAGTCTGGCCGCCCAATGGATGTCTCCCCGCCCGCTTGTCTTGACGGGACAAATGTGGTGACACTAGTCTGGCCGCCCAATGGATGTCTCCCCGCTTGTCTTGACGGGACAAATGTGGTGACACTAGTCTGGCCGCCCAATGGATGTCTCCCCGCTTGTCTTGACGGGACAAATGTGGTGACACTAGTCTGGCCGCCCAATGGATGTCTCCCCGCTTGTCTTGACGGGACAAATGTGGTGACACTAGTCTGGCCGCCCAATGGATGTCTCCCCGCTTGTCTTGACGGGACAAATGTGGTGACACTAGTCTGGCCGCCCAATTGATGTCTCCCCGCTTGTCTTGACGGGACAAATGTGGTGACACTAGTCTGGCCGCCCAATGGATGTCTCCCTGCTTGTCTTGACGGGACAAATGTGGTGACACTAGTCTGGCCGCCCAATGGATGTCTCCCCGCTTGTCTTGACGGGACAAATGTGGTGACACTAGTCTGACCGCCCAAAGGATGTCTCCCCGCTTGTCTTGACGGGACAAATGTGGTGACACTAGTCTGGCCGCCCAATGGATGTCTCTCCGCCCGCTTGTCTTGACGGGACAAATGTGGTGACACTAGTCTGGCCGCCCAATGGATGTCTCTCCGCCCGCTTGTCTTGACGGGACAAATGTGGTGACACTAGTCTGGCCGTCCAATGGATGTCTCCCCGCCCGCTTGTCTTGACGGGACAAATGTGGTGACACTAGTCTGGCCGCCCAATGGATGTCTCTCCGCCCGTTTGTCTTGACGGGACAAATGTGGTGACACTAGTCTGGCCGTCCAATGGATGTCTCCCCGCCCGCTTGTCTTGACGGGACAAATGTGGTGACACTAGTCTGGCCGCCCAATGGATGTCTCTCCGCCCGTTTGTCTTGACGGGACAAATGTGGTGACACTAGTCTGGCCGTCCAATGGATATCACCCCGCCCGCTTGTCTTGACGGGACAAATGTGGTGACACTAGTCTGGCCGCCCAATGGATGTCTCTCCGCCCGTTTGTCTTGACGGGACAAATGTGGTGACACTAGTCTGGCCGCCCAATGGATGTCTCCCCGCTTGTCTTGACGGGACAAATGTGGTGACACTAGTCTGACCGCCCAAAGGATGTCTCCCCGCTTGTCTTGACGGGACAAATGTGGTGACACTAGTCTGGCCGCCCAATGGATGTCTCTCCGCCCGCTTGTCTTGACGGGACAAATGTGGTGACACTAGTCTGGCCGCCCAATGGATGTCTCTCCGCCCGCTTGTCTTGACGGGACAAATGTGGTGACACTAGTCTGGCCGTCCAATGGATGTCACCCCGCCCGCTTGTCTTGACGGGACAAATGTGGTGACACTAGTCTGGCCGCCCAATGGATGTCTCTCCGCCCGTTTGTCTTGACGGGACAAATGTGGTGACACTAGTCTGACCGCCCAAAGGATGTCTCCCCGCTTGTCTTGACGGGACAAATGTGGTGACACTAGTCTGGCCGCCCAATGGATGTCTCCCCGCTTGTCTTGACGGGACAAATGTGGTGACACTAGTCTGGCCGCCCAATGGATGTCTCCCCGCTTGTTTTGACGGGACAAATGTGGTGACACTAGTCTGGCCGCCCAATGGATGTCTCTCCGCTTGTCTTGACGGGACAAATGTGGTGACACTAGTCTGGCCGCCCAATGGATGTCTCTCCGCCCGTTTGTCTTGACGGGACAAATGTGGTGACACTAGTCTGGCCGCCCAATGGATGTCTCTCCGCCCGTTTGTCTTGACGGGACAAATGTGGTGACACTAGTCTGGCCGCCCAATGGATGTTCCCCCGCTTGTCTTGACGGGACAAATGTGGTGACACTAGTCTGGCCGCCCAATGGATGTTCCCCCGCTTGTCTTGACGGGACAAATGTGGTGACACTAGTCTGGCCGCCCAATGGATGTTCCCCCGCTTGTCTTGACGGGACAAATGTGGTGACACTAGTCTGGCCGCCCAATGGATGTTCCCCCGCTTGTCTTGACGGGACAAATGTGGTGACACTAGTCTGGCCGTCCAATGGATGTCTCCCCGCCCGCTTGTCTTGACGGGATAAATGTGGTGACACTAGTCTGGCCGCCCAATGGATGTTCCCCGCCCGCTTGTGTTGACGGGACAAATGTGGTGACACTAGTCTGGCCGTCCAATGGATGTCTCCCCGCCCGCTTGTCTTGACGGGACAAATGTGGTGACACTAGTCTGGCCGTCCAATGGATGTCTCCCCGCCCGCTTGTCTTGACGGGACAAATGTGGTGACACTAGTCTGGCCGTCCAATGGATGTCTCCCCGCCCGCTTGTCTTGACGGGACAAATGTGGTGACACTAGTCTGGCGCCCAATGGATGTCTCCCCGCTTGTCTTGACGGGACAAATGTGGTGACACTAGTCTGGCGCCCAATTGATGTCTCCCCGCTTGTCTTGACGGGACAAATGTGGTGACACTAGTCTGGCCGCCCAATGGATGTCTCCCCGCCCGCTTGTCTTGACGGGACAAATGTAGTGACACTAGTCTGGCGCCCAATGGATGTCTCCCCGCTTGTCTTGACGGGACAAATGTGGTGACACTAGTCTGGCCGCCCAATGGATGTCTCCCCGCCCGCTTGTCTTGACGGGACAAATGTGGTGACACTAGTCTGGCCGCCAAATGGATGTCACCCCGCCCGCTTGTCTTGACGGGACAAATGTGGTGACACTAGTCTGGCCGCCCAATGGATGTCTCCCCGCTTGTCTTGACGGGACAAATGTGGTGACACTAGTCTGGCCGCCCAATGGATGTCTCCCCGCTTGTCTTGACGGGACAAATGTGGTGACACTGGTCTGGCCGCCCAATGGATGTCACTCCGCCCGATTGTCTTGACGGGACAAATGTGGTGACACTAGTCTGGCCGCCAAATGGATGTCACCCCGCCCGCTTGTCTTGACGGGACAAATGTGGTGACACTAGTCTGGCCGCCAAATGGATGTCACCCCGCCCGCTTGTCTTGACGGGACAAATGTGGTGACACTAGTCTGGCCGCCCAATGGATGTCTCTCCGCCCGCTTGTCTTGACGGGACAAATGTGGTGACACTAGTCTGGCCGCCCAATGGATGTCTCCCCGCTTGTCTTGACGGAACAAATGTGGTGACACTAGTCTGGCCGCCCAATGGATGTCACTCCGCCCGATTGTCTTGACGGGACAAATGTGGTGACACTAGTCTGGCCGCCCAATGGATGTCACCCCGCCCGCTTGTCTTGACGGGACAAATGTGGTGACACTAGTCTGGCCGCCCAATGGATGTCTCCCCGCTTGTCTTGACGGAACAAATGTGGTGACACTAGTCTGGGCGCCAAATGGATGTCTCCCCGCCCGCTCGTCTTGACGGGACAAATGTGGTGACACTAGTCTGGCCGCCCAATGGATGTCTCCCCGCTTGTCTTGACGGAACAAATGTGGTGACACTAGTCTGGGCGCCAAATGGATGTCTCCCCGCCCGCTTGTCTTGACGGGACAAATGTGGTGACACTAGTCTGGCCGCCCAATGGATGTCTCCCCGCCCGCTAGTCTTGACGAGACAAATGTGGTGACACTAGTCTGGCCGCCCAATGGATGTCTCTCCGCCCGCTAGTCTTGACGAGACAAATGAGGTGACACTGGTCTGGCCGCCCAATGGATGTCTCCCCGCCCGCTTGTCTTGACGGGACAAATGTGGTGACACTAGTCTGGCCGCCCAATGGATGTCTCCCCGCTTGTCTTGACGGAACAAATGTGGTGACACTAGTCTGGCCGCCCAATGGATGTCTCCCCGCCCGCTTGTCTTGACGGGACAAATGTGGTGACACTAGTCTGGCCGCCCAATGGATGTCTCCCCGCTTGTCTTGACGGGACAAATGTGGTGACACTAGTCTGGCCGCCCAATGGATGTCTCCCCGCTTGTCTTGACGGGACAAATGTGGTGACACTAGTCTGGCCGCCCAATGGATGTCTCCCCGCTTGTCTTGACGGGACAAATGTGGTGACACTAGTCTGGCCGCCCAATGGATGTCTCCCCGCTTGTCTTGACGGGACAAATGTGGTGACACTAGTCTGGCCGCCCAATTGATGTCTCCCCGCTTGTCTTGACGGGACAAATGTGGTGACACTAGTCTGGCCGCCCAATGGATGTTTCCCTGCTTGTCTTGACGGGACAAATGTGGTGACACTAGTCTGGCCGCCCAATGGATGTCTCCCCGCTTGTCTTGACGGGACAAATGTGGTGACACTAGTCTGACCGCCCAAAGGATGTCTCCCCGCTTGTCTTGACGGGACAAATGTGGTGACACTAGTCTGGCCGCCCAATGGATGTCTCTCCGCCCGCTTGTCTTGACGGGACAAATGTGGTGACACTAGTCTGGCCGCCCAATGGATGTCTCTCCGCCCGCTTGTCTTGACGGGACAAATGTGGTGACACTAGTCTGGCCGTCCAATGGATGTCTCCCCGCCCGCTTGTCTTGACGGGACAAATGTGGTGACACTAGTCTGGCCGCCCAATGGATGTCTCTCCGCCCGTTTGTCTTGACGGGACAAATGTGGTGACACTAGTCTGGCCGTCCAATGGATGTCTCCCCGCCCGCTTGTCTTGACGGGACAAATGTGGTGACACTAGTCTGGCCGCCCAATGGATGTCTCTCCGCCCGTTTGTCTTGACGGGACAAATGTGGTGACACTAGTCTGGCCGTCCAATGGATGTCACCCCGCCCGCTTGTCTTGACGGGACAAATGTGGTGACACTAGTCTGGCCGCCCAATGGATGTCTCTCCGCCCGTTTGTCTTGACGGGACAAATGTGGTGACACTAGTCTGGCCGCCCAATGGATGTCTCCCCGCTTGTCTTGACGGGACAAATGTGGTGACACTAGTCTGACCGCCCAAAGGATGTCTCCCCGCTTGTCTTGACGGGACAAATGTGGTGACACTAGTCTGGCCGCCCAATGGATGTCTCTCCGCCCGCTTGTCTTGACGGGACAAATGTGGTGACACTAGTCTGGCCGCCCAATGGATGTCTCTCCGCCCGCTTGTCTTGGCGGGACAAATGTGGTGACACTAGTCTGGCCGTCCAATGGATGTCACCCCGCCCGCTTGTCTTGACGGGACAAATGTGGTGACACTAGTCTGGCCGCCCAATGGATGTCTCTCCGCCCGTTTGTCTTGACGGGACAAATGTGGTGACACTAGTCTGACCGCCCAAAGGATGTCTCCCCGCTTGTCTTGACGGGACAAATGTGGTGACACTAGTCTGGCCGCCCAATGGATGTCTCCCCGCTTGTCTTGACGGGACAAATGTGGTGACACTAGTCTGGCCGCCCAATGGATGTCTCCCCGCTTGTCTTGACGGGACAAATGTGGTGACACTAGTCTGGCCGCCCAATGGATGTCTCTCCGCTTGTCTTGACGGGACAAATGTGGTGACACTAGTCTGGCCGCCCAATGGATGTCTCTCCGCCCGTTTGTCTTGACGGGACAAATGTGGTGACACTAGTCTGGCCGCCCAATGGATGTCTCTCCGCCCGTTTGTCTTGACGGGACAAATGTGGTGACACTAGTCTGGCCGCCCAATGGATGTCTCTCCGCCCGTTTGTCTTGACGGGACAAATGTGGTGACACTAGTCTGGCCGCCCAATGGATGTTCCCCCGCTTGTCTTGACGGGACAAATGTGGTGACACTAGTCTGGCCGCCCAATGGATGTTCCCCCGCTTGTCTTGACGGGACAAATGTGGTGACACTAGTCTGGCCGCCCAATGGATGTTCCCCCGCTTGTCTTGACGGGACAAATGTGGTGACACTAGTCTGGCCGCCCAATGGATGTTCCCCCGCTTGTCTTGACGGGACAAATGTGGTGACACTAGTCTGGCCGCCCAATGGATGTTCCCCCGCTTGTCTTGACGGGACAAATGTGGTGACACTAGTCTGGCCGCCCAATGGATGTTCCCCCGCTTGTCTTGACGGGACAAATGTAGTGACACTAGTCTGGCCGCCCAATAGATGTCTCCCCGCCCGCTTGTCTTGAAATGTTATAACACCTTGATAAAGGTTGGCGTTCGGCCAACTGAAATTTTGGTAAAATAAATGATTTTTTGATCCAATATATGTCTTTTTAATTAAAAACTTGTATATCTATATAGATATAAACAGTATTTTGATATAGATAAAGAATTCTTCCTTGATTGAAATTAGACGAAAAACATGGTGAAAGAAGACGAGTTTCTTTTATTGATGCATAGGTGCAAGCTTTCGGGTAAAAACCCTTCAACAGGCGCGAGCATTGAAGCGCGACTTATAAGACTTATATATTTGTACCATAGTTCTTATAAGTCGCGCTTCAATGCTCTCGCCTGTTGAAGGGTTTTTACTCGAAAGCTTGCACCTATGCATCAATAAAAGAAACTCGTCTTCCTTCACCATGTTTTTCGTCTAGTATTTTGATATGTAATACTAAACATATGTATCAATTTTAAAAGTTCTATAAATAATTCTGAAGAGGTCTCCTATTACACGAAATGATAACACAATACCACTGTCCTTAATGGGAAAAATATGTACACTCATAGATAAAACTTAAGGAAGTTCTACCTTGTAGCATGTATATCGGGATAATAACTCTTAAAGATATATGATACAGACACACAGTGGCTTTATTTAACACACACGAGATAACCAAGTGTGAACAAAATTGCCTCTGTCTCCTTAAAAAAAAAAAAAAAGAAAAAAAAGGACTGGAGAAATAAAATACTTCCTTTCAACTTCCTTAAGTTTTGTTTATGAGAGTGTAGTTGCTCTATATCACATAGAGAATGGAATTTTATGGATCCGTGATTTGTGTGAGAGAGTTCTGAAAGTCTCGCAAAAATGGAAAAACAATGATAAGGTTGTAGAACGACATTTGAAAATTATTCCGCATGTGTTTCTTTTGAAAGAAAATTCGAAATTTATTTTAAGGAGAAATAACCGTTATTTCTCCTTAAAATAAATTTCGAATTTTCTTTCAAAAGAAACATTTGCCGTATAATTGCCTAATTTCGTTCTACAATCATAAGCCGCATTATATTGTATTATAAATGATAAAGTTGTTTACATGAGATCTACATGAATTTATAAATGACCTTTAAGTTTAGTGTGCAATAAATTGATAAAGAGAGAGCAATCCCTTGGAATATTTTGAAAAAAAAAATGTTTCTTTCATAAATCCAGGTACGCTTTTTAAATATATATATATAAATTACAGATATGTATTTTAAAATTAGGCGTCAAAATATTCAAATTATAGTAATAAAATATAATATTCTATTTCAAGATTCTAAAACATTATTATTATTATTTTGAAAATGAGAAATCCATAAATAAATCTTTAATTAAAAAGCCATATATTGGATCAAAATATATTGAACTATTGGTAAAATAAATAATATTTTGATACAATATATGCCTTTTTAACTAAAAAAATAAAATAATTTGTAAATCTATATATATAAAAATGAATGTTTGTATGTTTGTTGGTTTGTATGTCCGGTATACAAATTTGCAGTAGTTCACTAATTCAAACCAAAATTTCCATACATAGGTAAAAAAATAACGGGGAAGACGATAGGCTATTTTAAAAATATATATAAATCAATTATTAAAACTATATATTCAAATTATTCAACTTAGCTCACGAACAGCGCCCTCTATCAAGTACTAAAAGGTTATAAATACGTTTAAAATCTAAATCTTCTCAATATTTTATAATCAATAAAAAAGAAGAGTCGATGTAGAAAACTATTTTTAAAGATGGCGATATGAGTAAGCAAAGCAGACGAACACCCCATGACGTCCAACCAGACGAGCAGAACTCGTTCGAGCTCTTTGAACCCTGGTCATTAACCTTAGATACTCATTCACTCCTGGCTAATTTGAATATATTACAGCTAAAGGATGCAAATACGGACATGCAAATATATACTTCCTGAAACTGCTTACCATTGATTTTATTAACGTCGTTAATTTCTTCCGTATTTGCTTACACTGTTGCATATTTATTATTAGTACATATATTTTACCGTTTTTACTGAAATATGAATAAAGTTTGAAGAAATAAAATATTAATATGATTTTTTATTCGATATATATTTTTTCTATTCATTTAAATGATTTAAATCTCCCCTCTCTCTCTCTCTCTCTGGACATTAATTAAATAATTTTAAAAATGTTTATGGAGATGAGTTTCTTTTTTATTTTATAAAAGCAATCTCAAATTTTCAGGTACTTCTGCCCTCCTACAGGAGAACTTATATAAAACGAATAAAACGCCGTCTGATTCCAAACTATATTACAAATCTATATATACATATATATACATTGGGATATTTTTGCATATTGTATATATTTGCATATCTATATATATAAAAATGGATGTTTGTTGGTCCGTCCGTCCGTTGGTCCGTCCGTCCGTCCGTTCGTCAGTGATAATCTTCTACATCGCTCAACCAATCGTGATGAAACTTTGGGAAGATGTTTAGTATACTACCGGGATGGTTTCTGGCTAATTACTCTTTAGAAATAACCTTTCGTTGCATTTTTATTTACGATAAAACGTAGATTCACTCGCAATCAGCGCCCCCTCGCGGCAGACGTATGGCCTGAAATAGCCTCGCATGAGCCTATTTGTAACGTAGGTTCGTACCCCCGCAACCTAGGTTCGAGGCTCAGCGTGGGTGTTTTTTTTTTTTTTTATTTCTTTTATATTATTGTAGCAAATTATTAAAAATATTATTTTATTTAAAATGTAGGCTTTTTAAAATAAAAATTAACATTAACAATTTTTTAATAATATTTGTAACAAACCTAGGTTCGAGGCTCAGCGTGGGTGTCTTTTTTTATTTTCGTTTCTTTTGTATTATTGTAGCAAGGTCTGTTTTTACAGCATTATTATATTTTGATTGGTTTATTTTGAATATGTTTGTTATGAAGGCTCTATGTAATACTATTTAGAGCACATTTTACATTTTAAACACCTAAGCCCCCCTCTTTTTAATATTGTAGCAAAGTATTAAAAGTATTATTTTATTTTAGATGTTTGCCATGAAATTTGGGAAGTTTTTTGGTATACTGTCAGGACGATTTCTGGCGAATTATTTTAGAATAATATTTATAACAATAATTATAGCGAAATTAAGACATAGTGATTATATTTTGTGTTTGTGCATATATAAATATTTTACAGAAAATGTGAGAACGTTCTATTAGAATATCTCGAAAACAAAAAACAATACGTATAAACGAGTTCACTGACGTTTATTAATGCAGTGTTTATAATCAATGATTACAATGAAGGGCTATATTATCTATATATATAAAAATCACTTTCAAATTTTAACGTAACGTTCCATTCTCAATCCCGTAGGGCTTTAGATCGGCTAAAACATTTTTATCTTTATAAGTGAATATTAACTTTACTGTACTGAATAGTTTAGTATAATGTTAATTTAACATATTACAATTTAGCCACAGCAACGCGTGGCCGGGTTCGCTAGTTGTATATATATGTAATATAGATTATTCACTACTTTTATACTTTGATTTAATCAATAACGAATCAAGGATTTCTTATTTCTTTTATTTCTCGAGCTTTCGGGCCAACATGCCCTTCAACGCGGAGATTCTTCCTGATTCCTTATTGGTTAAATCAATATATATATCGTAATTTAAACAATGTGTAAGTAATAAAGTATGACGTCTTTTCTAGTCGTCTCAAAGCGACACCAGCTTGCCACGGGACACCCGGGGGATCCAGAGAGGGACAAAGAAGGGGCGTTGGTCCGGATGTTGACAGTTAGTTAGGTTACAGTGGATATTTTCGGACAGGCCGCTCAGTGCTAGGTCTCACGGCGGCCCTCGTGGCCGCCAATTTGGCTCCTCTCTGCCTCCGCGGTTTCATGTAGGACGCCGAGCTTTCCTCAGTTAATCCTAAACTTTCCCCTGGTCCTGGTGCCACGTGAGACGTACTAGGAGAGCGTCTTTTGATCCCAAACTTTGTCCTTACTGTCCCGTGCGGACTTCCCACTCTGCACGCCTTGCCACTCAACCCCGACTGCTTCCAACTCACTTGTTGGCTTACCCGGGTTTACGACATATATGTGTGTATATAGATTTGTAATAGTTTGGCATCAGGGGGCGTTTTATATATGTTCTCCTGTAGAAGGGCAGAGATGCCTGAAAGCTTGAGATTGCATTTATAAAATAAAAGCAAACTCATCTCCAGAAACTTTTTAAAATTATTTAATAAGGTAGATAAATTAAAAGAAAGCTATATACTGGTCGTGCAATTAAATTGATGGTACAAGCCATCAGCAATATTTATCTGCACGATCAGGATATGTCTGTCTCTTCATTCACAACCAATGGTATGAGAGGAAGTATGACACAACGGTTGACAACTCCGTGGTTTGTCAACAACGTTCCCTTATGAGGAGCGGAAGCATGCCAGGGTGACGTGGCTTGTGACTCAGGCTTCTCTCCAGGTGGTTGGTATTCTGAATAAGGCGTACTCAAATATAACCTCGCTGATTTATAAACCACTACTTTTGTTTATGTTATATCCGTTATACTGTTACTATTAACCTTTAGCCAATGCTATATATTATATTTATTATAGTTATACCCTTTATATATATTCCAATATATCTATGTATATAACATGTGTTGTATAGTTATAGTGTAATTTCCAAAACGAAAGAAATAAAATTTCGAGAGAGTGACAGTCGGCGCCAGTAGAGGAAAAAGGTCCGAAAAACAAGTCGGGTTCCCAGGTGTGCCCCCTTCTTGCTCAAAATGATTAGTCCGCTTTGAGACATGATTGACAGACCCCTCTAGACAGATCTCCCCTGACCGGCGTCGGCTACATTGCTCTCTCGCCATCTCTATGGTGACATCTAGCATGTCTCGTCCTTTTATGTAATCCCAATTCCACACCTGAACCCGCTCTAAACATTGTGGCCACCACGACTGCAACCAACATGCCACACTACAGTCTTCCTACAGCAACAACAATCTACATTACTACATATGCCATCTAAAAAACACATGTGCTCGTGGTCAGGAAATGCCTACTTTATTTTTAATATATATATGTCATAAAAAAGACGCATTCTAGTTACGTTACCAATTCATGCAGTGGTGGATGGTAAAAAATGAATGAGAACTTTTGTCCCAAAAAATATTTATTATTTTTTGATTATTTTTTAAAGCAAACAGTTTTTTTTTTGCATACATACAACTAACAATTAGGGTATATTCCCTTTGTTAAGGATTCCTTTTCATTTTAAAATTTAACTCTGTGATTATAGAATTTTAATTATTTTATGAATAATAAAAATCATATTTTTATTATGTCATATATATACATATCGTAATTTAAACAATTTGATTTGTAAGTAATAAAGTATGACGTCTTTTCTAGTCGTCTCAAAGTGACACCAGCTTGCCACTGGACACCCGGGGGATCCAGAGAGGGACAATTGGTCCGGATGTTGACAGTTAGTTAGGTTACAGTGGATATTTTCGGACAGGGCCCGCTCAGTGCTAGGTCTCACGGCGGCCCTCGGGGCCGCCGTTTTGGCTCCTCTCTGCCTCCGCGGCTTCATGCAGGACGCCGAGCTTTCCTCAGTTAATCCTCAACTTTCACCTGATCCTGGTGCCACGTGAGACGTACTAGGAGAGCGTCTTTTGATCCCAAACTTTGTCCTTACTGTCCCGTGCGGAATTCCCACTCTGCACGCCTTGCCACTCAACCCCGACTGCTTCCAACTCACTTGTTGTCTTACCCGGGTTTACGAAATATATATATATATATACATTTAATAGAGCGCAGTGTGAGAACTGTATGTACCCTACATTTCTGATTTGGAGAATCTGTATAAGACTGAAAGGTCTAAATAAAGCTTGTTGTTGTTGTTGTACTGATACTGTCATTCCTGTATGCACCCTACATTTCTGATTTGGAGAATCTGTATAAGACTGAAAGGTCTAAATAAAGCTTGTTGTTGTTGTACTGGTACTGTTATTCCTGTATGTACCCTACATTTCTGCTTGGAGAATCTGTATAAGACTTAAAGGTCTAAATAAAGCTTGTTGTTGTTGTTGTACTGATACTGTCATTCCTGTATGCACCCTACATTTCTGATTTGGAGAATCTGTATAAGACTGAAAGGTCTAAATAAAGCTTGTTGTTGTTGTTGTACTGGTACTGTTATTCCTGTATGTACCCTACATTTATGATTTGGAGAATCTCTATAAGACTAAAAGGTCTTAATAAAGCTTGTTGTTGTTGTTGTACTGGTACTGTTATTCCTGTATGTACCCTACATTTCTGATTTGGAGAATCTGTATTAGACTTAAAGGTCTAAATAAAGCTTGTTGTTGTTGTTGTACTGGTACTGTTATTCCTGTATGTACCCTACATTTCTGCTTGGAGAATCTGTATAAGACTAAAAGGTCTAAATAAAGCTTGTTGTTGTTGTACTGGTACTGTTATTCCTGTATGTACCCTACATTTATGATTTGGAGACTCTGTATAAGACTTAAAGGTCTAAATAAAGCTTGTTGTTGTTGTTGAACTGGTACTGTTATTCCTGTATGTACACTACGAGGGGTGTTCAAAAAGTATCGCGAATTTTTAATTTTCGCGGGTTACGTATATTCGAATATCGATCTTTTTGTGGCTTTATGTTGGTACTCATGTCTCTCACTTATGCCGACAAGCTCGGCCATTTTGAATATTCACTTAATTGTTGACAGCTGCTTTGCTTGCAGGTGTTTTGGATCGTCTTCGATTTTTACCTATTAAAAAAAAATGGATCAAAGAACCTGTATCAAATTTTGTGTGAAAAACGAAATTAAGTGCGCGGATGCATTCCGAATGTTGACTGTGGCATACGGAGAAGCTACCTTGGACCGAAGCAACTTTTATCGGTGGTACAAAATGTTCTCAGAAGGCCGAGAAGATGTGAACGACGAAGAGCGTGCCGGACGCCCGAGCACTTCAACAACAGACGAAAAAATTAATGAAGTGGAGAAAATGATATTGGCCAATCGTCGAATCACCGTTAAAGAAGTTGCTGAGGACCTAAACATATCGATTGGCTCGTGCCATTCGATTTTTATCAATGATTTGGGCATGAGACGGGTCGCCGCGAAATTCGTACCAAAATTGCTCAATTGCGACCAAAAACAGCATCGCATGAACATTGCTAATGAGATGTTGGACTCTGTCCGCGACGACCCAAATTTGCTCCAGAGGGTCATAACTGGTGACGAAGCGTGGGTTTATGGTTATGACGTGGAAACCAAAGCTCAATCATCTCAATGGAAGCTGCCGCACGAACCAAGACCGAAAAAAGCGCGCCAAGTTCGGTCGAATGTGAAAGTTTTGCTGACAGTTTTCTTCGATTGCAGGGGCGTGGTGCATCATGAGTTCTTGCCACAGGGTAGAACGGTCAATAAGGAATATTACCTGCAAGTTATGCGCAATTTGCGCGAAGCAATCCGTCAGAAACGCCCGGATTTGTGCAAGAACAAAAATTGGCTTTTGCACCACGATAACGCCCCTGCTCACACATCGTTGCTTGTGCGCGACTTTTTGGTCAAAAACAACACACTAATGATGCCGCAGTCACCGTATTCCCCAGATCTGGCCCCCTGTGACTTTTTCTTGTTCCCTAAACTGAATAGGCCCATGAAAGGACGACGTTACGCTACGCTTGACGAGATAAAGACGGCATCGAAGGAGGAGCTGAAAAAGATTTTAAAACATGATTTTTTGAAGTGCTTCGAAGATTGGAAAAACCACAACATCAGCTTTGGCAAAATGAGAAGCATCCACCTAGAGACCATGGTTTCGGGATAATGGCCCTCGTCAGCCATGGGCGACTTTAAAGCTGGTGTTGTGGTTTTGTCACCGACCTGAGACCGCTAGTTTGCGGCGACGGTCAATAGATGGCGTCTAGTTTTGACGTCTATTTTCACGAAAATAGGTGATCTTTGTCTGTTTAGAAAATAATATTATAATCTTATATATAATGATCTAGGTGACTCTTTGTACCTAATAAAGACAAATTTGAATTCGAATCTAAGAGCTGACTTAGGCAGACTTCGACATGGCTTGGCAGGTGACTCAATATATTGAACTCAAGGTGTCCATTTGGCTTCGAGGTCACGTTAATATTCCCCCAGACTGATAACTAACGTAAAAAACGAAGGTTTTGATAAGCCAGACATCTTGAACGTAACTCAATGCCAAGTGAAGGCTCCTATCGCTTAAATAACCCGTTTTAACCTTCTAAGAAATTGTTTTGTTGCCAGGTTACTTGAAATCTCTGAGGAACTTGAAACATCTTGATGGCATTCTTTAGCTACTTCTACTCCATAGAGAGATAATGTAACAAGAATATACAAACTGATAACCAAAATATTTGCCTTTTTTTGTCCTTATGACCAAACATCTTTGGCTAACAGATATTATTGCAATCAATTTGGTGATATTTATATTGAAAAGGAATCTCATAGTTAATAATTAGGTTGATACATAATTATTATGGCATATATTGGATCAAAATATCATTTATTTTACCAATATTTCAGTTGGCTGAACGACAACCTTTATCAAGGTGTTATAACATATTTAATGTGTGTCCTTGATAGAAAGTCAAAGCCTTTCTATTGTTCTTGCAAAATATGTTATAACACCTTGATAAAGGTTGGCGTTAAACCAACTGAAATATTGGTAAAATAAATGATATTTTGATCCAATATATGTCTTTTCAATTAAAGATTTAATTATGGATTGCTCTATTTTCAAAATAATTATTATCTAGAATTAATAATTCTGTTCATTTTTGAAATTTTGTTTTTTATTTTAAAATTTTGAATAGATGTGTTTTCATTTATTTAGACGCCATTTTGTTATCTCTCTTTTTTTTACATTCATTTGTTAGAACTTAGCATTGAAAAAATTGCCATTACTTCTTTTCTTAAATGTATAATTTCCCACACACTCAAAACTCTCTCTCTGCGAAGTGCCCCCGGATCTGCAGGCCTGGCTCTTCGGCGTCGGCCTCCATCCCAAGGCAATAAATATCACAAGTGTGGCGAAGGCTACCATCTACAAGTACCATCTTGGTCTTAAGGTGGGTAACACCAGCCATCACATCGACCTGTCCACTCTGTGAACTCTCCCAGTCCATCGGTGGTGGAGTCTTTCCCGCGGTGGGCACCACCAATGACGACTTGTATATATTTTACATATAAGTATGTTAGAACTTACAACAAATATTACATTTGTACTATTTTTTCATAAGTATATTTATCAATTATTTTATATATTTACATATATTCATTCGTATATTTATCCTTATATTATGATGTAATTCTGCTGTCCTCAAAGCTTATGTCCATAGTTCATCTAAAATACCCATTCAAAGAGTCTAGCATCAGTATCACTATAAAAGGAAGTTCCAAAAATGCAATATAACAGCGGTATGGTAGATTAAACTGGCGAAACCACTGGGAGAGTTCACCACTGATGAGCCAGGCCCTCTCATTAATTTTTTCATTGCAGTAAGAACAGTAGTAATTGTTTAATTTTCAAAAGAATCATACGCGTCTATAATAGTTTCGAATTTTCATATGTATGCTTATTTAATCTTATTTATTCATATTTATATTTATTCTGTATTTAACCTTATATAATCTCATATTAGATAATAAAAAGGCATTTATTGGATTTAATAAAAGATTTATTTTGCCAATATTTCGGCTGGCTGAACGCCAACCTTTATCGAGGCATTACATTTTTGTGTACACAAACTCAGCGCCGCATAGTGTTATAATATCACAGCTGAAATCATTCAAAATACAAATTAGGTGGAGGAAATTTGTCCATGAAAAAAATTATTCAAAAATTACAATCAGAATAAGTTAAATATCTTAAAATATTAAAGGAAAAATAATGAGGTCTATCTAAAAATAAACTTATATGGACATTGTAATAACTCAGTTTCAATCTCAATCTCTCTCTCTGTGACTGTGTGAAAAACTCTATAGCTAATATTTAAATAATTAAATTTGACATAGCATATTTAATTTCCACCGATTGCACAAGAACCAAATTATTAAATTGTGAAGAATCAAATTCGAAAGTGATGAGCAAGCCCCCTCTAAATCGACACCGTGTTCCATACGCCTAACACACGGCCAGTATCTCTTCATTACTTGAAGCTGCTTTAAAGCCCCACTGATTCTATCTATTGAAAAAGTCATTTTCTGGTTAGGAAGTTTCTTTCCAAAATAATATATAAGTTATATTAAAATATTATTTTATTTAAAATTATATTTCATAGATACAAATACTCTTTTAAATCGACCTCCAGAGGTCGCGCTTCCCCTATAAAAACTCATTGTTGTTGTTTCTCGATGGCCGGCTCAAAACTTTTGTACATTATGTAAATAAGTTTTTGTTTTTCCTTGTTCTACTCGCCTTAAGCCAGGCAGTACTTTTACCAAATTATGTTTTTTTTTTATATATATTCCATAAGCTCAATTAAAGCAATATCTGATCAAAAGTATTTTTATTATTATACTTTAAAGATTTTAAACCACGATTACAATCACAATTATTTTATTTTCAAAGCGCTATATCCCGCAAGGGATACTTGCGTCAAACAAGGAGAAAAGTTTATTTACATAAGTTATTTACATTATTCAACGCATGAAAACATTAGAGATCCAGATTTTGTAGAAAGTTTAGAATGTATTTACAAAATGAATTGAACTTTAAATATGATTTTTTTTATCGGAAATCAAATCGTTAAGTTTACAAACAACTAGTTCATTCTTCATTCTATAATCTTGAAATGCTGGGGAATCGATCAGTAGATGTCTTGAGGTTTCTTCCTCAATAACATAGTATAATCCTTCAAGGTAACCAAAATCTCTCTCTCTCTCATGCAGAAAATCTCTCTTTTTTATATATATAATATACACACATGTATATAAAAATTATTTTATTTTAAAATTGTAATTTCTAGAACACAAGTTACTCTGTTTAAATTGACCGCCAGATGTCACGAGTTTTCCTATATAAACCCATAGTTGTTGTTTCCCGTTGGCCATCAAATCATACACTTTAAGCATTGCGGTATGTCTGCTCTCCACGGTCACCCCTGGGCTCAAAACTATTGGACCCGTTTCCCCCTGATCTCCGCGGATCACCACCCTGCCCCCCTCCTCTACATCCCGGCTCTCCTGGCCTCACCTGGCGATGATCCCCTGGCCACCCATCCCCAGGCCCTTCCAACTGTGTAATGTATATAGTGTTTTATGCGTCCATCGGGGCTCAAAAATCATTCCTTCTGGTTAGCAGCCCCGTAAATAAATATATTTCCGTTTCCCGTTGGCTCCGGTCTAACCTGCCTCTTCCCTAACGGAGATCCTGTCACTAGCCTCTCCAACCTGGTCATAGTGGTTTTATATATTCCGCTTTATACGTCCATCGGGGCTCAAAAATCATGCATTCTGGTTAGCAGTCCGGTAAATAAAGATATCTCCGTTTCCCGTTGGCCGGCTCAAATATTTGTATAGATATGTAAATAAGTCTTTTGTTTTCTTTATTCTTCACGCCTTAATAACTTTCTCAAATTATGTACACCAATACCTCGCTTTGCGTCGTTTCGTTTTGCGTTTTTTCGAAGTTGCGTCGCTGCTTAATTTTTACTGATTTTCACTGTGTGTCGTTAGATTTTCGAAGTTGCGTTGTTTTGGATTCAATTCTTTAATTTTTTTCCTAAAATATGGCAACACCTTTGTTTTTTTTTATTGCGCCTTCATATATTTTCACTTTGCGTCGTGTTTTTTTTGGAACGTAACCCCGACGCAAAGCGAGGTATGGGTGTATTCTATATTCCATATGCTCAATTAAAGCTAATTCTGATCTAAACTATTTTTATTAATATTCACCACAACTGCAATATCACAAACATACTCATGTATCCTTTAACAACCTAAGCAAATTCTATCTTAAAAATATTTTTTGTAATATACATATGCTAAAAATCAAGAAAAAATAGAATAATGATCAGGTGTTGATATTAAAAACAAAATTGGCATTTCCTGACCTCTTACATGAGCATTTTTAGATAGCAGAGCGTCATCTAGTGGAATAAAAATCAACTAAACGTTGAGTTAGTCTGTTCCAAAGATATATTTTGATGCAACATTGACCAATATTCACTCATTTAGTGTTGACCTGACATTTTGGTAAAATATTTCAAGGGCTATATTCAGCCAATATAAAATTTCCAACTTTTTTTACGTCGTTTTGATGAATGGCTGCATGTTAGAAGTGTTGTTCTTGTATGACCCAACAGCACATTCGGACAACATCGGTACAGTTCTGGGAGGGCAGAAGAGATCAAGTAGAGCGGACTATAGGAACCTGTCTCGGACCATCCATTGAAGAAGACCCGACCCACTTGTCAGCCCTGACCCAGAATTCTACTCTTGGGACGTTTCCGAATTCTTGGCGACGCCCTTCATGCCCAA
This sequence comes from Cordylochernes scorpioides, assembly GCA_030710605.1. Taxonomy (NCBI): domain Eukaryota; kingdom Metazoa; phylum Arthropoda; class Arachnida; order Pseudoscorpiones; family Chernetidae; genus Cordylochernes; species Cordylochernes scorpioides. The sequence continues at coordinate 128,761,492 of CP092864.1, read as the reverse complement.
ACTGCTTCTTTTCACCGTAGAGAGTCTATCAATACAATCGTTGACAAAGAGAAATTTATAGAAACGACCATTAAGCAGTTATAGACGTAGGACACATGTCCTATACCCTCAGCAAGTTACAATTCAAAAGAGGAATTCAAGTTGAACTTATGTCATTTAAAAGTGAAATACGTATCCTATATATTAATGTAATACATTAAAAAGACCTCTAGGAAAACCCCAGAGCTATAATAGAAAAGCTGAGACAATGGGACCTAATAGAACATCTATTGAATTATATAAAATCCTCCAAAAAAGACCTCTGGAGAAAAAACCCCAGAACTATAATATAAAAGCTGAGACAATGGAACCTAATGGAACATCTATTGAATTGTATCAAATACTCCAAAAAAGACCTCTAGGAAAACCCCAGAACTATAATATAAAAGCTGAGACAATGGAACCTAATGGAACATCTATTGAATTGTATCAAATCCTCCAAAAAAGACCTCTAGGAAAACCCCAGGACTATAATAGAAAAGCTGAGACAATGGAACCTAATGGAACATCTATTGAATTGTATCAAATCCTCCAAAAAAGACCTCTAGGAAAACCCCAGGACTATAATAGAAAAGCTGAGACAATGGAACCTAATGGAACATCTATTGAATTGTATCAAATCCTCCAAAAAAGACCTCTAGGAAAACCCCAGGACTATAATAGAAAAGCTGAGACAATGGAACCTAATGGAACATCTATTGAATTGTATCAAATCCTCCAAAAAAGACCTCTAGGAAAACCCCAGGACTATAATAGAAAAGCTGAGACAATGGAACCTAATGGAACATCTATTGAATTGTATCAAATCCTCCAAAAAAGACCTCTAGGAAAACCCCAGGACTATAATAGAACAGCTTAGACAATGGAACCTAATGGAACATCTATTGAATTGTATCAAATCCTCCAAAAAAGACCTCTAGGAAAACCCCAGGACTATAATAGAAAAGCTGAGACAATGGAACCTAATGGAACATCTATTGAATTGTATCAAATCCTCCAAAAAAGACCTCTAGGAAAACCCCAGGACTATAATAGAACAGCTTAGACAATGGAACCTAATAGAACATCTATTGAATTGTATCAAATCCTCCAAAAAAGACCTCTAGGAAAACCCCAGGACTATAATAGAACAGCTTAGACAATGGAACCTGATAGAGATCGTTTAAACGACTTGAGGAATAAACAACAACATATGATGCATTAGCGCGCCATCTTTTATAGTCCATAGTTCATCTAAAATACCCATTCCAAGAGTCTAGCTTCAGTATCACTATAAAAGGAAAATCGAAAAATGCAATATAACAGCGGTATGGTAGACTGAACTGGCGAAACCGCTGGGAGGGTTCATTACTGATGAGCCAGGGCTTTCCATTATTTTATCATTGCAGAAAGGGCAGTAGAAAATTGATTTATGTTTATAAGAATCATATGGGTCGAGAATAGTTCAAGATTTACTTATCCTATATATATAATAATTTTCACTCTTTACCGGAATGAATTACGATAGATTTATTCTGACAGATGGCTTTCGCCATCAGTAACAATAAATTGAACAACAGGGAGAAGATATTTCTCTTAATTTTACCACTTGATTCAATATTAAGTTCATTTTGTTCATTCTCACATCTGAAATATTTGATCTAAAATTACTTCTATGGAGTCATTCTTTCATATATCTATCAGTATATTAAGTTAAAATTCATTTATTATTCCTCTCTACTCTGTTGGGAAAATTTACCCAGAGCATCCAGAACTCAATGCTTATGAAGCATCTCGTTCCTTCAACGTATTCTTAGAGATTGAATTCAAAGCTTCTCTTCGATTGCTGGCCTTTTCTTATTGCGACGACGATGAACGAAAGATAGCTTTGACATTTCTGTGGTAGCAAGCAGGGTCAGTTCGACCACATGTTTGGTTGTTGTCGTGTCCAATGAAGAACCTCAGATGTCTCCATACATATCTATAACAGCAATGTCCTCTATCTTGGGTGTGTAAAGCTGCTGTATAGAGGTAAACTGTGTTGTTGTTGTCGTGTCCAATGAAGATCCTCAGATGTCTCCATACATCTCTATCACAGCAATGTCCTCTATCTTGGGTGTGTAAAGCTGCTGTATAGAGGTAAACTGTGTTGTTGTTGTCGTGTCCAATGAAGAGCCTCAGATGTCTCCATGCATCTCTATCACAGCAATGTTCTCTATCTTGGGTGTGTAAAGCTGCTGTATAGAGGTAACCTGTGTTGTTGTTGTCGTGTCCAATGAAGAGCCTCAGATGTCCCCATGCATCTCTATCACAGCAATGTCCACTATCTTGGATGTGTAAAGCTGCTGTATAGAGGTAAACTGTGTTGTTGTTGTTGTTGTTTCCAATGAAGAGCCTCAGATATCTCCATGCATCTCTATCACAGCAATGTTCTCTATCTTGGGAGTGTAAAGCTGCTGCTCTGGGTCCATGTCAATTTTCTGCAAGGCTGCGGCCATTGCTGGGCATGAGAATATGTGGGTAGGTGTTATTTCCATACCAGGACAGCTGTTGCATGTCCTATAGGTTATTGTGCCATCTGGATGTATTGTCATTCCTTTATAGTGTTTTGTTCTAAGTCTTGTTATAGTTTTTGTCATTTTTATCTCAGAGTTTATTCCACATATTTGATCTTTTCTTATTTTTTGTTTAATTATCTTGTATTTTGTCAAAGCATCAGCGTCAAATACTGACATTTGTTCTTTCCTTTGGCTCAACTTTCTGGCTTCCTTTGCCAATTCATCTGCCCTTTCATTACCCCCGATAGACCACATGTGTTAAACCTCAGAATAGCTGAGGGAATGTGAATGGACCAGTCAAGAAGGAAGAAGCCCATTTTTGGCCAGGATTGAAGTCTTCTTCCCTGTTGGATGATTCTTACTGCATCTTTCTGTCTTGTTCTCCATATTGCACTAAGGTAAATACAGAGTATTTGTGAGATGGAACAGAGATCCTTGCCGATCCTGCGTTCTGCAATTTTGGCCATCCTCTACACAGCAGCGTGACATTATGTTCCCCCATCACAGTAACTAGTAGAAGGCAATATATGGCCTCTCAATGAATGGCTGAAAAACTTTACGATCAACCATTAATTTCATTAGGATCACATGATCCATGATGGCTTATAATATGCACCATTGATGTGTGAGGATTTGCCTTCAAGTCTCTGAGTGAGAGACACAGCATTTATTGATGGCTCGATACGGTTTATCGTACCATGTTTATGTTCACAATCAAAATAAATCTTTATTGAGGGTTCTCAATATAGAGGCTGTCTCTCTTTACCTTGAGATCTAGTGTTCAGCTACTTGACCAGCTCGGTGACTCCAAGGAAGAGGCTCTAAGGACGACTATCAACCGTCCAAAGCTTATCCATAACTATTTTTTATTGAACAGCACGGTCAATTTATACATTCAAAGAAATTTACATACTTTTTCCTCTCTTAGTTTTTAAGTTACAAATATATATGCAACTTTTAGTTGCACGATAAGGAGATGCCTTTTTCTTAATTTATGCACCTTATCCCAGTACAATATTACATTTATACTATTTTTTCACATTGTGTAGCGTCCTCATGCAATTCTGGCCTTAACTACCCGTTTCATGATTTTTCAGGATGCCTTAATGACCAATTTTTTGGTCGTTGAGATACAGCTTGCACCACGATGATGAGGGCCAACAGCCCGAAACGCGTCCGTGGTTAGCTTTTCTTGATTAATCAAGAATGGGTATTTGGCCAATTCTGGAATAATTAAAAATCAACGAGAATAGTTGATATTTATTCCGACAGATGGCGCAAGCCATCAGCAACTTTCAGTTGCACGATAAGGAGATGCCTTTTTCTTAAATATATTTACATAAAGTTGACTATTCTAGTGGTCGTGACAATCTTAAAGTCAACTACCATCGTACTCTTTATTAGAAATTCTTTATTGAGAATTGATTAATCAAATTCACCAAAAGTTATAATTTTTTCCATATGGCTATGATTTTTACTCATCAACTTGTATGGCCCTAAATTGCTAAAAAGGTCATTTACCTAAAAAAGGCCTACAGGGAACTCTGAAATGTGGCTGACTAACGGGGCAATGGTACTCTCCATTCCATGGAGCAACACAAGTAAGAGACTGCCCTGTAGTACGATGTCGTGAGCCGCTATGGTAACTGTGAACAGGGAACTCTGAAATGTGACTGACTAACGGGGCAATGGTACCCTCTATTCCATGGGACAACAAAATCAGAAATTGACGGTCCATGCTACTGTGTCCGAGGGAGGGCTGGGGCCTGCAGTCCGGGGAACCAGTAGGAATGGACAAGACACCACCACCACCTAAAAAGGCGTGCCTAATTCGAAGTAAAAATTGTTCCACTTATTTGACTTTCAATTTCGGTTGCTTGATTTAGAATTCACTTAATTATGTTTTACTCCGTTTTTTTTTTTTTGCTTATATCCCCAGTACACATGGTACAGGTCATGATAATCATGGTGGGTAGAGGTTGACGACTGCTTTTACTGTAAGTGTAACGCATGTCTACACATGTGAAAAGCAGTTCAACATGTTTCGACTCCGTATGATTTCATCTACTTTAATTTGACAGTTCGCCAGTTTAAAATGTGTTGCATATGCAATTCTATATGTAAGCCATAATGAAGAGAATACATATTTACACATCATTATTTATTAACACAATATATCTGTAAGTTTATATATATATTCACCAGGATTAAACTTGTATTAGGGGGTCGGTGGAAGGATGGTCTAAGCCGTTGGTTTTCGACCGCTACGACCCGAGTTCGATTCCCGCATTGGGCACTTTTTCAGATTAAAAAAAATACTTGGCTATAGCTTCTGTCTCCGCGGGAAATATTAACTTCAGTAAAATGCAAAAATTCCTTTCTAAGATAGCTATAAGAGTTTTTTATTCTGAAGAAATAAAGAATAGATTCTTTTCAATTCGACCATTGAACTATTCTATATGGCTTTATATATCTGGCCCTCTTTAGATGATGTCAGGTAAGGAAATAAATGTTACTCTGACTTAGAACATGTGTCGTAAATTTTACCACCACTTTTTTCACTCCTGTCGGCAATGCTATGTAGGTAGGTATTTTAAAGTTGCATAACTTTTGTCTGGAATGTATACCATCATGTTATTTATGGAAAAACAGCTTAATGGAACGCTACACAATTTGGCATGTCATTCATGGGCTAGGGATCATGCTACTCTTCTCTGTATCGTTCCAATTTCAGTATAAGTACCGCCGAACAAGCGTGTGCTTAATGAAATGTATATGTTAGAATTTGTTTCAGTCCCTTTAGGCCCTTTTCCCTGGAGGTCTTTCCCATCATCCAACAGCTCTCTGACCTGCAGGGTTGGATCTTCGGGCATGGCCTGGAGGACAACGCTCTGACCATTAGGTTGACAAGAAGAGTCAAGACATAGAAGGAAATTGAGAAGAATTGTCGACAACAGTAGACAATACGTATACAAATAATTGTCAACAAGAAATTGACAAGGGTAGACAAGAAGTATCACAAGAAATTGACTAGAGTAGACAAGAATTGTATACAAGAGTAGAATGGAAGTAAACAAGGAATTGTCAAGAGAATTGTGGAAAAGAAGTTGACAAAAGTAGATAAGAAGTATTCAAGGACTTGAAAAAAATCGCAAACAAAAGTAGACAAGACGTAGACAAGAAATTGATAAGAATTGCCAACAAGAAATTGACAAAAGTAAACAAGGATTTACCAAGAATTTTAACAAGAGGTATACAAGACGTAGACAAGGAATTGACAAGAAAGGTCGACAAGAATACACAAGAAGTAGACAAGGAATTGACAAGAAATTGTCAAAAATAAATTGAGTAGACAAGAAATAGTCAAGAAATTGACAAGAATTACCAACAAGAAGTTGACAAGAGAAGACAAGAAGTTCCGGTGACGCAGAAAAAGATTTGCACCATGTTTATACTTTGAAACGTAGTATATAAATAGAGGTAACCGTGTTACCGGAGTGGAAGAAGAAGGCAATGAAATCCTTTTAAAAATTATTTTTACCCTCTAATCCGGGACATTCTTTGTTTTATTTTCCCCAATAACACGCTCCACTGCGACTAAGGCGAGCGTAATATCAGCACCGATTTAAAGGGACCTGCCACTCAATGTAGCTTTAGACTTTAGAACCTGATGTCCCTGGTTCGAACACGCTTTCGCTATCTTTATATTTTCTCTAATTATTTTTGTAATCTCTTCCTCATTTTGTAAATATTGACTGAGTTGTCATTTGTTTTAATTGTCACTCAATGTAGCTACCTTTATAAAAAAAAAATAGTGCAAAAATAAAGATCATTTGTTAGGCCATTTTGTGTTTTTCTCCCGTAGTAGAGAAAATGATTTTTTTTTGAAAGAGTGCTATTTAATTGCCCTTTCTTTCAGCATAAATCAATATTTGTCTATTTTACTTGTTAATAGTTTCTGGACGATTGGACACCGAAATGGGCACCTCTCCCTTTAAAATATTGTAGTGAAGAAATAAAATTTATATTTTATTATTTAATTTAATTATTCAATGATAAGGCACAATTTGGATTATAGATTATAAACACAAGGTACTGATATTCAGTACTTTTGTCTGAAGATGGTAACAACGCTGTTATGTCACACACTATTTATTTATTTGGTCTTATTACCTTGTGTTTATAATTATTTAATGGAAACATTTAACACAGAGTATTACTATGAATTTGTGAAACCATCATACATGGTCCTTAGCTGGGTTGTTCAATATTCTCTAGCTGTAGATAGTTGTTGTTTGATAATTGTCGACTAGTCGCCGTGATACTTTCACATCTTAAGATATCCCGAGACTTGATTTCTACTCTACAATATATTAAACATCACATTTATTTTTTGAGTCAAAAGGCGATCCATTAATTAAGATTATATAAAAGGGCGTACCTGGATCTGTAAAGAAAAAAAAAAACATTTTTTTTTCTTAAAATATTTCGAGAGATTGCTCCCTCTTTATCAAGTGCAATAAATTGATAAAGAGGGAGCAATCTCTCGAAATATTTTAAGAAAAAAATTGTTTTTTTTTTTCCATTACATTTATGTATTACCCATAAACAGAACATACAGTTGTTGATATGGAATGAGCCACAACACCAGTTTCAGTAAATTCAGAACCAAACACCCAACAACCAGTATACCATGGGTTCAGGCTATGGGCCTCATCAGTACAGAGACAGCTTCGATTTCATACCATCCTACGAAAGGGGTTAAGAAAACGGTTGAATTTGCTAAAAAGGTGTTTAATCTAGTAAAATGGCAGGGGCCGATTTCCAGGCCAGAATATAATACAGGACTGAGAGAGGATGTATTCATGCATCGAAATAGGCGCCTCTCCCTTTTTAAAATTTGTTGAAACAATACATTTTAGCCCCCCTATACACAGGTAAATAGGTTGGCTTTTGTCTGGATTCGCCAAAACAGGTGTTGGAGAACATTCTTTATTATCCCCATTATATTCAATACAGGGATTATAAACCAAATGCATGAACTTAATACAATTTTAATGGGAGAGGTGCTCTTTGGAACATGAAACCCACCCTCTTGCAACCTTATGTAGAGTTATATTAAGAAAAAGGCATCTCCTTATTGTGCAACTGAAAGTTGCTGATGGCTTGCGCCATCTATCGGAATAAATATCAACTATTCTCGTTGATTTTTAATTATTCCAGAATTGGCCAAATACCCATTCTTGATTAATCAAGAAAAGCTAACCACGGACGCGTTTCGGGCTGTTGGCCCTCATCAGCGTGGTGCAAGCTGTACATTAACGACCAAAAAATTAATGATTTTTTCAGGATGCCTGAATGACCAATTTTTTGGTCGTTGAAGTACAGCTTGCACCACGCTGATCAGGGACAACAGCCCGAAACGCGCCCGTGGTTAGCTTTTCTTGATTAATCAAGAATGGGTATTTGACTAATTCTGGAATATTTAAAAATCAACGAGAATAGTTGATATTTATTCCGATAGATGGCGCAAGCCATCAGCAACTTTCAGTTGCACAATAAGGAGATGCCTTTTTCTTAATTTATGCATCTTATCCCAGTACAATATCACATTTGTACTATTTTTCGTAGTGTTATATATATATATGTTATAAATATTTTTTTTTGCCATTTTATTTTTTGTGAATAAAGCTATTTTATTTTCATAGATAAACTCTGTAACGCCGCCGTCGAGAAGTCCAGACGGTGCTGTGTATATAAAAAAGAACGATTGTTGTTTTCCCTGGGAGAGAGTTGGGCTTGTTTTATTTCTTTTATCATGTAAATTGGCCATATTTTTAGTTAAACTTAGGTAATCTACATATAAGATGCTTCAATTTTTGATCACTATTTAATTTTTTGTAAACTTTGACTTTAGATTACCAAATAAACCAGTCAATAGTCTTCACCAGCTTTTTTCTCCAAAAGATCATCATATAACATATTTAAAAACGATAACATGTTCTATATGTTTTGTTGTTTGATATATAGAATTTGCTTAGGTTATTTAAAGATACATGAGTATTTTTTGAAAATAGAGCAATCCATACTTAATTCATTAGATAATAAAATATATTGGATTTGATAAATAATTTATTTTGCCAATATTTCGGCTGGCTGAACGCCAATGTAATGATGCCTCGATAAAGGTTGGCATTCAGCCAGCCGAAATATTGGCAAAATAAATCTTTTATAAAATCCAATAAATGCTTTTTATTATCTAATTAGTATCTTTGTGATATTGCAATCGTGGTAATAATAATAAAACTAGTTTAAATCATTATTAGATAGTTTGTTCAATTGTGCTAATAAAGAATACATAATTTAAGAAAAGTGCATACATAAGTCGGTGGACAGTAGGTAACACCCTCGATTCCCGACAGTCATGAACCGGGATTTAATCCCGTGTTAACCTTTTGTTTAATATATGAATAACCTTCACATATTATTCACTGTTTCAATTATCATAAACTAGGTTGCTCTTGTTGAGCGGTACCTAATAAAGTGATTTTGGAAGTTCAAGAATCATAAATAGAGTCGGTGGACAAGTGGGTAACACCCTCGATTCCCGACAGTCATGAACCGGGATCCCGCGTTAACATTTTGTTTAATATGTGAATAACCTTCATATATTACCTGTTTCAATTATCATAAACTAGGTTGCTCTTGTTGAGCGGTACCTAATAAAGTGATTTTGGAACCGAACCGTGAGAAAGGTACTCCACCCAGCGATGATCCCCTGGCCACCCATCCCCCTCCAAC